>OX424572.1:70056976-70504476 GCA_949152435.1 Gastracanthus pulcherrimus
TATTACTTTGTCATTATTTTGGCTTGTACTAACTATACTTAAATTAGAAACCCCGATAACAACGTGATATGATCCAGTTTGATATTATTCACAAATTAATTTTGTAGTTGTCACATGAGCATATGCCAAGTCTAGGTTATCAAAAAAAGTAAATGTATCACTAGCGTTACATAGGCCCCTACGGTTTTAATTGTAGTAAAATTTTAGTATGTATTTCTATGAAAATAATCAATTCTTTCATTTACTCAGGGGTACACTAGTAAAATTCAAATATCATATTTTAAATCACAAATTCTTATATTAAAAAATTTACATATATTTTTATAGAAATGAGCCTGCGAGGACTTTCTCCTTCCATTCTCAGCATAAATCTACTAAGAAGTCTGAAAAATCCTATTTATCTTCCTTTACCTAGCATTTATCTTCATCCTCTTCTTTCTCTCGGCGTGAGTTTGGCATAAATCCCAAACAAGTCTAAGAATATTACTGCGTTGCGCCATTGTTGTTCATAATTCGGCAAACTATTTAGAAATTAGGGTTTTATCTTTGTAAGTTTGTTTGTTGTTCCGAATTTTGAGAAATGGACGCATCGTTTATTATATAACATTCATCATGGAACTATCTTGTACCTTTTATTATTTTACAATTTCATGGTTTGCTAATTTATATATTTCTTTTATTTCAATTACTTTTACCAAAATACACTCCTTCGCCGTACTTGTTCACATATCTTTTTTTAAACACTTACACCTTTTATTTTCATGAAAGATTCACATGTTATTTATGTACGCTGTATATATTGTATGCAAACTAATATTTGTGTTATTGTACGTTGATTTCCAGCAAAAGTATTACTAGGTCAAAATTATAATTTATGCATTCTAAAGTAATATTATATATTACATATTTCAAGAATCTTGTAGCAAACTCCACATAAAAAAACACCAACCATCCTCTAATCATATATTTATGAAAATTTCATGCAAATAATTAATCTGGTAACAAGCTCCATTTCCAAATTGCATATATCACATACCTCATATAAAATACAAAAATACCGAGCCCATTACACCCCTCACCAAAAAATCTCCTTGTTCATCTCCACATCGGCGTTCGATCGCGTGCTCTCTTCTTTTTCCTTCAAAATAAATAAACGCCCTCGAAGGCAGTGAGCTGAGCATGTAGCATCGCATCGCGTGATGCACTCCTCCGTATGACGTAAATGCATCCAAAAGCACCAGACACGCTTGCCTTTCTCGAAAATCATTATTTTTCAAGATTCAAGAAGACCGCGGGCAGCATCTTTCTTCCCCTTCGCTGTATAGTTAGACACATGGAATAATTAAGCCAGCGTGTGTATATGTGTATATATACGTGTGTTCAGTGTAGGCTGCGCGCTGCACTTTTACGGCGCAACAGGTGGCTTAAACAAAAGCGCGCGAAAGAATTCTCCGCGCTCTTTGCCCTAGCTTTCCTCCTTCTCGTCTTTATTCCACACGAGTGCGTGTGTTTCGGCTCCTCTTCTTCTTTTTTTTCTTTCTTTTTGTTGCTCGCTTTCCCGGCCTTGGCGAGGGGTTTCATTCAGGATCTGAAGATTCGTTTATGAGCGTGCGAACACGAATGAAAGGAGCGCGAGAGGCTTTTATCGCCTGCGTACAAGGGGCGGCTTTTGCTAATGCTTTTTGTATATACGCAGATGTTTAGCGTAGTTTTGGAGGTGTTGAGTTTCTTCTATTTGTCGTGGGGAAATGGGTTCTTAAGTGATAGGGTTGCTTTCTACTGTGGGAATCCGCGATTATTGGGATTTGTTTTAACAAAATGTTTGATAACTTGTATTTTTTTTGTTAATTATGAATTGGTTTAATGTGATTACAACGAGCATTACTTGTTGTTAGATTATTTCATTCAGCTAAATAAAATTAATATCTTGAATAATAGTATTTAGCACAATACAATCTTAGGTTAACAAAATTAAATTCACTAATCAAAATATTTAATAGCAATAATTTTAATTCATTTAAATAAATCATTCAATTTATTGATTCTACATTTAGAAATGAAGTATAAAGCTCACAGTCATAATTAACAGAAGTAAAGCATGTCATTATAATTTTGCTGGTTCTCTTACTCGTATTGGTATTACACATAACTAAAAATGCAAATGTAATTAGGAAAGTGAATATTTAAATCGTAATATATGTTACGAAAAGTAGTACGTTTCATATAATGAAAAAGAGGTTACATTTGGAAGTTTAATTAGTACGAGAATATAATCGATGTATCTAAATGTTTCATTTTTATATTTAATTTATTATTCTGTTCAAAATTGGTTGAATCCACGTATTGTAGTATCAAATACAAGTTTTGTCTATCAAATTTAGTCTATCTAAATATCCCCAATTTTAAACAAATTCAATAAAAACTTAACTACTTCTTACTACAACGGAATAACGTCGCAATCCATTATCAACAATTCGGCTAGACGATGATCATCCGTGCTTTGTCTCCCGGCAACATGCGACGATCGGCCGCCTATCCAGAAACGTAAAAACTAGAACAGAGCGAGAAATCAACTTTTTGTCCAGTCCGACCCACGCGTGCGATAAGGCTCGTCGCAGTCTCCTCCTCGACGAAGCAGATGACCGCGCGATAAATCGCCAAAGCTCCTGTCGATGTCACAAACCGATTTTCACTCTCCTCTTTGATTCTTCTCCTCGACAACTCGAAATCGAAGAGCAAAGCATGGTTCGCCTCGATGGGCTAAGGGATATGCGAACATAGAGGCGTTCTATATTTATTATTGGATCGCTAATAACGTCCGGGAGAGCAAGCCACAAGGCGAGAGATTCTTGGAAATCTCGCGTATTTGTATGTATATTTGAAAGTTATTTTCGAACCGCGCGCGGGAAAACAGTTGCGCGCTGAATTGCATGCGCGTGCGCGAATCAAGGTGAATAAACCTTCTGTTTGAGATGATTCGTTGCGACTTGTTTGTAGGAAGTGTCGACTGATTCGTGGGTATTATTCTAGAGGGAAATTCGGAGGTTGAGTGCATTATGTTACGAGTAGCATGATACGTAAGATGGTTTTACTTTAGCTTGTTACATTTTAGTAAAGCTAAAATTCTTATTGTATTCCCAAATTACGAATGGAGCGTTCAAAACCATAACGGAACAAGTGGGTATTATTTAAATTATGTAATTAATGAATATATTCGAGTATTATATGCAGCTATACAAAATTTATCAAAATTTACTCTTTATGTCACTAATGTTAAATTGTTAGTGATAGTTACCAAGGTTCGCAAAATGAATGAATTTTTTATGATACTGAACGCTTCTAATTAAATTTTTAACACACCCAGCCATAAAGTACGTACTTTTTCGCCGCCGAGCCGGGAATAAAGCGCTACATTAAATCCCTACCTACACTCTAGTCCCCGCCGCGACGCGCATGTGCCAAACAGCGCGTGGCGGCGGGAACTAGCGTGAGGTTAGGAAATTAAGTTACAAAAATTGTATATTGTACGCGTGAATAAAGTGAACCAGCGATTGCCAGCGTGTGTGATGTGCGCCAAACCACACGCAGGCATTTAATGGCTCACTTTAGTCCCTAGGTGCATAATATACTATATGATATGACTACAACTTTAGTTATTTACGCTATTAAACAACAAGATCTATAACAAAGTTTCGATGTAGTGTATTTGACCAATTTAAACAAATAAACTTTGAGATTCTACACAAATATCTTCATCACTAATATCTTTTATTTTAATTAATTATAAAAAAATCCATTTTGAGGATAAAGAAAAGATTTACGTTGTCTATTTTACGAAAACACAGACATTTTACTTCATATCTACATATATTATCTTCATGGGCAAGTAGCTAGATAAAGTTATCTAGATACTTCGTTCTCTAGATTGATTATATAATTTCTTATCCAGATGCATCAATACATCTTATTTAGATAAAAATGTTTATCAAGATAAAATGTAACTTTATTTAAAAATAAAATATAAAAGAGAAAGTTATTATATTGAGATACTCATTTATTTAGGTACTTTAGTATCTAAATAAATTATCTTTTTTTTTAAATATTATTTAGACACTATTGTGAAAAATATAACGTTATCTAAATGTTTGTATAATCACTATATTTATCTCTTTTATTTTTTTTAAATAAACATTTTACCGAGATTGGTTACATCAAAACTACTTTTGAACTATTAAAACTACTATTTCAATTGAATTCATGATTTGATTCATGAAATACATGTATTGCTTTATATTAATTAAAGATACTTTTCTCTTACTACATAAAGATACATTTAAGATAACATTATAATGGGAGGATGGCTAAAAGATATCTTAAAAATGATTCTGTATTATCTGAGACCATCCCCTTTAAAACATCAGCTCTAGTAACTCAAATAAATGCACTTTCTTATATTAATGCTTTCTTATATTCCAAATATTAATGCTGTCATATGGAATAGTATATTTCTATATATCGGGTGCACTGACACCTATACTTAAGATTCTAAATTAATAAATATATAAATTAATAAATACATAGACCTTCATTAATAATATTTGTTATTTTAATTGAACATAAAAGATTAATTTTCTGAACAAAGAAAAGATTTGACCTGTTTTACCGACGTATAGAAGAATTTACTTCACACTATTCTAAGCTAAACCTACTTACTTATCTGAAAATGAAGTTGCTTCCCGAAAGCTAACCACGATACTACATGAAATCCTCTTGTGAAGTAAATTACTCCAAAGTCAAGCATCGGCAAAGCATTCCCAGAAACACGACACCGTCGGTAAAGCAGAGCACTTCTATGTTGGGCCAATCTCCCTCCAATCGTCGATCATCAAACATCTTCGTCACCTTATCCCCCCTGCAATGTACTCCTAACTAACTCGAGCAAATGCACTTTCTCTGTTCTGTGCAGGGAGGGCGAGGGCGGCGGGGGTGGCCGTGGAGGCTCGGGGGTCGGCGGCGGTGGCGGTGGCGTCGGTGGAGGCGGCGGGGGAGGCGGCGGCGGAGTTGGCGGAGGAGGAGCCGGCGGCGGCGGCGGGGGGAGGCGGGCGCCGAGCCTACGCCTGGTGAACGGACGGACGACTACGGGCGTCGGACTGCACACGAGCAGCACCGAGTCCGTGCGCTCGCCCCATCACCATCTCGGCGCTCATTCGAACAGCAACAACAACAGCAACGGCTCGCACAACTATCATCACGTGGGCATCAATCCCTCCGCCCATCACAACAACAACAATCATCCAAGGCTGAACAAGGATGACAGCATCAAGATCAGCATCGAGAACACCAACACCTGCACCGACAGCCTCGTCACCGCGCTAGACGACGAGACCCTTCTCATCACCGATTTCCTTGGCGATACAGGTATTTTTAAATTGCATTTTACCATTTTCTTTCTTATTCACCAAATAACAAAGTTTTCTTTGCTGTTTTTCCGATTCTATCAGATAGTTATTGGAATTCGATAATCAAAGCAATTTAATTTAATTTATGTTCATACTTGTGTTTGTAATTTTTGAAAATGGAGACTTTTTTATCTGTAGGTGATAGGGAACGGTTGTGTAGTATCCTACCTTACCGACATCACATTCTTTTATTTTAAAAATAATTTGTAATAATTTTTTTTAAATTACACTTTGTTAGAGCCAACCAATCTTTAAGTAATTCCATTTACCTTATCATTACACAATTAATGAAATTGCTTAACAATTTTTTAGATTATTGCTTATAATTGACATAGAAAAAAGCTGACAATTAAAAAGAAGTTAAAAACTATTATAAATTAAGAAATATAGTGTCGGTAAGGTAGGGTACACTAGAACCCTTTTGCATTTCCTTTATGATCATGGATTCTAAACTTTTAATACAATCGGTAAAACAGTGTATTATAATATTCATTGTAGCATGATTTTAGGTTATGGGTTGTGACGTAAATATAATGTTTCGTATACTTAAATGTTTCTCGAACCATTTGGAATTTCCTACATATAATTGCAAATAAAACAATTATTATTATTATGATTTAAAAAAACAATTAATATGCTTAAAGACATGATAAATTTGACATTGGAGGAAATCTACATATATTCGTGCATCACGTAAGCGGATATGGCATATGGAAGCCAAATATTTATCAACCGTTCAATTACCATTAGAATCGCCAAAGGAAAATATTATTTCGTTAGACAAACCAAAGCTGCACTGTAGATTCACGTTGTTCCTTCCGGTAAGAGAAAAACTGTTGTGTGGGTGAAAAAACTAGAGACGATTATGTGCAGTGACGCTCTACCTGCACTATAAAGATGCTCACGAAAATTACCTTCTCAAAATTACAGGCAATCTGCACGCGCGTGCACTTTGGCAAAATAATTCCGCGTACTTTGTATAGTTGCGATGCTGCCTCGTATACGACAATGCAGCGACGAAACTAAACGCGTATGTAATGCAATTACCTATCAGATGAGTGCACGTGTATACTTATGGGTGATTTGTACGTAAATGTGTTTACTTTTTCAGAGAGATTACATATTAAATTAGAGGCTTGTATTTAAATGAATTGTTCTTTCTGATATTTTTATGTATTCTTCATTTTACAAATATTTGTGTAGGTATTTATTGTTAGTACATTTCTGCATAATAATCAAGAGTGTTTTAACGGTAATCTAATAAATGTGATCATAATGGCGAGAGAAGATGATAGGATATGCATCATGTGGTGCATTAAATTTTACTAAAATTCTCATGAATATTATAATAAAACTTAGTCATTACTATCAAAGTGAATACACATCCCGTATTTATATTTTCATGAGTATCTAAACAAACATTTTTAAATTTCTTTTGTGCGATTGAATGTTACATGTGCCGTGTACAAAAATTCAAATTGCATGCAAATCATCCATACAAATCCAGTTCGCCACCGCTGCCGGGAATTTGTTCATAATTCGTTTCCTCGAAAGTTAAAAAAGTCAATGCGATTTTAATGACCATCGCATTCCGATGACATTCCAGTTTCTTTTTTCTTTATTTAGTTGCATTGCATACACACCGATTCATCCACTCTGAATGCGCTTATCATTATCGGAACCCGTTTTCGTTTTGTTTTTCGTCAGGTCATGGGTAATTTAAAATCATCAAATTGTCATTAAGCTGTATGTTGCAGTTAGTTGTGAAAATGACTAGTTTTTTTCTTTTCGATTTGATAAATGGTGTTCAAATGCTTGTGTGGTCGCATACTTTCATAGATCGTTTATCAGGAACGAAAACGTTGATTGACTATATTAATATGCATTTTTCCTGATTATAAGTTAACAGTATTTAAACAGTAAAAAGAATTAATTATTTTTGTTGCATCTTAAAATTTTATGCTCACAAAACTAGTGAAGAAATCATTAATTTGCTTATTATAAGAAATCTGCATTAAAAATGTGAACTTTGTAACTGAGTTTACTAGACATTTTTACTTAACATAATAAATACTTAAAATATAAGATACTCTCGCGAAAGTAATAAAACAAAATTTCTTATTTGAAGAATCAAGATTAATTATCTTGCGGAAATAAATGACATTAAAGGGTTATATTACCACAGAAAAATAAAAAAATTTACTTAAAATAAGAAACTCTCATGTAGTTCTCGATATAGAAACAAAATTTTTCATGAATTATAGTTGCATCTTAATTAAAAAAAAAATTTGTCCTGAAAATACGAAATCCTTTCTGCATAAAATTTCTGAATAAAATCGTCAGCGTATCAGTGAACTTCACTGTACGTAGAAAGCATGGCTGGAAAGTCGTAGCTGAAAAATTGATTGCATAATTCTCGGGAACAGCATATATACAGACACACAAACATAAGTCTCCAGCGCGCGAAATACTTCTTTTATAAAGGCGCGACGCGTGTGCGCACCGGCAGTTTGTACACACGGTAGCAGCAGCAGGAGCTTTTGAGATCTTGTTCTCTCTCTCTATCTCGACAAACTCGACGTATAAATAGAGCAATTTCCGGGCTCGTTCATCATCTTAAACGTCGTAAAATTTAACACCGTTTGATGGGATGCGATGTGTGTGTGTATGTGTGTGTGCGTGTGCGCGCGCGCGTGTGTGTGTATGTATAATCATATATATACGCACCTTTTTTGCGCCTCGACGACCTGAAATTTCTCATATAGTGCCTAATTGTTCAGAGCAGTCTTTTCGTGAAGATGGTGGTAGCAGCTTGTCGTTATTAAAGAATGTCTTCTTTGGGAGGTTAGAGTGTAATTTGAACTGCAAATTTGAATGGAAATTAGTGTTAGATTTATGTGAAGTTTGTTGGCGATTAGGATAAACAATTAGTTTCTTTTACATCAATGATATTTTCATCAATTTTAATTGGAGTCTTCATTATTTGTTTACTTCTTTGACACGCGACGTAATATTTATGAATAAATTAATATCAATATTATAAGATTTTTCT
The DNA here is from genome assembly GCA_949152435.1 of Gastracanthus pulcherrimus. Classification (NCBI taxonomy): domain Eukaryota; kingdom Metazoa; phylum Arthropoda; class Insecta; order Hymenoptera; family Pteromalidae; genus Gastracanthus; species Gastracanthus pulcherrimus. The sequence continues at coordinate 70,065,488 of OX424572.1, forward strand.
TTTTTTTTCTTTAATTATCTGTGGGACTCTTTATAAGATTCCGAATTTCCATTACTCATTTTCAAGATTTGAGTTATATATCAATTCTATCAAAGGCTACTAAATTGAATACTAAATGTATAAAAATATACAAAATACTTTCTCACAACTGAACCGTTTACGGTATTACATTAATATACAAGAATTTAAAAGGAAAAAACATAATATCTTTAATACTCTTTTTGTAGTTGCCATTACATCGCATTTTCTAAGGGTCAAATATGAAAGCAAAGTTCGGTAATCCAAATAGCTCATCTAAAAGTTCCCAAAGTAACATTTTCAGAGCAAATACTTAATTTGGTTGCTCAGAAGTTCGGAGACGTCAGTGTCAATAAATGTACGGTTCATCGGTTAATGGGCTAACAAAATACATACATCTAACTCAATAATTCGTACTCATTTCCATTAAAAACTGAATACAGAATGCTAATAAACATACGCTATCCCAAAAATTCAATTTCCATTGAAACCGATCGAATGTATTACTCGACCAACCACAAGTCCACACTCGAGGCACTTTTTCCTGGAACTTTCCAACTTAGCCATCTCCCTCAAAGGAATCCCGCGCCATCCCCGACGAAAAACCCAGTCCCGCGCAAAGACCGAACGACCCGCACCACCCGCTTGACTTTTACTCCAGAAGCACCTCGCTCGCAACTACACCCCTACACACAAAGATACACACGAACTCGTGTGTATCGAGCCGTGGAGGGGCACAGGCCAGGTAGCATCCTGCGCCCTAGTTTTCGAGAGCAGCAGCGGCAGCAGCGCACACACACACACCCGCCACAGGACGTATAACTCCTCGGTAACGGCCTGGCGAGCAGTGCTGAGCGCTGACTTACGGTTTCGCGAATTTTTGCGCGAGTCGATTCGACGGGGTGATGCATGCTTCTGCGCGACGTAAGCTGCACCTGCGCGCGATGATGCTCAGTAGGTTGGATTGTCTTTGCTCGTGGAGGACGTTGATTTTGTACATGTCGTGGTTTTAGGAAGTGCCTGGGGATTTTTAACTTGGCTTTTTGTGTGCTTGGCGTGTTGATCGATTCTTTTTGTTAAAGTAGCGTAATTTAGTATATTAAAGATTGCATTTGCTTTCTACTTTTCGTTGAGGGAAGCATTTTTTATGAAGATGGGACAAGTATGTTCTTGTGGTTAGTTACCTAAGTAGTAAATTGGTTCAGTTCATATGGAAATTAAGTTTTCTTCAATGATTATATTTATTAATGATTTATCTTGAATTCTGAATAATAAAAATATGAATTGATTCAAGTATCATTCATTTATATAAGGAATATAATACCCCCACAGACTCAGTTTTCGATCATTATGTACGAAAATTGTTGCATTTAATATCCTATTATTTAATGATTCAAATCTCGTGTATACAAAGCATGAAAAGGTTCAATCAGGTAGGTTTTTATAAGACTAAGATAACTGAAAGCTGGGTCCATGACGGTAAATTATGGAGATATTTTAATTTACGAATCTTCCATTTTTCAATATTTTCCGCCATGTAAGGTCGAAAAGAGTTGTTTGATTAAATCATTTTTAATTAAATGATAAATTTATCATTCTTCAGTATCAACTCATTATTACCGAAAATAGAATTTTCCTAAAAATAGGACTCCATATACAAGAATGAACGAAACGCGATAGACGACGTAATCATTCTTTCACTGTTTCTCTCTTTCTCTTTCTCTCTTCTCTCTTCACTATTCATTTTTGAAAGGGTTCCACTGCAATATGCACGCGTAGCCAGATTTTAGCAGAGCCCTCGTCATTTTCATCATCCTCTCTCTTTTAGAGCTTTGATCTTCAAGTTGGTCAAGAGTAGAGCTTCTGTTGTAATGCAGTGCGTCGCGTAGAGTGTATGTGGAATGCATCAACGTATACTGGCTTCATGTACACTTTTTATGCGCGATGTCCGCATGTAGAAAACGAAAAATGTCTAGCTTGAAATTGCTTTTTTTTCTTAGCTCAAAGGATTGAAATAAATTTTCTCCTATTGTGTAGAATAACAAACAGTCGAAAGAGTTATTACTAGTTGCTGTTGATTTCCTCATCGCAATGAAATTTACAAACAAAAGAGTTGATGAGCAAACTGAACATTTTAATGTATTTCATAATTATTCAAAAATATTTATGAAAAGTTAAAAAATGAAGATGTCAAAATATTTTATTGCCGCACATATATTTTTACGAGTAATAAATTATAAAGAATAACATAGTGATAGAAAGAATGAATGGAAATGAATATCTCAGCTCTATTGATAGATAATATATGTATCAGTGTAACTTTTGCTTTCAACATATATAAAGCATAACTTGACTAGTATGTATTATAGTTTGTTTGTCACGTCGTCGTTTCCCTGTATAATTAAGTATATTGACGTCTTCATTGTGTAAGCACTCAACTGTCACATCTTCGATTCTATAATGTATTGGAAACGGAAAAGCAATTTACTGGGTACAAGTGTACTCCGTGTGTGTTAGGAAAAGAAAAAAGTTTCCGCGAACATATAAAAACCTCGTTATCTAATTGGAATACAAAATGGATAACATTGTTGCAACTTAATTTATTCATTTATTTATTTTTGTTGTCAAATGAGTTTGAGAAACATTTTGAAATACTAGAATCGTTATAGAAATTTTATTAACAAATCCTAATTAAGATGAAGATATGATTTTTTAAAAGAATTTTATTAGTCTTAACTTCAGAGACAACTATATTTAGGTTTTTTTATAATTACACTCATAATAAATCAAATGAAATTTCATTACCTTAAAAGAAATACAAAACTATTTCTTTGAGAAAGCAAAAATGAATCCAACTTCTCTCGGAGTGAATACCCACTCTCGTTGAGTTAATAGTCACTCAGTGACTACTAAATTTTTCACTCAAAAGTTAATTTCACAGTATTTGTAATTGAAAACTCACTGTCACTTAGTGGCTATTGACATATTGAGAGTGAGTATTCACTCCGAGAGAGGTTGGTTTATTTTTTATTCCTTCTCATTGAAACATAGCCGAGTTGTCGCCAATTTTAATTGATATATGCGTCAGACCTAAGACAAACAGTGTTAATTGACTGTTTACGGCTTTGTATATTGTTAAGGTGTACAAAATTACAACAATAATTTTGATCCAGTGCAAGTTTGCAACCTCATGTTTTGCAACTTCCGCAATTGCCTAAATTAAAGTTTCTATTTGAGATGCTGTAAATATTTACGTGATGCAACGTGATTCAAATTTGTGATGTAAAGTGTATACAAATATAATGTTTTTTTAGACAATATAACTAGGCTATGCTATCAGGATTAGCATACTTTGAATTACAAAAGTAGAATTTGTTGCAAAATAAAGACTATTTTTGACAGTTTTAAATAACATTTCGTGATGTTTCGTTTTACAAAAGTACCCTCAAGATTATATCAAGAACCAATAAAAACTTTTAGGCATAAAACATTTTGTACTTTGAGAACACTATAATGGAGAAAATCACACTTACATAATCAAAATTTGTATACACATTGACAATCAATAATTTAATAGAGGAAGATGTGTGTAAATCTTAAAAAAGTGCTCTTTAAGTTCTAAAAGTATATATAGGCAGTGATGATAATTATGCAATCAAATTTTTCGATTTTTCAACCATAAATCGGTAGAGTTTCACGTTAAAAAATATACTAGAGAACAATATCGTAACTAACGCCATATACCGTAACTGGTAACATGTATCGCAACGGTTACCAATGTTACGATATAAATAGTATAATATACAATATGAAATGTCGTTAAATTAAAAAATCATAAATAGTCATAATTCAGTGTATAATACAAATTTACGTTGATCTGAAAAAGTATTTATTAGAAAATGTTGATGATTTCGATATCGATACTGTGGCCACAGCTTTATACTCGAAAGTCACATCGAACTAAGATTCTCATGATAACCGTCAGTCCCAAATTGTTATCGCCAGATAACTTGGACGCTATCTGCATCAGCAAACGTCACAACCCATATCCCCCCCACCAAGTCCCCAATTTTCTCTCCTCCCACTACGTGACTAATTCTCTGTATCTCTCTGTCATTCTCAACGCACCATAGGCAACGAAATGAATTACAAGGGGAGCGGCAAGGTCCACTTCGGGGTGGACGATGTCTCCCTCTATGGCACGCCGAAGGAGGAGCTGGGCCCGGGCCTGCCCGGCCAGGAGGTCAAGCAGAGCTTCATCAAGAACCAACTGCAGGCCCTCTTCCAGCCGACGGACAACAAGCTGGCCATGAAGCTCTTCGGCAGCAAGAAGGCGCTCATGAAGGAGCGGATCAGGCAAAAGGCCGCGGGTCACTGGGTCATCCATCCTTGCTCCAGTTTTCGGTGAGTGTAGCGCCCGCGCCGTGCCGCGATACTCGGATACCAGACACACGTATACGTGTCTTAGACTATACTTGTGTATTGTGGAAGTGGGGGTGTTATTTTTTTGCTGGCGGTTTTGTGCGGTGAATGTGAGATTACGGGGATCGTGTGAGATTATATTGGTGCAAAAAGTATTGACTTGGGAGCACCTAAAGTTGTAGGGTTGTGGTGGATTGAAAGTTGTTAATAGTTCGTTGGTACTTTTCGTGCATTTTATTACTAAAATATTTCATTAGTATTTTTTGATTTAATAAATAAAATGTTGAAAAATATAGGAAGAAATTTTAGTTTAATTGAAGAGATTTAGCAGAATTAATGAAATAACTCTTAACTCAAGAACGCTCAACTCAAAATTTCAATATTGCCAAAATAAAAATGATTTTTAATATATTAATTATATTATATAATCATATTCATAATAATATGATAATATATAATTATGTATAAAATATATATATATATTCATATATATATAAATAAATATCCTAATTATATATGATTAAATATTATAGTACTATATTTTCATGAGTTGGAACTGGATTATATATAATCATATATTATATATTATTACGTATAGTTATATACAATTAAATATAAAATCATGTTTACAAAGGCAGAAATTTATATAATTTTAGTTTAAAATTTTCGTGACATGAATATTATCAAATATGCAAAATTACTAGTTGATGAGACTGTAATGTTAGTTTTCAACTTTTAAGACAGCTAAACAAATAACGCTCTGAAAACATGTAGCATAAGTAATGTACATGCATGCAATTTGTTAAGAATGTTTAAACTGCCAAGTCTTTTAAAGACGCAATTACGAACTGCAAACTCCAAAATTGTTTCAAGGAAAACATCGCGTAAAGTCAAAATGCTGTATCTTCACGCCCATTTCACATTTGCGAAAGCGCGAAAATTACACCAAACTTGGCAAAACTCTTTCATCCAAAAATAAAAAAAAATCCAATAAAATCGCACTCAAAACAAACACTTTCCGCGTTCTCTCTGCGTAACAAGAGCAGAAACGGAAAATCTAAAATTCTATTTCCGACCGAAACCTTATCAAAAATTCTCGAAGATCCGAGAGATCCAAACAAACACTACACGGCGCGCGCAGTCCCCAAGACAAACAATAACAATGCCCCGCACGCTCGCAATTCAACCCATGGAGAAACAACGAAAATCGGCGTTGCGTGGCGAGAGGATACGATCGCCCGCGGCGAATAAACAAATGACGCCTCGCGCGCCCGAGATAAATCCCACTTTATCGGCCAATGGTCGTTGAGTACTGCTTTTCTCCCCCTCCGTGAGGTCTTTTGCGGGCAGATGCGTCGGTGAGGGAGGGGGGGGGGAAGGCAGGAGAGGGAAAAACTGTGTGTATATACGCAACCGGCGCATACACAGATCGGCCGGCGACCTTCAAACTGCAGTTTCTTGTTGTCTCTGCCATTGAGAAAACAATTAAAATGATTTAAAAATTATTTAATCCTAATGTAGGTAGGATAGTAAAAAATATTGCATAATAATTATAGTTATAATTTAATAAGCGTTAACTATTTGATTCAATTATATAGAATATTAATTTGAATTAATTGAAATTAATTTTGACATTGATATATTTTTTTATTAAATTCATTATTTGAATTATATATATCACACTATTCTGTAAATAAAAATACGTACATCTTAACAGGTATATTAACAGGCTGAGAGCGGCTAATGTATAAGCCGATTTTTTCAATTATCTACAAAATTAATTAAAATTTTAAACATCCGATAAAAAGTCAATGTTTGTACCTCTTTATAAGAGCTTAAAAAATACAGTAACCGATTACATCAAAATTTCATTAATTTTTACGCTTACAATAGGACAAAATGCAACGCAATTTGCGTCAATTCGTTACATATGTGTCACGCCGCCCTCAACATTTAAATGATAATTAAAGAATTAGATTACTTATCTATTGAGCGTGGGATGGATTCGTGATTCTTACGTAATGTATCACTTTGAGGCAGTAGAATTTGAATAGTGGACAATTAATGACGGATGAAGCTTTAACGTTGAAATAGGACGAAAAATTAAACTCGATATTTCGATATTTCGATATGACTCTCAAGAATTTAAATGGATAAGTTAAATATGATTTTCGAAAGATACGCGCTTCTATTAAATCCAAAAATTACAAGATTGGAAAACTAATGGAGAACTCGGAAAAATTTATCTGATCAATATCAATTAAACTTTGGTAATATACAGAGATCTGATAAAGTTCAGTTTATTTCGAATGTGTATCAATTTATTTTATTGCATACCAAGGCAAAAATAGACTGGAAAAAATAATCTTATATTTATTTTGTAACTCCGAAATCAATTTTAAACTTAAATTCGCCGGGTTCCCCAAAGAATTGAACTTTTAAGCTACGCGAAGCAAGCTACATGCACACCACATTTATCTCTGCGAGTTATTGATTTTTATGTTTCTTAGAAAGATGAAAACTATTAAAACTTTGACTGTAAAAAAGTTTGATTTACAGATGCGTTCTTAAAATTTTTAATGATTTCGTGTACATTTTGTCCAACTTTTCGAGCTAATTCATCAATTATCCCTTCAAAAGTTGTTTTATGGTTTGAACTTTAATTTACAAATGAGCACAAAGGTAGCTTAAAATACTTTATTCTACGGTGTAACGCGTAAACTCAACTATTATAACTTAAAAATAAGTGCCCTGATTTATCATTAATGTAGTAATATATATAAGCTAGCAAATGGGTCGTATGGAATGTGAGCTTTAATAAGAGCTCTGAAAGGCAGAATTAAATATTGCGGCTGACAATGGCCACTGCGATTCTATCGTTAGAATTTAATGTGGATAAATGCGATAATGATCGTCGAGATCATGGGTAATCGCGGTTATTAATTCACACCAATTGGACATCGAATCGCCTTTTGCTTGCCATTAGTATAGTGCGGCTCGCTCTATGACTTCTTGATTATAGCGGTGATTAAGTCATTTCCAAGCCACTCATCCGGCAAGAAATGCGCATTACTGTGTACTCGTGAATTATTGCATAAAATATTCATGCTGTCGATGATCGGCTTTTGATTGTCTATTAAGATTTAATGAGTTTTTATTAGTGTTACACCGGTTAGCAGAGGTATTATTGTGTGAAAAGATTTGCATATTATTTGTTTATCGAACTTCCTTATATTTATAAATCTGAAGAGTTTTCGTGGAAAATTACTAATTGACGAGGAAGTTTATACAAATAAATGAAAACTTAAAAAAATGCAACTATAGGTAGATGATTTTAATAAATGGCATTGGAAAAATCCTTTATTTTTAGTATTACTAAATATTAGATTTAACTTGACTTGTTTGTTTTAGAGAATTAAACTTTTTAGCCTAGGTACAATGTATATTTTAATATTATTTTTGAGTCAGGATTGCGGTCAGATGACAATTCTTTACATTTTTTAGTTATGTATGTGTGTGTGTGTTAAACATTAAAACGAAATTAATAGAAACAAATTTTTTAAAAACCACTTTTAAAAAACTTTTAGAAAAAGTATCAAATAACATTTTATTTTTAACAGGTTCAACACGGCTATTCTATAAATCGATTTATTCAATATTTTACGAAATTTTTCTGATTTCGAACATTTGATAAAAACTTGATGTTTCTACTTTTTTCAAGATTATAAATAATGATAAATGAGTTACATAAATAGTTTTTCAATGGTTACGTTTGAGTGAGACCAAATGCAAACACTTTGCAAAAATTCACTCTAAATATACCGCGTAGATCTCAACCTGTTGACATAACTAAAACCAAATGATGATTTCTAAATTTGTATTGAATACTAAAGTAAACTCCTTGATTCATAAATGTATGAAATATGAATTTAAATACCTCGTGAATGAATCTTCAAAAATTGTACAATAAATTGTGCATTATGGACATTACTGACTTACTTATCTTTTCTAACATCTGTAAATTATAATTTATGAAAGGCTTGAAACAAAAACAGGAAACATTGATACGGAACAAAAAGTTAACGGCCTAATTTAACCGAAAAGAAAAAGAAAGTACAAAAAGAATGGCAATAGAGCCTATATCGTAACGGCAAACGAGCTCGGGCTTCCTCCTCGTCGTCGTCATGGCAGTCGTCGTATCGAATGACCGGGGAATTACCGTCTACCGAAGTGTTACACTCGAGGAATTTTCCCCTGCACTCGAGAACGCCCCCGCCTCCCTCTCGCCTAGAGTCTTCCCTAATTATACCCCAGATACGGTCCAACTCCAACGACGTACCTTTTCTCGATTTTTCTGGGTCCTCGAGTGTATACGTGACTTCGGGACTCGTTGTTTTGCCTTTCTTTTCTCTGGATGTGTTGTGTAGTGACACCGAGGGGAGGATTAGCCGTGGCGATGAAAGGTAGCGTATAATCGCGTTGGGATCTCAGATGTGTTTGGGGAAGGGGCATCGATTCTTTAATTCACTTATGGGAGGTTCTGGCTTAGACGTGTGTTGTTTGCTCGGGCTTGTGGGTAGCGTTGATTGTTAAAGTGGATATCTTCTTTTGCTTGATTTTCAAACTCAAGACTTTCCTTTGGAGGGAAGAGAGTTTTTAAGAAATTTCTTATATTCCTTATGTCTTGTGTCCATATATACTTTAATAGTATCTCGCGTTAACCCTTAGCTGTCACACTGCACCAGAATCACCATCATAACTGGCACACTAGGGTATATCACGCCTTACCACAAAAATACTTCCTGGGAAGAAGCCATTATTGATTTTTTAAAAAATTTTAAGATGTCTAGGTTTTTTATGAAATACAATATTATGTGATTAAAAAATGTGTATTATGGGTATGTTTAAATTAAAACTGAACTAGGTGTGCTTAAGACCCAACAGTGTCTGCTAAGGGTTAACTTTCAGTGTTGATTAATAGTTGTATGATAATTATCATAAGGTTACATTGTAGGTTTTTCTTCCATTTTAGTATCCTAACTATATTTTAGAAAATATAATATATAAATAGATTAAATGTTATTCGATGAGAATACTAAAAACAACAAGCTATTAACGTGTATGTGAAGACATTAAATTAGAAAATAAAGGAAATAAATAAAAATATTCTTAAAATACATTTATAATGCGGTTTCTACGAAAATTTAATTAGTTAATTTAATATATTGACTTTGAATCTTACGTCATTTTGTACATTTATCTCTTGGGCTAAAAATGGAATTTATAAATGATAATATATGATTATATATAATTACACATGATTATACATGATCAGATATAATCATACGCATTCATGTAACATTTTCATATATGATCATGCAGGATTTTATCGTATAATGTATGATCATTTATAAATTAATATGTTCATGCATAATAACAACAATAATAATCATATATGGTGTGGTAAGATCATGTAGATATGATTAAATATGAGTATGTATTAAGATATATAAGCTTCATTTTTAGTTGGGTTTACTAACAACATTTTCAAAATAATTATTTACTACAAGATAGTTATTTTATTGAATAGCAATAACATTAATCTTCTATGTCATAGGTATATTATAATAACAAGCATTACTTGAAAGCATTTGTAACATCAGTGCCATTTTCATTCACAATTTAAATCTCTTCAAACCGAATCTAAAAATATCACACACCTCTCTTCATATCAACATCTAAATTCGCATGCAAAGCTACTTCTTATGCCAACACATGTACCTGCCGCTTCAGAGTCCACCACAGAATCTCGCGACCAACCTAAACTCAATCCTCACGCACATCTATTATCGCCTCTTTCACGCTCTTCCACCCACAGCAGAATTCATGAACCACCACAGCTAATCCACTCTTCTTCCCTACTCCCCACTGCTCATCAATCTCGAACCTCCATACACGTGCCTCAGAGCATCAACAGTTCCTCACATCCATATTACCCAACACACTCGCCCTCATATCTCGCTAGCCGTGAGTCCAGGATAGCAGAGCTATCGCGTACCCGCGACCTAAATATAATAGCGGAAACTGTCTGTGTGTGTGTGTGTGTGTATAGAGAAAAGAGGTGCAGGTGCAATCAGCGAGGCGTAGGACAGCAACAGTGCACTGCTTATATGCTCTCCTCTTCTCTCGGCGTTTGGCTCAATGGAGCGATATAAACGAACGGGGCCGTAATTAGCCCAGATGCAGGCGCGCAGTTGTTCTCTGTTTCTCCGAGAAGACCGCGCGAGGATTTCCTTTGGGTTAATAATCGATTCGCTCCTGTGTGTGCATCAAAGTACGTATTTCGAGGCTCTTCTTGTGTGGTGTAGAAGAGGAGATTCTCGGAAAATATGCCGCTGATGACGCTCTATTCTGCGTTATGAATCGCTTATTTTAAGAGCTTTGTTGAGCTTTTGCTTCTGATTCCCTGGGCCTCGGTCTCTCTATCTCTTGTGCAGCTCGTGTTAACGGCCCTGCGGAGGTTGCATAAAGTATCGATCCTCTTCCTCTCGCTTTCTCTCTGTCTTTCCTATGTGCTTTTTGTTTCGCGGCGGCGCGCGAGAGGCACAAAGGGGCCGCCGTCTGCGCGCTCTGCTTGATTTTCGGAGTTAAAAGCGGGCCAAGTGTAGGGGGAATTTAATATGCGGTTGAGAGGGTGGGAGATGATTCTTTTTTTGGCTTTGCTTTGGTTGGAGTTAAGGTGGTTTGTTTGAAAAACGATGATAATTAAGATTTTGTTCAAATGCATAGTTAAATACACGCTAAATCTGTTGGAGGATGATTTTACTCGAAAATTGGACTGAATAGTGATTCGAGTGAACAGTTTGCTAGAAGTAGAGTAATAACAAAAAATATCTGCGTCTCTTACATTTTCGTTCGTATTTATTCTTTAATCGAATGAAAATTGAATAACAATTTTAAATGTATATACCCGATGGTATATAAAAAAGTTGTTTCCAAAATCAGTACATCAATCGATGCATTAAAGAATACATGATGAAAAGAGGTTAGAGTTACTATTACTCCACTTAAAGTGAAAATTGACTCATTTTAGACTGAGATTATTTAACTCATTTTTGGAGTAAAATCTTACTTTAACAGGTTCTGCGTAATAGTATAACATTCTTAGCTCTGTGCTTAAATGTTTGTACATATTAAATGTCATATCTATGAAGATGGTTATTTTTGACCATCCCTTGGAAAGAATACCTATGTCAAACTCATTTTTTTCTGGTGCATGGTTAAGTAATTAAAAAAAATTTGCATAACGTTTTTGTAACTTTTCAACTAAGGCAGTAGAAATGTAGTAAACTTAATTAAGATGTTGATCCTGTATATTGGAGTAAGGCTAAAAATTGACAGCAGAATTTTTAAGATTGTTTCAAAATTTTTTTAAAGAAGCCATGACTCTATTTTATAAACTTATAAATTATTCAATATAAACTTGTTACAGTTTTAAAATTTTAATGTAAAATATGAAAATTTGTTCAAACGTTAAGGATTTTAAAGTTTTAAAGACATTTTTGAGAGAGAAAAGCTTATGAGTGTCTTATAATCTTTTAATGGACTAATAAAACCTATCAATGAAACCAAGCAGAGAACGATTTATTGATTTTTTCATTAAATTTTACTTACCACCAGCTTGGAATATTAAAAAGATTTTATGCATCGTAATATTATGGAAACTGAAATTTCCTTTATATCTCATATCACTATAAAGTATGATATATGATTAAAGTTTAAATTAGTACATAGAAAAGTCGTATGAAGATTACAAAGTAACTTGAAAGACTAAGCCAATCGCCGGCTACGTAAAATACTCGGCATCCATTGTCTTCTCACTTCCATTCATAATTGCATGCTCGCAATCAACGAATTCATAAAACAATCGAGCGTAAAATCGTTAGCTCCTTTCGACAATGTGACATCTCAATGCTTGAGTTTCAGTATAGTTCGCCCGACACAATACGGACCAAACGAGAATTCACCCAGACACAAATTGACTTTCCGCGGAATAAAAGACGGTCGTCGTTCAAAATTCTACTTTGTTATACGAACTTGACCTGCAATGGGACATATATTTTTGAGGCTTATTTTATGACGTATTTCAGTGTACTGTTTCAAAATCTATTGTACTTTTCATGAATTTCCTTAATTTAGTATTAGAGGTTGTTTGCCTATAATCTGCTGTTCAAAAAGTACTGACCACATGAAATTAAATATCTTAAAACGTGATATATGATTGGCGATTTATAATAAACACTCTAAAACGACTATTTCGACTTAAATTAAAAAAAATTTAATATTATTTATTTAATGAAATGAAATTTTAATAAATTAGTATTTTCTTGCTTATGAAGTATAAAACTACTACTGCCTTTATTTAAAAAATATATTTACACGTATAGAAAAAGTTAATAATGCTACTATACTACTATTTAACAAAATACGTATAATACATAAAATTTATGATAATTATTCAAATACTAAAACATTCTTCTTCAATAATACATGTATAACACATAAAATAAGACAAATGTAATATAATTATTTAATATTATTCACTTAACCAAGGAGGACTGATTACTAGAATATCGTCTCTGATGTACCCATCGAGCACTGTACTGATTGTCCTAACCACGTTTAGCAGTAATTACTATTTTTTTCTCTCCGTGTAATCGATCACAATTTTTAAATTTCCAACCTCACAATTGAATATTAAATTTATTATATGATTGTAAAATAAACACCTTCAATTTCAGCCGAAATAGCAAATTAGCAATTATAAGAGATTGAAAAGGTAAATTTTAGCATTCTTCAGCAATCGATATGCTCTAAAAAGAACAAACGATTTTGAAATCCCTATTTGGGCGAGCATCTTCAGGCTGCCTACATCCGACTGCCTCCTTATCCTCGTAAAGTCGCCTCCTTTATACCTCCCTCTCCCCCTTCACCTACCGATAACGGTCTCCGTATTATCGCTATCCGCTTTTGCCCCCTCGTAAATATGACTCGGAGGGATCGCGTATGCATGTGTACGCCGGGTATATGGCTTCTGCGCTTTTAAAAGAGCCATCGGGACGTGAGTGAGGTTACGGCCGCTCGAGTCTCGTTTTCGATAATTTTCTTGGAAACGACGCCAATTTGGGCTGGCTATTAGGTATAAGGAGGCTTTCTATTTTCGCAAATGAAAGTTTTGAATTATTGCGCGGTTATTGTGAGGTGTATGATAATTATTTGTACTTTCCAGATGGAATGCTACTGAGTCTTTTTTCTTCAAATTTTAGTGTTTATTTTAGATGGGTGAGCGTTTTTCTCTAATAGCAGTGTTCTATATTTTATTTAAAAAATTTTGTTGCCATTATTGCTTATAATTCATTTGTAATTTTTTAATAACATTTTAAATGTTTAATACAGTATAAGAACAGATATTTCTGCATGATTTTAAGATTGTAAAAAATAACAAAATCGGTAACCTATGTGGTTTTATTGATGTTTACTTTTATAATGACACGAAATGCCTACGATCTCGCGACAATTCATGATTTATTTCTGAATCGTGTCGGTGCGAACCTGTTAATAAAATTTTCCTTTTTTCAAATTAAACTTACACAGTTATGGACTTGGGAACGAATTTCGTTTTTGAATGTTGTTAATACGTAAAAGTACACTCAAAGTTTTATTAAAATGTCACCAAATTTTACACTTTATCGCTATTTTTACCACTTTTGCATGGAACATACAAAACTTAAAAATCAGTATAATGAGAAAAGTTGCAGTTGTATAAAAAACATTTGTAATCAAATTGAAAATCAATAATTTTACACAGGGAAATGTATGCAAAGAGAATAGACTTGAACAAAAAATTTTTGGTTTTTCTACCCCGTTCTACTTTAATAAGCTAGTATTCTTTTAATAAATGAAATTGACACAAACTTGAATAGCTATAAACAAGCAATAAATCACAAAACATCTTTATAAATCTAAATCTCTTTTAATCCCCACAAACAAACCGTATGTGATCTACTACTCGCCATTTTACAAGACACTCAATGAAGAATTTACTCGATTGCACCGTCAACGCGATGAATTCGCGGCTGCGAACGCAGTCCTATTGAATTTTCACGCTGTAGTCATAGTCCAACACCGCACGACCGAATCGCGCTGCGCTTTGAAATTCCCACAGATTCACCGCGCAAACAGCTCGGCTGAATCACGAGATTAGCTGGAGCTAAATGCGCGTATACGACTGAGCCTCAAATTCTACTTTTGATGACTTGCGAATGCGTTGACTCTGAGTTTCTCTTACGACCGAGAGAGAATGCTTGTACATTGAGGTCAACTTGATTTTTTATATAAAAATTGCCAATTTATAATTTAAATAGAAAGGTTGTTATACATTGTGCTCGGCAGAAAGGTATCTTATTTTAAGAACAAATTTTTCTTAAAATAAGATGCAATAAAATTTAAGGAAATACGTTTGTTCTTATATTAACAATTACGGAATATTTTATTTTTCAAGTAACGATTTTTGTTAATATAAGTTTATCTTTTCTTAGTTTTCTACCATAAAATAACTTTAATAGGTCACGTTCTTCCGCGAGAAAAGTAATGTTGGTTTTCGAAATAGGAATTTCTTGTTTTTTCCACTTTCTCAAAAATTTACTAGTTTTGCACATGACGTTTCTTGTTCAAGTAAAAATGTTCTTACCCTTAATACAGATTCCATATAATAAGTAATAAAATTCGTGTTTTTGTTATTTGTTTTAAGAACGAAAAATAATAACCAATTGTTTTTACAGTGTTATTTTTTCTCATATAATTTTTCTCAATGTATCTATATATAAGGTTCAGAATCAATCTTTCATTTATGAGGACAAGCTACGGTCCGATACAAGAACGCAAGCAAATTAACTATAACAATAAAGTCGATTCAAAGCATTCATTATTTAAGCCACAACAGATCAATTCACCCATAATACCAAGAAAACAATCCCAAGAAAATTTTCCAAATGAATCCTTCCCTATCGTTCCTCCTCATTTCCCCTCAATTTGTTCTTTTTTTGTCAAACAAACTCCGAATCGTTTTAGTTCACTAAAGATTACGAAGTATACGTATAGGTGCAGTAGCTGGCTGGAGAAAGAAAGCGAGTTTCGGTTAAAGAGGATTTGAAACTCCATGTCCTCCGCCTCCCGCACCGCCCCCTCCGATAATCCTTTATCGATTGTCGAATGCGCTTGTATACGGTTAAGCAGGAGATATGACGGGGAAAAAGCAGCGGGGATGGAGGTGTGAGGAGAGGGAAGGTGTTTGGATTTGTTTCGATAAGTGCCTCGCAGCGAAGTTGTAAATTATTTATGTTTGGGTTGGTTTTAAGGACATTTTTTTTCAATAACGGTTGATTTTTTGCTGTAAACGTCTTATTTTATGTTTGTTTATTCATAAGATTGCTAGTTGGTGAATTTTATTATTTAATTGAAGTTTACTTAACTGTAAATGCAATAAAGGTGTTATTTAACGGGGCTTTCTAGCGTGACGACCGGAAAAATTATATTTTATATATTTTATACTTAGCAATAAACAGGTGATTTGAAATGTTTACATTTTTTTAATTCATATTAAAAGTGTTAGGTTTATTTATAAAGTCGCAGTCAAATAGAAATTGTTTTTTCCGACAGTGGATGAGTAACACAGGTATTTTGGCCAAAATTATCCATCGGATACAACAAACCTACAAATGTTATTGATTAGTATGAGTATTGCTATCGTCTTAACCAGAATTGAGTCAAAATAGAAAAGTATGGTCTAAATATGAAATTTGAGTGGTTATAATTTTTATTTAAACATATTTATGTATATTTATACACCATGTATATATAATTATATGTAAATATAATCTTAATTTTTTTGCATATTTAACCGATAATTTAAACAGTTACTGTAAAATTTTATTTGTAGGTTTATTCAAGTAAATTCATTTTAATGAACACTACGTACGAAAGAGTAAAATATTTTATACTACAACTGCATTAGAAAGAAGAACGATCGAACAAATCGCAAAGAAAAAACCTTCGAAACATCTATCACGAAAATTCAATAATACAATTCACCGGATTAATTAATCCTAAACTCTCCTGGCTAACCGCGCTCTTGCTCGGAACCCTAAAACTACAGCAACTCGCGCCGTTACACCGAACTCTCTCGATAATTACACGAGTTTCTGCCCGCGCTCTCTCGCGCCCTTGAAAACTCGATTATTAATCGTACGTCTGACGCGCGTCAAAACCTCGTGTTCTCCACACGCGCATTCTATAATTCTCTCGGGGCTCTGCAGTCGCGTAGCGACGCGGCCCTTCGCGTGTATAATCCTTTGCTTTCGGGGAATTGTGGGTGATTCGATTAAAAGGGACTAATTGAATAGAGAGGAGCTGACTGGTTGTTGTCTGGCGGTGCGGCGTTTCGTATGTGCGCGAGCGAGTGTCTTTTTGGCTGATTTTGGGTGGCTGGGTCAAATGGGAGAGTTTGAGTGGTGCAGGTGCGAGAAGCTTGAGTGTGACGTGTTTTATTTGAAAAGCACTTTTTGAAAGAAAGTTCAGTTTCGTATAGTTTTAAAGAATGTTAAGCCTTTCGACGAAGGAGTACAATGTTGGGATATTTGGTACAATGAAAGTAGATGTGGATGGTAGAGTTTTAAAGTTTGAAAAAGAGAAGACACATACTATGTTAAGGGCTTTATAGTACGTGGATATTAAACAAAAACAATAGATTTCAAAATAAAAATGACTACACATATAATGTAATAACTTTCTATAAAAAAATAAATAAAAATCTAGTACAAAGATTATTACAATTTCAATTAATGTATTATCTTTAAATCTTATTGTAGTAAATTATCAAAGTTGGAAAAATCGAACCAAATAGTTAATGACTATTATACAAGGATGTATCTTATTTTCTGCCTAAAGGGGATTGAACCGCCGTTTTTTAAAAATTTAAATATCTTTCTAACTATAAGTCAATCTTTGATAATATATTACACTCTTAAAATTTTTGTTTAAGCAAACAGAACATAAGGCGTACATTTAATCAATATACTTAAAATACCAATGGGTACAAATAATGTATAATTTAAAATATTAAGATTAATTGTGACTAAGTTTTTAAATACATTTTCCTTATTACATCTTTAAAATCATCTTGAATTTAATATAACTACAGAATCCCTAAGAATATTGCTAGAAAAATAAGGATACTTACGAATCACGCAAATAGATCGAAACATTCAGACGACACCGGACGTCGAAAATATAGAACGAATTTTTTTTTAACCGCGAATATGTCAAATCTGCATCAGGTCTGTCTGATGCATAACGATAATGGCCGGGTTTTCAAATTGGCAAAAGTCAATATAATGGCACCAAAAAACCGGAAACGAAAACACTACCTTGTAAAGGTTTTGAGGGATGAATTCAGTTCAATGTCTAGGTGTTGTGTCAGACATGCGATTTTTAAAGTTGATTCTTGATTGTTGGAGGCCAGAATGAAGGACTTACAAGTCATTAATCAAACAGCAGAGCTTAAAAAATTGTTAATACTTGCGAATGAATACCTTCTTAATAACATATTTGAAAACCATATTTTGCCATAACGTAATTTGTTTCTACTGTTATAAATCTATTTTACATAAACATTGGTTGAGAAAAGTATAATATTGGTGAGGTACTTAAAAGCTGTCCTTGGACTATAATTATCCTGCACGGAGAGAATTTTCTAATAAAAATTATGACGAAATTCGCAGTAAAAATTACCGTGAATGACTATAAAGCTGGGACACTCTAACTTTCCGGCAGTTTTTATTGATATTTACGATAAATTTTACCGTCCTGAAGGGTAAAATTTGTCTGCCGTAGAGTAAGAGTTCCCTGTATAAATCTTAGAGAAAACCAAAATTTGTGGTAAAATTTGTATGAAATATTTTTTAAAAATCTGGATTTTCTTCCAATTGTTGTAGCAGTATCATTAATACTTAAATAAGTACATTATACACATTTATGTTTGAGTTAACCTAAAATGTGTACACGCTCAGTTGTTTTCTTTATCAGCTGTCTTCTTTTTCTCAAATCAGGCAAATTTTACCATTCAGTGCGGTAAAATTTATAGTCTGTGCAGTAAAATTTGTAGTCAATGAGGTAATTTTTATAGTAAAATATAAGTAAAAAGTGCCAGAAAGTAGGAGTGTCCCAGCTTTATAGTTATTTACGGTAATTTTTACCCTGTATTTCGTTATAATTTTTATTAGAAATTTCTCTCTGTGTGGAAATGAAAGTTTGTGGTTACGGTTAGAACATATAATTTTAATTTTATAGTAAGACACTTTAAGTCAAGACCGACTTGAAACAAATTGCTTAGTAAAAATCCTTCCAATAATAATGACATTTATTAAGTATACGATTAATATTATGCATTTTATCATATACACTTGAAAGCATTTATTTTGCAGTTTTCCTTTAAAGGGAATCTGACAATTAAAGTCAAAATAATTACGAAGAACTCAAATTAATTATTAATATTAATATATTATTTGTTATAAAAAATGATAACTTATAAACACTTCTAAAATTTTTAATCATTTTAAAAGCTCGAATTTTGCTTATAAGAATACATGTATTATCTGTATACTACTATATCTTTTCGAAAATATTACTAAACTTCCAATTCTTATGCTCCAAATAAAGAGTTTCAAAAAAATTTCTTTAGTTAAAATCTAAATGTCTTAAAATGTTAGCAATGACATCCTTACTTCACCGTAAAAATTAACGTTATTAATTAAAATTATTCGCTATGTATACATTAGGGTAAATTTTATTGCAAAAGGCAGTTTTTATCGTAAATCAGGGTCATTTTTAGCGTAAAGTCAGAATGCCCCACATATACATAGTAAGTGTATACTACGGGGCCAAATCTGTGAACTGAAGTTCGGATGAAAAGAGATGGGAAATCGAGTATGAGAGTCTGTTTCTAGATACGCAGTCTATACTTACTATTTTTCAGGGTAATTTTTACAATTAATCATATTCCTCAGCTAATCAAATGTGCTTTCACTCTCTATCGTTATTTTGAACAAGCCTCTCTCAAACCTCCCTAATACCAGCTGAAACTGAATTTTTCCCATTCAACCCAACAACATCTCGTATCAGCACAGAACGCCGCCATTTAGCTCCTGTAACCGCAAGCGTGACAAACCGAGCCGGCCACCAAAGCGAACAATGGGACAATCGGCCGCCCACGCAAGCCCTCGCCGCACTGTTTCATCCGCCACGAGTCCGAGTTAATCGGATGATTATTCTGAGATCATCGCCGCGCGCCTAATACACTCGGGTGTCGGGGTCTCTCTCTATCTCTCTCACTCGATCTCCGCGCGTTCCATCTGCTCCGCAGAGCTCCTTTGTCTATTTGCGCCTCTTTAGAGGTCGTTAAGAGACTGGACGCGTTGGCCACTTTGCGCGCGTGGAATGGCGTGTGCGAGAGAGGTTTGACATTCCTCGGGAGGGAATTGTGCCGGAGTATAGGAATTTTCTTTGCTTTCGTGCGAAGATGGCGATACTTGCGGGAATGTAGGATTGACGGCGTTAGGGGTAATTGAAATACGTGGTGATGGTGTCGTCGGTTGTGATGTAGTATCTTAGATTAGGTCATTGACCAAGCAGTAGCTGTGATGGTAAAGAAAGGAGGTGGTAGGGGAGAATAGTACATAATATATTGTACTATGATGTAGTAATAGTTATGTTATTACAATCGATGATGAAAAGGTTCAGATACGTTTGGTATGAACCGGAATAAAAATCAAAAATGTCCCGATACGTTACTGTGGCAACAATTTCGGGCCATTCTGGATTTTATGTCCGGTTCTTTCCGAACTCACTTGTACCCATTTAGACCATCAGGGATTTGGTACAAACCGGTTGCAACTTTGCAATGATATATACGTGTATATTAAGTTATTAATTCTTAATATTTTAATTGTTTTAGTGGTTTCGTTATGTAAATCATTAAAATTACCCATTGTGTATCACTTACCCAGTATGTTCCACTCTCTCCTACATGATACTTCACTAAGCTACGATGTCGTAGATTGAGCGCTAGATTTTGAAAGAATTAATTAAGTTGATGAATTTCTGTTTTTTGAAACAATACACATACTATCAATAAGACTTTTTTAAATCAATTTGATAAAAATCGGACACGCACCCTTTTTTCTTGCGACCATAGATAGGTAAGATTTGGATTTATCTTGAATAGCAAGTTTGTTGGAAGTTCTATAGTATTATTCCTATTTTACTTTGTTAATTTGAATAATAAATACATTTTTGTCCATCAGAGGAATTGAATAAATAGTTAGCGTAGGTATATTTGATAACGATTATTGTATATTAAAATTTACTTGTATAATTATCAATTATTGAAGGTTCGAAAAAGTTATTTAAAACGTCAATATGGAAATTTTCAACAGCTTTAATAATGTTTATTTTGCTTATAAAAGCTTATGTGATGATAAATCGTTGGAATCAAAATGCAGAAATGTTTTTATTTACCTTTCTTTTTATAGTTTAGAATTTGAAAACCGATAGAAAATAATGCCTGCGAACCTTCATCGTACATTTTTAAACGCGTTCGATGTTGATACGATTTATTTGTATCATTTTGTTACAAAAATGTGAATAGTGAGTATAAGAATTGCAAATAGATATTTCTTTCTCTTGGTATTTAAATTACTCTTCGCCTCTTTCAACCAAATCATTGAGTATAGGATCATGCACCTGAGTCGCACTAAAACTGAATAATTTAAGACCAGCCATCAAAGACAACCGCTACTTCATTAAAAACAAAGAAAAAGAATAAATCCTCAAGCATCCTACAACCCAAAGCTATGGTTTACCCACTCTTACAATCCAACCCAATACGCGCTTCGCTTTCAGTCAAAGACTCGCGCGAGAGGCTCTCGGCCTCAACATTGACATCACTTCAACTAGTCGCACGTGTGTCTCACTTACACTCCTCTTACTCTTCTAGAGTCACGTGAACGTTCACGATCGTATCCCGAGATATCTTGAGATCAAGCTAGCGATGGATCATGTCGCTGGCTATTTTTATACTTGCGAGTCTACTCGCGCATTTTTTATCTTTTATGCCCGCGTTACGCGTTTAATTAGGTCGTAATTCACTAATTACCGTTTATTTAAAGTGTCGAGGCTTATTTTTTGTTCTCTTCTTTCTGGGCTTCTGACGCGTGTCTGTCGAAGTTTGATTGCGACAATTCGAGTTGTCACGCGGGAATTGAGGAATTGTACAATTCTCGCGACCTTGGGATTCGTAATCTGTCAATGAGAAGCGATGGTCTTGAATTTGATATCAGCATTGTTCTTGTACTCTTTTGTTTTAATTGTGTATTGTATTCGTTGTATTATCAAGGTTAAGAAAGTAGATGAAATATATTTCGCATTAAATTATATTATATTAATTGTAGTTTTTATATTCAAAGTTTTGCAACGAACTAGTTTCCCTATGAACTCTCGATTTACTCAGCTTATGTAGTTTACTAACTGGGATAAATGAAGGATCCAAAGATTAAAACGTTAATTATATATTAAAATGTTTTTGAGATTTTTCTCATAAAAAGACAATAGCATTCACATTTAGCCAAAAACACCTGTACACAGCTTGTATATGTATTCTATATATCACACATTTTATATTCTCAATTTTTGAACTGGCATGCTGTATTTTTGAAATATTAACAATGAGGGAATTTCAAATACTGTTTCCATATCAATATATATTATATATGGTTATATAGATTTTCGATCGGTCATGTTAGGTATATATACTAAATTTTATTCGAAAACCTTGTAAATTTAGGAAGGTTTATTCGTGAAGTCCTTGATTCATTTTACATCTTAAAGCAAGAATTGAATCGATACTATATTACTATACTATATATAAAGAGAAAGATTTAAATTAATTGACTACCATCCATTCTGCTGCAACGGTTTATAATCTTCTAAACAGACAATTCTAGAGCAATCTGTTTGAGATTGATTTATCTAAATACTGATGTTTATATAAATATTAGCTAGGGATTTATTGACAAAAAACAAAAGTGGACCAAATTCCAAAAACCATTATAATTATTCGAAACATCAAAATATAACTTCGTTTTCATGGATCACCTATTCCACTACCATCAAAGTCGCTAGCTAAGCGCTCTCGAACTCAAACAGCTGGTAACCCAAACTCTCTCAAGCCTCAATCTCTCGTCTTGCACCATCAAGCCAAAATTCAGCGTATACCTCCCCACTACACCCACACACACTCAGACGTTATACCCGAACACCAGCTCGCATATAACAGGCACTTTACCTCGTAAATGAGGCTCTCTCGCGCGCCGCGGCATCTGCCGAGGATGATTTGTCGCGCGAGTCTCCATATAATCGAGGCACTATAACCACTATGGAGTACATATACGCGAGCGCGCGCGCGCACTCTCGCCGTGCCGTATTATTAAGGTTACGCTTTAGCGCGCGGCCACGCCATTAACTTATAATACCGTCTAACTCTCGTTAATCACGCACGTCCGCGTGTAGTGGCACTATGCTAGCGCGTTTCGAGAGAGAGAGAGAGAGAGAGAGAGTGAGTGAGTGAGGGTGATCGCTTGGGTATTTGGGTGCATGGGTATCGATGTACGGGTGTGTATCGCACCTGGTAATGACAGGTGGGACAGATCGTGCTTGGGGATAGTAAGTCGTGTTTTTAATGGCTTTGCTAGGTGGTGGATGAGTTTTCGGGCAGTGGGGGAAGAGGGTTGTTTAGGTTTGCGTTATTCGATCTTGGCTTTTTTAATGCTAGCGAGCCTTCTCTTTAGTGGTACACTTCTCGTATTAGATTAGAATTTCGCGCTGAAAGCCTGTTGATTAGTCAAACGACGCTTATTGTCTTGACGATATGCTGTGGACCTTTATAGGATAGATTTATAAACAATATTTTCGTTTGCAAAGGATTCTGTTATTGTTAAGAATATTTTGTTAAATTTTTAGTCGCACAAACAAAGTTTTTCCAAAGTGCGTCATTTACTTTTACGTGCTAAGTTTCCAACAAGCTGAAAGTAATTTCTGATCAGGTCTTGTTTTCATAAAAGTAAATTTTACTTTTTAGATACTTTAAGTACACATTTTTAGGTAGCTGACGATTATTTCTTAAATGTTACAACAATTTTTTGTATTTTAGTTTTGTAATTTTGTAAAATAATTATCAGAAATTGAATCCTTATCAGCAACTGGACCCGCAACGCTTATATTGTAATCAATGTTCAGGGCGTTTAGTGTCATAACAAAATAAGTCCAATTTGGAAATTTTGAAAACTGTCGCGAACGTTTCGACATTTATTACATAAAAAGTAAACTTTCATCAATTTTATCATTACAAGCAATACTTCAATACTTCAATATGTTATTTATCAATTGAATCATGCAAATCCGACAAGTGATGGCGTAATCTGAACGTTGATCCAATTCAAGCAGATAGTAACTAAAATTTCAATGAATTACTAAACCTTTAGGCACATTTCCATGAATACTCATATATTTTTGCTTCTCAAAAATTTAATTCAAGTATTTATTACCACCAATTCTCTTGAAATAAAAATATTTAGTATCCTATATATCTAATAGTACATATACTATCAAACGAGATATCATTTTTGCAAATAATACTCTATTGGAAATTGGTGTTAAATAAATGATAATACACAATGTATATTTTAAATAAAATAACTTTCGTTTATTCAAACTCGCACAAGGAAAGAATAACGTCAGTAATGTGCAACTGCTCTAGCTAGATGCTCTAGTACGACTAAATACACTTGACAAAAGAGCATAAGAGAATATCGGGGCTGACGCATATAGTTCCCCACTCTTTTCTATATCTCGCATTTCAGTTTATGTCTTTGGGACATTTCTTAGTAAGTCGATTAATTTTTGTAAAAGCATGTAGTAGTGTATAACTACAGTAACACACATACGTATGCTAAAGCATAGCGATATTCCAACATACTCCTTGGCCAATATTTCAATACACATACATTCCCGTACTCCATATTTTCGCAAACCGAATACACCGAATAATAAGAATTCGCTACATCTATATAAGCATAGATATTCAAAATCTAATTGAGCGCACGTGCCATTGGCCATTGGTGTGCGTAATGCAGCGAGCGACGCAAGTTCGCTATCGGCGGGCCGGGGGCACGTATATTATAATACTCGAGATTTGTGCTCACAGAAGTTGCGATGAACTCTCGTTGCGCAAATGGACATCATAATAACGCCGTCGCGCGCACGCACCTTCTTTAACAAAGTGAGCCCAGATAGCGTCAATACTCGTCGAGCGTCGAACTTGCGATTGTTCGTTTAAGCTACAAGATTAAAGAAATCGTGTGAATCTTCTGTAAGATGGATGTTTAGAAACAAGATATTAATGATAATGTAGGGAAGGGGGGATCTCTAAGGTCGGTTATTGACCCAAATTAGATTTGGGCCAAAATATTCGAAAAAAATTTCTACAGTGTCTACCAAAAATAAAAAGTCAATTCCACCCTAAACGGACCACCCCCAGCCCCCCTATTCACCCCCACCACTCCTTCAAAAAATGAAAACTTTACCGCTTGTATACAGCGTTTTTGGAAAGATTCGACACTGTCAAACTTGTATTTGCTTAATAAAGTACACTATGACCTCTCTATGAACTACCTTCACTCTTATTCACCATCTTCAGTCGTTTTACCACCCCCCCCCTTAAGGAGGGTGGAGGGGGTGGCTTTATTAATTATTTATGTGCAGGGTATGTAAATACAAAATATGTAAGCTTGATCACCAGTCTTGACTAAGTTATCCTGGGGTTTTTGGGATCACTGATTCCGAATCCGAGGTCCGTTGACCTCCATCACATCAGGTTGAAGGTCATTTGAAGGTCAAACTGTAAAAGAAGCCGATGAAAAATCTAGAAAAATACATTCATAGGTTTTTGGAGTTGCTGAATCCGATTCCGAGGTCCGTTGACTCCTAACACATCAGAGTCAAGGTCAGTTGTAGGTCAAATCAATCCTGAAAAATACATATATAAGTTTCTGGGAACGCTGAGTCCGAAATTGGGGTTTATTTAACGGGTAGTTCATAGAGAGTTCATAGTGTACTTTATTAAGCAAATACAAGTTTGTCAGTGTCGAATCTTTCCAAAAACGCTCTATACAAGCGGTGAAGTTTTCATTTTTTGAAGGGGCGGTGAAGGTGAATAGAGGGGGCGGGGGGGGGGGTGGTCCGTTGAAGGTGGAATTGACTTCTTATTTTTAGTTAACACTGTGGGATTTTTCTCGAATTTTTTGGCTCAAATCTAATTTGGGTAAAAAATCAGCCTTACAGACCTCCCACCTTTGGATGTTGTATACAAATTTCATTTTTAAGTGATTCAGGCTTTAACGTAATGTGAAATTATTATTTTGTATTTTTTGTTTATTAAATAAATCGTGCAATATCTTAATTGAAATGTTAAACTAAATTTACATTGTTATGAACAACGTAAATGCGACAACATAAAATAACACGTTACGTTATATAAACGTTAAATATTTTGCGAATACATTATAAGGCAGACAAAACTGGTCGAATTAGTTAACTGCGCAACAATCAGTTGAAACAGATATCTTGATTGACTCAATATCACGTCAAGTAATAGCCAATCAAAAACTTAATTTGATAGTATGCCTGTCAATATCAAACAATAAATAAGTTGTTTATGCATTCTCTGCCTTTATAATGATAATTTTGTATAGTATAGTATGATAAAATTTAAAAAATTCTTTTGTTTATAATGAAATATTTTTTGTTACAGGTACGTACACACATTTTTCTTACGAAATTTGCAACTATGACATTTTTGTATTATCGGTACGATTTGGTGAGTTATCAATCATTTTATACTTTTTAATTATTATATAATATTATCACGTACTTTTTATTCTGCATAAGAGTAAAAGTATCACACAGAGGCGATTGCGGATTTATTTGAATCGTATGCGGATGTACGTTGCGATTATTGAAATAATATATTATAAAAGTTATTACATTCAATATACCATATTCAAATGAAATTGAAAGAAACACTATATCAATCATTTTAATTAATTAAAACATAATCCGTATGTGCATCCTTTAAATTTTTCCTATCACTTAGTCGGCAATTCTAAAAAAACAGTTAGTCTTTATCAGAGAATCCAAAAAGTGCTATAGTTTTTATAAGAGGCTTTGGAAAAGAACTAAGGTAAAATTTGTCAAACATCCAATCAATTCGAAAGCTGTATTCTTGTGTTTATAGGAGTACTGCATTTCTTCTGCTTTATTTACAATTTCAGCATAACTTTTCAATACTATTTGAACTACTTTAAGTATCGTGGCCATTCGCTGTACGACCTACCCTAGTACTTTCCGACAAATCTGATGAGCTTCCCAGAAATCAAATCCAACCCAAATCTGAATCTCCCCCAAAAAAATTCAATCACCCTGAACACCCAATTACATCCTCGCAAAGCTTACGCATTAAACATTCTAAATAATAATTCCCGGAGCGCAGTCGTGTCTGCCGCACCGGCCGAGATCTCATTGACACTTCAGGCTTCGTGTGCGCGCGCCCTCGCGTCATATTCATAAACGCTCCGAAGGGATTTCCGAGAGTGAGAGAGAGAAAGAGAGAGAGATTACGGCTCAATCAGAATGCATGCGGCGCACGGCGATTTTCCAGAGCCAGCGAGCGCGCGTTTAATTAGAGATAATTCGTCGGACGTCGCGATATAGCCGCGCTCGCACTCGTGGTTGTATGGCTGACGCGTGACCGGGGGAATATACCCCGTCTTTCGCAGCTTCGTTCAAGGGTTGGATGGGGATCTTTTGGGTTGAGAGTGGGTTTTTAGAAGATGATTATGGTTATGAGAAGAATCAGTGTTGGAACTGAATTGAGAGGTTTGGTTGAAGAGTGGCCTAAGTTGATTTTGGTTGGTTTAATAGAAAAGTAAATTGAAGAGCCGGATTTATATTGTGAGTTTGTTAAATATAAATACAGTGAACCCTCGGTATAACGAAATGAAAGGGATTAGGATTTGAATTTGTATTAATAATGGATTCCTATTAATGGAAAAATATACTACTTCGATAATAGGAATTTATTCGTTTTATTTAGGCATAGTTATTATTTTGATTACATGTAGGTGGTTGAATCGTCTCTCATTCTTCCTACTCTTTATTACTACTTTTATTTTTTGTCTAACATTCACTGGGTTCATATAAAACGAAGAGATTTATGTGCACATCATATCGTAGAGATGAAATATCAATTCGTAATTCGTAGAAACGAGGATTCTATTTTAATCGAATAAATCTCCACTAGAGCCTGTACAATTCTGGCACAAACTAATTTCTAGTTCGGTTTAGGATTTCATTTTACTGTATTTCAAATGATGTCTGGAAAGTTACAAGACGTTGCAGATTTAAGTAATTTTTTGATCGAATATAATTCAAATATTCTACATTAAAATTAATCGTTAGTTTTCGTTCGCTTTCAGTCACGTTTGATTCATCATGGGTTATCTTCGAGTTTGTCATGATCGACTTCTTAATTTGATGATATACAAAACTATAAGAAGCAATAATAGAAAGACAATTGAATCAAAAGTTAATAGAAACCTCTTTCGGTTTGTTATAGGTGCGTTTTATTCACTAGTCACCGATTTCCGGGGTTAATATAGGGGATAAAATGTGTATGTGAACTAGTAAAAAAGGAAATTATGAAGCAATACAATAAACAGCGAACCAGACCGACGACAGTAATTCCAATTCAAGCAGATTAATATAACAAACGATACTATTGATATACGCCTGGAGATAAATTTAAATGTGTTAGTCCATCAAAATCTAGAATATCAGTTTTGAATTTTTATTTAGAACTTTTTAATTTCATCATTCTCATACCTATCTTAATATCATTCTATTATAAATATAAATATAAACAACTTATGAAAGATAATAAAATATTCTCCAACTCATACGTTCATAAACCGGAACCAAGACATATATTTATAATCTAGAAAGCAAGGTATCACACTTCTTTCTCATCTTCATCCAACAAATGACATAAAAAAAGCCTCTTCAAACCCCTCAAAAAGCACGGTTCCATGAAAAATCCCAACACGCCATTGCATAACGCACACGCACGCGCGTCGCAGCGCTAGCGCGTCGGCTCCAACCACTTCGCTTTCAGCGGTAGGAAGCTATTGTTTAAATTTGCCAACTACTTAATGGCGGCCCGCCGCTACTACCACAAGGCCTCTGGCGTAAAGCAATTTCGTGTTGTAGCAGCAGCGTATCTGTCGCGTCAGGGTTTCCGATCTCGCAGTCTCGACGCGAGTGTCGTATACCGAGAAAAATTGCGAGTGGATGATGACGAGCCGGTCGTGAACTGGTTATGGTTGGCACTCGGGTGCGAGACGATCTTGCGATGTGTACTTGTGCGCGATGGGTAGAGATTGGGTTCAATAATTATCATTGGACGCGAGCTGTCAATGTCAGATTTATGCGTGGGGATTCTTCCGGGTAGTAGTTTCTGTGGCTTTCTGGGTGTTATGGATTGTAAACTGATTTTATGGCTATTGATGTTACTGGGAATTGATAGGTTGCTCTTACTGAGGATTGTATTTGTGTTTAAAAGAATGAAACTGCTAATAAATTACCTCGCGTCATATATCATTAAGCTTGATACTTAAAAATTGATGTCAATGTTAAATTACTTACTGACAAAAACTTGTTCAAAATATAGTAATAACAATGTTCTGTATAGATCTGTTTTATGAGGATATTAATTATAAATTTAAAATTCTCGTCTCAACTATTACTGACCAATAAAAGTATAATTTGTTGTAATTGTAAATGCATAGGCCGAGTCATTTAAAACCAGGATATTATTGCTTTTTCTTCAGCTTTTTCGTGTGTATTAATCTATCAAGCAAATATTTAAATATTTTGCTTAATACTTACATGAGTGTCATTTAAACTAAGTCTTGAGAGTCTAGCATAAAGATTTTATTTTAATTCGTAAAAGTGATGAAATATTTTATTAAAATTTTTAAAGTATTTATTGCTTAATAATTATGTTGCTTAAGTTTTATGGAAATAGCTATTTGTTGATCAAAAAGTGCTTTATAAACGGTCTGATATCTAGCAAAGATGTTGTATTATTATATTTGCTTCATGCAAGTGAGGTGTTGCCATCTAAATTTGTATTAAGTTCGGAAAATTTAAAATACATATTATAGGGAATTCATAATAAACTGAGATAACAACGAAAATAAAGTTTTATTTGCAGTTTGTTTACAGTACAAGTGCAATATTTTTTTTAAATACAAAAAGATACAAACTAAT
The DNA here is from genome assembly GCA_949152435.1 of Gastracanthus pulcherrimus. NCBI lineage: Eukaryota > Metazoa > Arthropoda > Insecta > Hymenoptera > Pteromalidae > Gastracanthus > Gastracanthus pulcherrimus. The sequence goes on from OX424572.1 coordinate 70,095,482, forward strand.
TGTACTATAGTATAGTAATTTTGATCAATATATTTGAATACAACTATACTAATATTTATCGTTCAGTTGATAACAAATAAGAGTAAAAATTTGAGTCTTCTATTAGCGCTGTCACTTTCTTTATAACAATTTTAATACATTCTCAAGTGGCTTCTCGAGCTGAAACTTACCAACTCAAAAGTGCCGCCCAAACAAACTTCTTCCTTAATTCCTTCAATGCACTTCCCACCTACCAAAATTAACCAATAAAGCAACATTGTCGTCTGTCCATCGTCGTCTTCGGGTTAAGTATGAAATAACATCCTCGTATAACATCCCACCCCTTATACGAATGTGCGCGGGGGCGCCAAAAGACGTGACTCGTGGCGCACGAGCTCGATATTAAGTCTTTGGCTCAGCTGCGCTGAAATTTTCTGCGCTCGGTCACACACGTGTACTGATATATATATGTATATATATGCACACACGTGGCCGAGATACCAGCTTCTCTTAAGTGAATCCGATTTTACGATGGTTTTAGCGCGTTTCGCGTGGCTTTTCGTTGGTTGCTACGTATAGCGGGCCAGCCGAGGAACGTAAAAAGGATCTTTATGTGCTTCCTGAATTCCAGGTGCGATAAGTCGTCGTGGTGGACGATGTGGGCGAAGGAAATTTAGAGTATTTTTAGTGGCTTTTAGAGCGAGCGCCGTTGATACATGGTACGGAGTAGTCAACTATTTTGAGGATTTTTTATACATTTTACGGTTAACCTAGTATACTTTTCAGGCGATGATATGAATGTGGATTGGTTTGGTGCTTAGACTTTGTCAATTGTCATTTTGTTAAGATAACGTGGGAATTGGGATCAAATTAACAATGAACTAATTTCCATTCTAAAATCAGGTTTTCGAAATATTTTGATCGAAATTAAATATGGCGCCGAATAGGGCACCATTTTTTTTTTAAACATTATTTGTTCTTTGAGAATCATATCTAATTTAGACTGAAAATTTTCAAAAGGTATACTTCAAAATAAAAGATAGCAAGTTTTTCTCTGTCAAAAACGACATTTTTCATCGTTTCTTTGATTTATGTTACACGTTTTCTAATCAAGAGACACATCGATTTACATATTGTTATATTTGTAAATTAAAACATCTGTATTAAGCATCAGTGCATGAGTAATTGTTTCCCAGTTGAGAAAAAGAAAAATAAATATAGAAGAAGAAGAAGAAGAAGAAGAAAAGTAGTTTATGATATCTTGCGTATTTTGATAGTTCGTCATAACAAAGTCATTAACGTGTGTTTCTTTTGTAACGAGTATGCATATTTATTGAATTAACTCGATCCAGACATAAGAATATTGGGGGTCGTCCAGTATTGATTAATTCTCGTATGAATTTGCAAATAAGCAGAAATAATGTGACGTAGGAAGTAATAGAGACAAATTTAATTATTACATCTTCTTAAATAAAAATGTATCAGTTATTTAAAATAAGTATCTTAAAATCCTCCTGATGAAAAAGCGTAGCAATGAAATTCTCCAAAAATGAATTCTCCAACTCCACTCACAAACCCTCCAAAAATTCATCAATAAATTCACCAGCAAAGAGCCCTATTCCCTCTAGCGCGCGTGCCACGGCACACGTGGAATCTCGCGCATTTTGCCGAGGGATTAATTTTCAACGCAGCTCGAAAATGCACTGGCTGATCTTATCTCTCGCGTGCTCCCGCATCTGTTCTCGCTCTCGTATAAGTCGCAGACACGGTCCCCCCCCCCCCCCCCCCCCACCTCCTGGTTACGACTTAATGGTGCTGCGGCGTTGCGCGCTTAAAACGCCGTTTTACGATCGGATTAGAAGCGTCGACGCTGCAGCTCGCCTTTAATTTTCTTTATTCGCGAGCGCGCGTGTAGCTCGAGTTACGCTCGGAAGTCTTGTATATTCGCGAGCTGATTGGGCTGTTGGGGTGAGACGATGTCAATGGAGAGGATACAATTTGCTTGTTTAATCTTTTTTTCTTTTAGGGATAATTTGTACGGAGGACTTTTTTAGAGACAGTATTTTGCTAATGGAAAATTTGAAATGGTAATGTCCGTTTAACCCTTTAGTATCTAGAGCTAGAAGAAAGTTAAAGATGAGGGATGTTTAATCAAGTTTAGCTAGTCTAGTTGCAATTTAGGGGTTTCAATAGTTTTGGCCCATATAAATGTTTAAAAATATCCTTTTCTTAACGTAGCATAATAATTATAATTCTTATTAGGATTTTAGGATCAAAATATTTTGTTTATCATTAATTTTATCAATGACTGCGATAATTTTAATTTAGACCTATTTTTTAAACAAAAGTAAACGAATTAGAGGTTATGCCTTGTCTCTACCAGAACTATTTTCATTAGTTTTTCAAGAGATGTTTATTTCATGATGCTTTTAGCAAGTTAAAACAATGAATGAGACTTTTATCAGCGTCCGTACTTTCTTCTTTAGTTACCAGATGAAAGTAAACCTGTATTTCAAAACGCATTTAAAACATTTGGATCCTTTGGATACTGAAGGGTTAAAAAGATATTTCACAGTAATTTATTTCTCATATTAAATAAAAAAGATAATATGTTAATTATACATGCAAATATAACTAGAATAAAAGCAAATTTACATAATTTAATCACAACGTAATTAAAATCAAAATGCGTTAAAGAAAGTTTAATTTACGTTCAAGACTATTTAATTTTTACAGCAAAAACCTTAACCGCACAACCAAAATTCAAAATCTCATTCGTCTAAAAACTTAAAATCTTAATCCGAGAAAAATAACACAAGTCTTATCTCCAATGTATCCATCATGAACTATGCTCAGTCCTATCATGTTTGAAGTAAGAATTACACTCTTTTTTCCTGCTGGGAATTTTACATTCGCATCCTCTCACATCGACAATTTCGTTAATCTCAAAACGCGACCTTGCCCGCTGATACGACGAGTCGCCCCCGAGAATTAACACTCGTGAGTGCGACGAGCTATCAAATTTTAATTAAACACTCGCGCACGCGTGCCTGTCTCTGTGAAATTTATATACAAGGTTGCGGTGCGCTACTCAGCGGGAGCATAAAACTCGGTACAGCGTACTACGCGATTGTCCGCGATTTTTAACGGCCGAAGTAGTCGTGAAGAAATCGCGGAGTTGGAGACCTTCGCCGTATCGAACTGTGTGTGTCGGGAGATATGTCCGTGGAATGATTGTATAGAGTTGAAAAGTGGAAAGTGTTATTCTTTTCTTTTTCTTTTTTTACAATTGACTTCTTTTTAGTTACGACAGTTTCGGATGATATCTGCAGTATTTTAGTAGAAAGACGAAATTTTATTGACTGATTAATTTAATGTTCACAATAAAGATTTATTTTTTACCGCTTATTTCAGGAGTAATTTATTTTATTTCTTTGAATTTAACGTAATTTTAATTTAATCTATAATATATAAAGAATTGTGAAATGCATTACTTTAAAAATCCTAGATCAATTATAGAATGTTTAATAAAAATTAGAGTTATACTTGGGTAGTTACTTTAAATTACTTTTTTTTAACTAATAATGTATTTAAAATTATTTAATATTGGAGTGATTTTTTATTTTGTTTTTCTTTAAACTAATAAACTCAAAAGTTCTGAATGTTAAAACTTAATTTTTGTTAGATTAAAAAAGAAAAAAAAACATTACCTAATTTTAATCCTAAAATGCACCAAAATATTAAATAAAAGAACTCATGCAACATTATAATTTTACACTAAGGTAAACGCTCTTCTTGCTCAACTTAAGAGATACTTCTGATTTGCCATCGTAAAATCTTTACTGATCAATCAAAACGTAAAGTATAACGTCTTCATTGCGATTCCACGCCGAGTTCCATCAAACTGTCACAACGACTTCAATTACGCAATTCGCGCGCACATCGATCGTGACTCTTTCGCATACAGCAGCTCTCATTAGCGCCTCGAATGATATAGAAAATTCCAACAATTCTCTACATTTCACGGTAATTGTACCCGGAAATTCAAAATTCGCGCCATAAAGTACTTCTCGCCTTTTATTTTACTTTACCGGTTTTTTCTTTTAAATTTAGCGTGTACGCGCGTGCGAAAAAGAGTCACGAGGAGTATAAAATATTAGACGTTTCGACGAAGGACGTTTTAACTGACTTCGGCTAGTAGTCGCATAAAAACTGGAGAAAATACCGCGGAAAAATAAATTTTTGTTTAAAAACGAAACAGCGCGCGGGTATAATAAATTGCGCTGAATAATGGCAGATTCATGCGTCAGAATTTATACGCGATAGTGTAATCGTTTGCGTGGACGCGGCGTGGTGGCGAAGTTTATAATGCAACTGTTCTTTATTGACAATGGTTTTATGCATTTTTTGTTTTGTATTTTTGGAATGAGATAATATTTTATTTATACACGGTTTGCAACGAATTTGTAAACTATTATTTTTCCGATTGTTCGTTAATTTGTTTGTAAATTAATAAACTTCAAATATGACGAATAAGATTTGCGAGTTACTTTTCCACTTGAATTTTTCTATGTGTAAAAAGACAAACACTAGTTAATAAATAATCATCGCATATTATGTTTCTTAAAATAACATACAATTGTATATTATATTTATCTTAACAAATGAAATATATTACGATAAATTTTTAAACCGTGATATATAATAAAAATCATGTTTGACAGATATAAAATTATTATTCAAATTTTTTAAATGTAGATTATTTTATTTTGTTAGAAGGTATATCATTTATTAATGTTTATATTTATACATACCTGTATGTAATGAAAACTAAAACTAATGACGCATGATATTCACTTTACCATCAAAAGTAATTAAACGCAACATTTTTCAACACATTCACGTCAAATCAAATCGACATCCGCTTGCATCAACACTTTTTTTCTATAAAAATTCGAAGAATCTCCCGCAACAACGCAGTAGCCTGCGTACAATCTCGCACGAGGAAACCTCCAGAGTAAAAACAAAGCTCAACTCCACACACAATATAACGCGCTTTTTCGTAAATAGAGACTCCAGAGTCTCTCTCGTGCATCCTTGCAGGCCGCGCGAAGCGCCAATTTGATTGTTCTGCGTCCGTATACGCGTTTCGCAAGCTGGCTCACGCCTCACTTTATTGCATTCTTCGCATTATAACGCGTGTGCATGAAAAATACACTGCCTTGACGCTATACGTTGTTCTGTTTTTATACCTTTTTGAAGAGCGAGCGAAAAAGCACGCTAACTATGTGCGAGCACGCTGCTTTGATCAAGACTCGGGGTTTTTAAGCTGAAAAGTCAGTCCTTTGCATAGGGGTGTTAATGTGTGCCGAGCTTCTTTGGTCGGAGATAATGCTTTTGGATGCTCGTGTGCTTTATTATTTAAGGGATTTAATTAAAAGTGAAAGCATTTGCACAACTTTTAGTAGCAAAAAATGTTTCTTTTTTCTAGTGTTATTAGTTCTGACTGGTGTCAGTTACATTACTTATTTTTGTATTGAAACAAAATATGTTTATAGCAAAATAGTGTTTGTAGCATGCTTCTTTAATAATGCTCATTTAGTTGATTTTTTGCTTGAATTAGGATGTTTACTGTTTTAATTTTAGCAATTTGAGCCACAGTAATACTCAGAACTCGTTAATTATCTATCAGGGGATGTAAGAAAACTATCGTATCAATTGTCCCCAGCAGAGTTCATCATACTTTCTTTTTCTTCGAAACTCAAGAGCAAGTATCAGATAAATTTATCCGTGTTTAGCTACAGTAAAGGTCAGCAAACAATTTTAAGCTTGCTGATAAATAATTTATCTAGACAAATCTATTATATATTGCATATTGCAGAGATATGGGCAAAATTATTTTGATCCGATTTTAGATCCATTTCAATTTAATATGCTGTTAGAGTCAAAATTGTTGTCAAAATACTTAATTTGACTCCATATTATGGATTGTTGATTTATTATTTCAATAAATGATTTAGTAAATTATTCTAAAATACTATGGTACAAAAATGTACTTATTATAGTTTTAGGTATGACTAGTTATATTTTCGTCTGAATCTAGATAATCAAAATCAATTTTTCAACATTAATTTAGCTTGTTCTTCCGAGCTGAGATTGTGCTAAACTAAGGATGATTCAAATATTACTTTCAGGTATAGTTACACTCTAGTACACCCATACAATACAGAGAATGTATTTAGAATGAAATGTATTTTTTATAAGAGATTTTTCACAGAAACAATCCGATTTTTAGAAAATAATTCGGGAATAGAAGGGTTAAGATAGCAAGCTTTATCCATTATTAATGGCATTTTTCATTTGCTTTTTTAAATTCAATTCCTTCAACTTTAACGTTTTCAATTATAAATTCAAAATAATTAATTATACACTGAATCAATCCCCATACTCACAAAAATTATCCTTCTTCAAAGCCCCGCTCACCTCAAGCACCCATCAAAGAAAGACTCCTCGCCTTACAACAATTTCATCGATCGACTGTCGCAACGTCCTACTTCTCTCTCTCTCTCTCTCTCTGTCTCTCTTTTCTCTAATCGCAGCCTGGTGTGTACAGCAGGCAGCGTTCGCGAATCGTGCATGAATTGACGATAGCTATAGAGACCGAGGGCTTTAATGACGGCCTGCCGGCGCACGCGGGGCCTTAATGATCCGCGAGCTCGGGAAGTTCGAGGCCGATAATACGCACGTGCGCGCGTATGTGGTAACAGGGATAGAGAAGAGAGAGAGGGCGATTAAACGCATTAGCGGCTACAGGCCTTTCCGCGATACTGCAGTCAGCTGTTGCGTGACGCGGAGGATTGCTTGGGTGTTTAAAAGGTGTTTTGGGATTAGAGGGTGTGTGTACTTGGGTTTTATTGCGAGTGGTTTAAGTTTGAATGAGGGAGTGGCTTGATCGAGAACTGTTTTATTTTGTTATGAATTTTTAAGTGAATAAAAAGACTTTATTTTCAAGATACTTAAGTTTCTGATGATGGCGGCATTGACCGCTGAAATGTTTAATAAAAATAAAGTCTTGTTATTTATTTCCCTTTTGAAAAGTAATCACTTACTGGGAGATATCTATACATGTCTAATTTGAATATTTTATATTATAATTTATCGAGTTATAATTTATAAATAAATAATAAAGAATACATAATATCCAAGAAATCCCGCTATTAATATTTATTATAAAATTTGAGTTTTCATTTCAAGCAACTGTACTTTACATATAAAATTTACCTTTTTTAGTATTAATGGAATCAATTGAGAAGCTTTTGGTTACGTTTTCTGTTAAGTGAATTTTTACTATTAAGTAATGCGCCTGACAATCCCTATGTTCATAAAAATGTTTATAAATAACTAATTTTAATCAAAATCATCATATACACCCACTACATACAAATTTAGGAGGGGGAAATGAATGCATTATACTACATGGAACCAGGTGTAATAGGTACATGTATTAAATTACATCTGCAAAGTGCACTTCAACTTTGACCTTGAATAAACAATATTGCCAAGGTAGTATATTTCAGAACTGTTTTACGTACTACACGACTACCCCAAGTGTAAATATTTTTTTCGATTGAAAAAAATTGTTTTATATTTTAGAAACATTATTTTCTTTACTAATAAATTTTCAGTATACTAAGTCTAATCTTAGTTACTTAAGATTTGAGATTCTGTCGTTTAATTGAAAAAGTCACAATTTTTACATTTGACTTTTATATATAAGCAAATCAAAAGTGCTGAAGTACAATACTTTAAACCTTGTATCAATAACCATTTGTCCAATGATGTAACTCCTATAGGTTAAGAATCATCGTAATGTATAATTTACATTCTTTGAATCTGAAAATTAACTAAATTAAAGCTACCATTTCCTTCTTCATATAAACTTAAAGTTTACCTTGAAGGACTTCGACACGAACCTTACAACCTACTTTATCCAACTCCAACCCTCTTTACCCTAAAATTTACCCAAAACTCCAACCACGCACCAAAACCTCACAATAATCCCATATAAACCTTCCTCCTCTTCCTCCTCCAAAAAACACCCCCAACCACCAAAAATTTATCGCCCGACCATGACATTACCGCACCTCCATCCCCTATACTCCAAAAGGCTTGCAAGCCCGAGAGAAACGAGAGAGAGAGAGAGAGCCCGTTGCGAGGTCAAGCGAGCGAGCGAACCACCCACCCTCCCGAAATCGAAATTTCACCTCGAGACTTGATCCCCGCGGGACCTTCGCTATACGATCAGCGCCGGTTGAGGGTAATCCCCAACGGGGGACTATCGCGTACTCGCGCGCCTGTATAGCGGAACTGCATCTACATCTACATCTTGGCGCACTAACTCTTCTCCTGCCTTCTCTCTCTCTCTCTCTCTCTCTCTCTCTCTCTCTCTCTCTCTCTCTCTCTCTCTCTCTCTCTCTCTCTCTTGCGATCTATTAAACATATTTGCAATATGGGGCTTCCCGTTGGGGTATATATCGAATATGGGTATATATGGAGATAATTCCAATTCTTTTGCAGGATTCTCCAACTTGTACAATTCAAATTTTCATGATTATACCTTTACAATTTGAAATATTTCATAAAATACCCTCTATAATACAAAATTCCAGCAGTGTTACCTCTGTAATTCGAAGTAAATAAGTAAGTAATTATGGATTGCGTTATTGAATCAGTTAGTATCATTTCGACTTAACAAGCATTTGTTTTATATAAATATATACTGTAACTATCTATAACAACGAGCACCTGATAGCAATTTATCAATCGCACGTTCGCAATCCTGTTACATTACACAAATTAACAATAAAATATTAACTTAACAACCAATGAATATCTAGATATCCCCGAATTGCTATATTAAATACTATAGGATGTATACATTTTATACGAATAGGCCCAGCGGATAGGCCACGACCGAGCGATTCGCACGCGAATATTTCATCGGTCCGCAAACCGATCGCTGTCGCGCTTAATCGTCTTCGCGAGCTTTTCTCCAAGTCATTCTATGCGCCGCTTTTTCTGCTCGAGAAGGAGCCTCTTGTCGCTACTGCTACCTTTTTCGTTATTTATCCGTGGGTGGCCTGTTCGGGTTCTTTTAGAATTGGAGAATTTGTGGCTCCATTCACACGTTAGCTGATCGTGAGAACGATATTTGTATAGTGGAGATGACGATTTTAATGTAAGAAGGTTATTGTTAATTTTGTATCTTATTTCAGTTGTATTTATCAATTGTTTGTTCATAAGAATGTCTTTTTTTTATAGAAGCGAGTAATAACAGACGACCACTTTAAGCTACCTTGTTACTTGTGATTAGTAATTAAAATTAAATATTTTGAATGCATTTAGACCTTGCAAGTACTTGAAAGTTCATTATAAAACCTTTGACATTTAATTTTTAACAGAAACATTGTATTATTAAACTGTAAAATAAAACTTGATGTAGTACTGAATGGGATAAATTAGTATTAATATTAATATAATTCTGAAATTGCTAATAATCGACAGCATATATTATATTATCACTTAAAAACTGTAAAAAATACCTGGACTAGATAGCAAGCATTGCGATAAAACAAAAAACAGTCCAATCGAAATGAGAAACGCTGATTGACAACCAAAACTACTCCATTACTAGTAGCTACCTCTACTCCATATAACTTAGAATTTATTTATAATGGTATCAATATTCTATGTATATAAAACTTAACTTTTCTTCCCAAGTAACATTTTAATTTAGAAAAGGTCAATTTAATGCACTACCACAAAAACATTAAAAAATCACGCATCGACTCATCTAATTCCCGAAAATTCCCGCACAGATCATCGATTCCCACCCATTACTCCCCCATTGCAACCTTGAAAAACAAACACGGCGAAAAATCCCTCGCGCCTAACGATCCGTTAATGACACTCCCGTGCGATCATCTCTCTCACTCTCTCTTTCTCTCTCCCTCTACAAAATTGCAAGCTCGCGCTCGACCTCGTTGAACGTCGAAACTTGCAAAACTCGCCTCCCCGTTATCTCTCGCCTATATCCTCCACTCGCGTAATATTTCAATTCTAATGCACCGGCGATTTAGCCGCGGAGCCATGAATAAGACATTGTTTTTTGAGGGCGCGCTGGAAAAAGACTCGTATATCTACGTGTGAGTATGTGTGTTGGATGTTTGGGTGAAGGAGGAGGTGGAGTTTGCTCTCTGCCAGGCGGAAAAGCGGGCGCATCTCGAGTACTTCTTCGTAAACAAACTTTCTTTCCTTTCTCTTTTTTTTAATTAAAGCTGCACACCTGCGCGACTTTATTGTCGAGAAGGGAGAGAGATCGAGGCGCTTGTTTATCAAGGGGTTTTGGCTTGGTTTTCTTTGGTTTCGAGTGCTGGCTGGTAGACTCGAGTGGTGTATTTTTTTAACGGAGACTGAGAAAAATCGATTGACAAAGGTTTCGAACTGTATGGGAAAATTTAATATTTCTGTTTGTACTTGAATTTCTATATAAATTATCATATTTACTAAGTATATAAATTGCTATATTTATAGTAGAGTTTAGCATTGTTGTAAATGAGTGGCGATTATAAAGAACAATGTGAAATAGAATTATTTCTATGAAAAACAAGAAATGATAGCAAATATTCAAGAAAAATTTATGTTAATAATTTTACATTATTTAGAAGTAAAATCATAGCCTGGGAATATTTAATATAATTTTGATACACTATTATGTGAATTTACTTTAGAAGAGAAATTTTGTAAAACGCACGATTTTATAATTAGGTTTTTGCACTATTTTACCTAAATGGTGTAATGAAATGTTTAGACACCATAATAATCATAAAAAATAGTTTTACTTGAATATATTACTTATAAACGTTTATTTTTCAATTTAAAATTGAAGTATTTTTTCAAAGTTATCGGAGAGCGCGTAAAAACATGGCGTCAAAGTACTCATTTATTATATTAATTTTAAGTTCGGTAATCGTCGTTATATATCAGTAAATAAATCAGACACATTTTTTCAATTGCCAACATTATTTTTCCAGCTTAAACTCTTACAATAGCGATAAATAAAATACGACAAAAACGTAATGCTTATTATTATTATTATTTCTTCTATTATTTCTTTCTTCTTCTCTGATCTGCAAGGTATATCGATTTCTCTTAGTTTCTATTTGGCGTAAGAAGTGATATAAGACACGTGTTCTTATTACACATAATTTTAATTTGAATACTACATAATTATTTATTCACTGTTTCTTTTTTGCCTTACTAACTTGATTTCTACAGTTCAATATTTAATTCTATTTACTTTGAAACAACAATGCTCACTTCCTGAATATTCTCGTCACATAACTCCACTTCTTATAACCCAATGATTCAGGTTGGAGCAAAAACAAACAAAACAAAAAATCTACCTTACATAGCTCTCTTGCCACTTTAAAGCCTTGCAGCCTCCGTACAAACACAGTTGTTCTATAAAATGACGAAACCAGCACATGTGTATCCCCCTCCACATACATTCATACACACACGCGCCTGTGCTCTCATGTAGGACTAAACGCGTGGCCACAAAGCGAGTTTTGGCGGATGACCGCACCGAGTTTGAGGTCGGCGTGTATTTCTCTATCTCTCGCGCGCTCGTCCCGCTTTTTTTCGGCGGTGCATAGAGAAAAAGTAACCGGCCGGAGGAAAAATTGCCAGGAGGGCAGCTATCGCGAGGCTTTTTTACGGCGCGCGCGCGCTCGATCTTTCTATTGTAAAAAACGGCTGCGTTATCAGCTTCAAGCGAGTGCAGGAAATTTCGGGAGGTTACGAGGTAGGGGTTGATCATTTTTTTGGCGGGATGTTGATCTTGCGGGTTAAATGTTTTTTCGTACGGTTGAGGGCTGGATTTTTGGGTAATAAACTTTTATCTTAATGGCTGCTTGAATTGATTAATTAAATTCGAGAAATGTTTTCTTAGACCGAGAAGTATCTTTTTAATGATTTGCGAAGAGGAAAATCGTTGAACAACTTGCCTTTTTTTATTTAATTAATAATACATAATACCTATTGACCTATTACAAATAAAGACATGAATAAGAATACAAAAGGTTTTAAAAAATACAGATGAGTAAAATATAAGCCTACTATGTATAAAGCAAAAATAGAACTTAAGAGGTGGTTATCTGATTTTGCAAGGGAAGTTTACTTCGCAGTACAACATCTTAAATAGAGATTTATTTATAATATTTTAGGATCGATTCCTTAGATTTATTTATGAACAGCTGTAGTTTCTTTATAAATTTAAATTAAAATAAGACTGCGACTACTCTAGAGACTGATGCATCCAAGTCATAAGATATTTAATTCCTTCAAACTATTCCATTCGATGTAAAAAGAATCTCCATTATCGCAATATTCAAGAGACACTTTAAGAAAATTTTGGTTCTCTATGATATTTATTTCCTTACTAACCTATTTCATATTATTTGTCGCATGGCTAATTCCACCATATCCTTACAGAGTATATGTTGAAATTAAATTTATTATACTAGTCTATTGATTTTAATACATATTTATTGATATTAAATTTAGATTAGATTTATCATTTACGCTAACAAGACAACATTACACGAATAAACACTTTATTCGTGCAACAGCATAATCATCTCGTATTCAAACTTCATAAATAGATTCCCGATAATTCCCCATTAATTTCTGGAAACCCATTCGCCTTCATTAGAACCCCCTCTACAATAAAAAAACACAATAACAACCGGCGCTCTCCGTGCTTCAGTAAATATCAGCAAAATGCAAAATTCTCGCTTCATTGTAAATTCGCTCTCTCTTTCTCTCTCTACCTCCCCGATAATACTCCATGCATACGCACAGCTTTATCATACTTTTTCCTCGCTCGCCTGTAAAATTAGGATCAATTATTTCATCCACACACGTACACACCCAATATGTATATATGTATAATCACAAGTCCTACTTAACGTTAACGCGCACACGCGCTTCGATATATCCGAGCGAAACGAGAATCAACGGGAAATTAATTCCGTCGGCTTCGCTTCGCGTAAATATTTTCCCTCTCTGTCTGTGTCTGTGTCTGTGTCTGTGTCTGTGTCTGTATTTGTGTGTGTGTGTGTTTGCTGTGTGTCACAGAAGCGAGGGCTCGATTTTATGCTTTCGGGCGACGATATAGGCTCGCGTGGCGAATCGACGTTTGGCTTTTTTTTGTGTGTCGAGCAGCGCGCGCGCTTTATGAATTCTCTCGTTTTCATGCCTCGGCTACTCTGTCTTTGTGCCGGCCTCGTGATTTTTCAGTGCATGAAGTTGAAAAAGTGTTTTTGTTCGCGCGCTGCTTTTTGCGAGCGTTTCTTCGATGGAGTAATCGTTCTTCGATGCCTTTTTACTTGTTTGAGTTTGAGTTTAAATTTTTAAATAGGTCCTTTGTTCCGATGATGTTCAAACACTAAACACATTATGAAAAATTAAATATCTAGAATGTGAAGATAATTTATATTTCACTTGTTCAATTATTCTATATTCTAAGAAAGAAGAATTTATATGTTCCAAATTTAGTCAGACATATGTATCTTACTGCTCACTGCATGAATACACGTGTATATGCATTAAGTTTAATATTTTATTCTTTATTTGATTTATACAATCGACCTTCGGTAGGTTATATATTAAGATATATTATGCTAATATTAATACTGTTTATTTATCTAAAAAATTAAATTGAACTTGTTAAAAAAATAAATAATTATCTTTCCTAAATTAATTTATTATTAAACTTGTCTTTATCATTTAAAAATTCAGAAGCTACCTTATCATGTCGATTTTTTTATTAATGTATGTTTTATGTAACCAGAAAGTAACCTTACATTTGAAAAAGAAACGTACGTTATTCTTAGAGTTTATCAGAGTTTGGCAAAAGAAATTAAAACGAAGGGTATCTACCGATCCACCTCCTCTCTCAAACACCAATTTGAACTTTTATTTACTTTCGACGTGTTATCTTTCGCGCGCGAAAGTTTAAAATAACCTCCCGCAGCGAATGATTATTTTAAAGGTTATATGTTGCTGGCGTTTCGTAGCGAACTTTGTTGCCTTTTCTCTATACAGGTGCAAGCTCTAGTATACCCACTTATTAATAGATTTTATATGCGCCAGCAATGACGGACAGATTGATCCGGTGCATATCAATCAACGGATACAGAAGACCTTAAAAATACATGTGGTCTTTATTATCTCTCAATTTTCGAGGGTTCGCGCGTTCGCATACGTTTTTAGCTTTCGTCGTTCCACATTATTTTATTCGTTCATTAATTTGAACTGTTGTCGTTAGATTATGTATTAGCATATGCATTATCTTCTTTTGCGCTGGGAATGCAAAGTGTTGGTATTTTTTGGTTCAGAATGTCGAGCATTGACGATTTGAGCGAGTCATTGTGGGAAAATTAATTGTGTAATATTATTAAAATTTAGCGTGCCCAAAAACACAATGGACAATTTCGTTGAATAATTAAGGATTATACAATTATATATGTACTGTTATTTGGTTCATATAAATGCAAATTTCATGACAACAATAAGCTCAAATATGCACATTGTATACGTGACCGGTGTTTCGCAGTAAAAGTCAACTGCAGATTTATTTCCGCGCTTTATTATTAAAATCGCCTACTGCAATACTTTTGTTATGCTGCACGTACAAAACTTTGAATCTTTTGATGCGTAAAAGAATAAATTGTGCTAAAATATTGCTTTGTAACTCTTTCACTCTTCGACACTTTCACATTATTTATTCTAATATATTATTACGTCAATCGTAAGTTAAGTTATATTTCAATGAAATTAATAAGTATATTTTTTGTACTGAAGATTATTAAAAATAAGTTACAATGAAAATCACGTATGCCCGTGTAAAGACTTTGGTAACAATGCAGTATACAATATTTACATAACATTTTGTTAAAGTCTAACAACGTTATTTGTCGATTACCAGCAACCTTGTTTGACACTCAGAGCAAATAATTTTTCTGTTCTACTAAATATTTCTACATGTGGATTTTTTTATTTATTAGAAATATTTAAAAATGTAGCTTGAAATAGAAAAAATTTATGATGAAATTTCTCTATGAATCAGAATATTTCCAGTAGGCGTAGGTGCATTGTCGGTCACTAGACAAATTTACTTTGTGTATGTAAAAACTCAATGCTATTAAATTGGACGAGCATATATAAAATCCATAAGTATTATTATTTATATTTTACACTGAAATATGTAGCTATAAACTTACTGTTACATTTAAAATAGATCATTATCGTATTTCCAGTCAAGCGTCCATATAACATTAGTATGATATTATGATAACATTCTGAGTGGCATTATTATGTTTTACTTCACTTTAATAAAGCATTAAAACTATTAAAATGATATGTAAAGCCTTAAAGTAGCAAAAAAATTATTTTATTTTCCTTGTTACAAATCAGCATGGTATACCATTTGTAAAATAAAAAGTATTTTTTACATTTAAATTGTATTATATAAATATTTGTACAATCGTATAAAATATAATAGAAAACATTTGAGTATATAGTCTATCGAGTCACGTTTCAAGGTGATGTTAAACTCCGTGTTACTGGTAAATACGGGGAACCACTTTTTTCATTCATTTTTCAATTTTAAGAAAATATCTCTATGGAAAGTTGTTCTTTTTGATTGGAACAACAACTTTCCATAGAAATATTTACTCAAAATTGAAAATGAAATGAGAAAAGTGGATCCTCGTATTTGTCGGTGACAGGTGGCTTTAGCATCACCTTAAGAAGATAAAACAAATGAGTATCGTTGCGAAGCAGATTCGGTTTTTTGTAATAATTGCGAGTCAGTCTTGTTTGAACCATCGTATAGTTAGCACGTCACAGATCAGCCATTTTGACTATTATTTCGCGAATGTTAATACAGATAAAAATTGTTATATCCTTCAATCAGCATTGACCAAAATTACCCATTATTCACTAACTAGTAGTCACGTAACCATCCACATGTACTTCCCCATGACTCTCCCTCCAACACTACAACCCACTTTTATCCACGTGTCATCCCATCACGCATCTAACCGCTATTCCGACTAATTAATTAATTCGTGCCCGTGCGTCTCGTCCGTCACGCATCTCCTCGCATCTCGCCGCGCGCGAGCCGCAGATGCAGCTACCAGAAAGGAAATAAGAGAAAGAAGGGGCGCGACCGTGACCCGACGAGAGTGTGGGCGAGAGCGAGAGAGAGAGAGAGAGAGAGTTATACAGCGCCAGCTCCAGCTCCGTCTTATTTGAGTATTTTTCAATTCCGCGAATGATCGCGGCCTTGGGAATTTCGCGCGCGCGCCGAAAGAGCCTGACGTTGTTCGGAAGGGCTTTTTTGGGAGGGAATTTGGAAGGAGAGATTTTTTGGGGTAGTAGGTGGGACTGATGAATATTTATGCTGGGGTGGTGATGTTGGGTGGAGTGAAGTGATGATGCATGGTTTACCTGTGTATTTTCAAATAGGTATGGCGACGTTGTGAAACGTTTTTCTTCGATAGTAAGGGTGAGATGATGGTTAATGTGACCTAAGATGGATATTGATTTTTAAAGATTATGGATATTCATGAAAATATACTACTTCTTTTTATGGATTGTTTAGGTTATGCTTTTCTTATGTAAAAATGTCTTATGGAAAATTCTTTCTTTAACTCCGGGGTTAACTTTTTCAATTTAAAAAGAAAATACCGGCGATTATTTTAGAAAAATACATTTGAAAAGAGAATGTACATTTAAGAGTAGAATTCAAAACATTGGCTATTAAACAGAAATTTCAGAAAGCTTTATTGACGTTACAAATAGCTATTCAACTGAAATCCCTTTCAAAATTGCACGGGAATTTTATTTTATTTTTTATTTTAATAATCAATGATGATATACTTTTAGATTGTCATAGACTTCGAAGAAAGATGGAACAAAACCTTTCACAAGACCCAATAAATTTAAAATTTTGTCCCTCCTAAATTTTTATGCAATATATTTAAAAATTATTGAAAAATCTTAATAGAAATTGCTCCCTTATAACAATATTCAGGAAACACGTCGTTAAAATTAATCCAAATATTTTTAAATATATTATCATCTTTATTAAAATTGTAATTACATGCTTTATTTGTTTAAATTTATTGAGTTATAATGTGTATAATACAGTGCCTTTTCGGCAATTTAAGTCTCGTTACTTATTCGGCTGGCGTTATGAGAATATTAATGATGACACGGCCGGATGCATGCGCTGAGTGTACATCACTTAAGTGGTTCTTTTTTTAAGGTTGTTTTTATTAAAATTTTAAAAGAAGCCGACTCGTGCGCCGTAAGTGGGTCAATTTGGGTTAAAAGCTAATGTTTACTGTTTTGAGGCTTCCACATTCCTCGTATGCATCACGCTCTTTTTTGGATCATTAATCATCTCTACCGGTTTACATTGAATTATTTTAGGTTGAACGATGCCAAATTTTGACATTGAACTTCTCCGTGTAATTTTTTTTATAACTTTGTATCCTTTGGTATGATAATAAAGAAACTAGAATGAATGTTAACTTTATCATGAAAAGTATGTACGTCAAATAATTTCAGAGAAAATATACCTACTTCGTGTCTTAATTCGTAGTGGTCTATTTTTGGATCATAAAATGTACGATCTATTTTTGAATCATAATCAGTTTGACATTCGAAAAAGTATTAAAATATTATATTCCAAAAATAGATCATACGTCCTTAAATCCTTCACGCTTGGGTTGAATTTTGAAAATGAACATAAATATTTAAATTTGCATTTGGAAGTGACTCTATCGTTCGTAGATGTAGGTAATGGAATGAAGGGGCTAAATCGATCTCCACGAACTATCCTTTAATTATTACAGTCAGATGTCGACGTTTCGGGAGTCTTATTACAATACTCCTCTCTTCAAAGGCTATGACATAAAAAGATTAATGTCTTATGGAGACCGAGGCAACAACAACCAAGAGCATAATGGCACATACGACGATAGAACGCACACTACATATGTGTAGTTCCGGAGGCCAACATGCGAAGAAGATGTTAAAACCGCACATGATGTCGATTGTCGGCGTGTCCGGGCACTACTATAAATGTTTAAACTCTCACTAGAATTTTTCGATTCGTTATAATTAATATATATATATATATATATATATATATATATATATATATATATATATATATATATATATATATATATATATATATATATATATATATATATATATATATATATATATATATATATATACTGGCCTTAAAATGTATGAAGCGGGAACATTGTTTACTTACTTTATTAGTGGAAGTTTTGAAAGTTTTTGTTCAATTTTTTATCTACTTTATTAGGATCTAATAGTACCAATATACTTAGAAATAAACGGACTCTACTTTTAAGATCGTCTATTGATCAATTAAGATAATAGTAGGTCAATTAGAACTTAGATTCGAAATTTTCCAGATGATTACATGATAATTCCAAAAACTGCATCATCCGAAAACCTTTAGTATTTAAAATTCTGATTAGCAATCATCCACCTCTTATCCACTCATCTCGCAAATCATTGTCCAACAATCCTCTAAATCATCTCAGAATCTCACCTAGCTTCATTATCATTAGATTACATCAACCTGGCACATCAACAATACTACAACACGAGCTTTACTCATCTCCTATAATTCACTCCTATAATTCACATCCACCGCCTCCTCCTCGAAGACACTCACCAACGTACACACTCCAAGCATCACCTCACCACTCCTATGTCCCTCTTTCTCCTCCCTCCTTCTCTCTCTATCTCTCTTACGGGTCCATAAAACGGAGCGCGGACGAGCCGTGCTGGTTATGTCAGCGCATCCTCCGGTCAGCCAGCCAGCCGGTCAGCCGGTCAGCAAGCGCGGACACAATGGGAGCCCGCCGCGGTATTGTCCGACGTCGTCGTTGCGCGATGATCCACGCGCTAATCGGCCTCCCCTACGACCGCGAGCCGTGTCTCTTGCTTGTATATACGTCTGTGTATGTACGTGGATGCATATGTTGGGACGTGGATGTGTGTGCGTGTGTTGAACAGACGCGCGTGGATGGGTGGGTGCGCTTTTTTGTGTATGAACGTGGTACACGGCGCGCGTGGATGGGGAATTCGTGTTGGATTGGATGTAGAGGTGGATAGTTTGTGGGTTAATATTAGTGTGTTTGAATTGTGGGAGTGGGTGGGTTGGCTTATTTGATCATTTGATGATGATTAGAGATGAGGAATGAAATGATCTATAGTCGTGTTGACATTTTGATACATGTTTGAAAGAAATATTAAATTGTGTGGATTCGACGTTATGATTAGTGCAAAGAGAAATAACAAACTATTTATAATCTAAGTTGTCGTACCATACAACCTTTAAGCGACAGTTTTATCAACTTTTTCAAGTTTATAGCATTGTACGATAAGTTTGTGAATTAATCAGTCTTTTAGTCTGATGAATTAATAAACCTTATTTGCAATGCTATACGCTATAAGCTCATATGCTATTAGGTACTCCTCTATAAGCTTGAGGAGGGCGATGAACGCACCGCTGAAAGGCTACAGATAAATAATTATATTAAAATAATTTGCTGTTTTTATTTACACTTATAATATCATTAGCCCTCCCAATCTACTTTTTTCTAATTACTTTTTTGATACATACCGCATATGCCCGTTGAACTTTGTGTCTGCCGCTCGACACGCATCTGCAGCAAGCTCACCACTCACGCGCACCGCATTACCGACACTATAATACTATCTCCAACAAGCTATAAGCATATCCGGACGCGTAACACGAGCGGCAGCTCGATCGCGGTATAAACCCGCTGTGCAACCGATGACGAGCCACTGGATACACTCCTATAGTCAACGTTCGGGGTCAAGTTCGCGCGCATTAAAAACGGATTATCTCGGGGGGGTCTGTCCCTCGGCTTCGGCAGCTGCGTATAGCGCACGAAAACTGCTTCGCCATCCTCGTGGCGACGTCGCCGCCGCTGCTGCACGCTGCTCTGCATCGGAAGTGGCCCTGCTGTGGGGTTTAAGGTCGCGGCTCGAAGCTTGACGTGGAAGCTTTCTGAGTTGCTTTTTTTTCTAGGCGAGAGTCAGTTGGCGGGAGTTGGGCGTAGCTTGTACGGGGAGCTTTTGGAGGTTTGGGTTGTTTGAGGTTCTACTCTTGGTGCTTAACTAGTCAAAATGTATAGGCTTTTGCTACTTTGCAGTTTTTGTTTGCTCAATTTATAAAAGTTATTGAAAATGAAGATATTATTGATTGCTTATTGAAGATCTTCTGATTGTCGTCACATTGTTAAAAGTTCAAAAGATGCCGTTTGAAGTGACGTCACATCGTTATCATCGTTTTCAAATCTAAAAATATTGTAAAATTTTTAGAAATTTACAAAGAAATTGTATCACGATATACAAGAATAAACTGTTAATTTGATACTGGTATTCTTTTATTATTAGAGATTTTGTAGCATAAGTTTGTCAGGTACACACGGCACCAGTTCAAATTGTCGCAAACGTTTATTGAAATTTTTAAATGACGGAGCGTTATAGGCTAGATTGCTAGGTTAGTTCATAGTTCGAGCTCTCATATTGGATATTCTTTAAAAATTAAAAGAGAAACGTTAACGATAATTTAAACTGATTGTGAAATTCATTATGAAACCGATTTTCATTTCGTAGAAGGGAATATCCGCTAGTGTTACTGTACTTATTGATTAGAGCAAAACTAGACTCAATCTTTTTTTATTTATTTTCAAAAGACATGTCTTAAGACTATACAAACTCCCATATTAATTAAACTATCCATAAGGTCTCGAAGAAATAAGCAAAAATAGAAATTCTATTTTTTAAATTAATTTTCTAATATTTCATTGACATTAAATTGCATTAGGACTAGTTTTATTTTACAATATATACACTTTTCAATGTATGCAAAAGAGATTAAACCCGTTTGGATATTGGAAATTTCCTTGTTAATAGCTTATGCAATACTATTCTTTTTGGTTCAAGTCGTATGCGTGTTTATCATCATTGTTAATTAACAAAATTGTAAAAATAATGAAGCTGTTAATTTCTTACTAGAAGAGTCAATAATCCAAATGGCTCGGTACGAAGGTTGCGAGAAACTTTAACCAAGTTTTCGTAGCGTGAATTTGATTATTACAAGCGAAGTAACTTGCCTGGCTAGATAGTAAGTTCACTTACCTAACTACTTCGTTTACAGCGCTCGAATTTTTGCCGGAGCGTCGCTTCGGTAAGTTAAACAGCTTCACAATGTTCATTGAATGTAAAGTTGTTAACTTGTAGAGGGAAACTAGGTAATCAAATTTTTATTTTCGCGTTTTTATTAGTAGACAATTGATAGTTAGGATTACTGCCAGTTTAATTAATACAATTAATTCACTACTACTTTAATTTTCTTTAAAATATAAAAATTCTGACTCAATATTTTTCAAATGATAAATTAGCAATTATGCTTTCAATTCAATTTCAAGTATAGATACTCGACTTTCTCCTCTAATTTACAATTTTTTCGTTCAATCGAAATATCCTCGCAGCCTACATTTCAGCGCCCTGGCTCAGCTCAGAACATGAAAAATACAGGCGTATGTATATATGTATATATATAATACATATCTGCACAGCGTGCATTCGCAAAACTAACGCTCTCTAAGCCTATTACCTCGTGAAACCAGCCGTTGATACACGTTCCCGGGAATTCCATCCACCGCATACGCTCGTAAAATCCATATCGCGCGTTATAACTATCGCCAGGAGAATTTGAATTTTGATCGCCCTGGGAACTCGCGAGTTTTTCGACAGTGGATTCGCTCGGTAGAAACAAAGATTTAAGGAATTCTGGAATATGGGTTATTTTTTGTTGTAAGGTACTCGAGTTTTACTTTTTGTGTGCGTTGATTACTTTGACGACAGTGCACGCGCGCTTTCGACTAAATCAAATAATGGAATATTTGGATTTTAGTTCCAGGATTCTCGGATGGCTCGAAAGTAAAGCGATGTTGATTAAATTTCGATTGGCAGCGGGATTGGAAAAGTTGATCAATGAACTTCAACTTCTCGAGTGGGTTTCATTTGAATCCTGGAAAATTTTGGGATTGTTAGGTAAAATTTGAATTTCGAGAACCATTCCTTCTCGGTAGAAAAAATGTAGATGCTTGTAAGTATAATAACATTTCTACAGAATAAACGTAATACACATGTAAGCGGGTATCTGAAAAGTAAAACGACGTTACATTTAATGCTGATTAGATACGAGATCGGAAATATGGATGAATGAACTGTAGCTTTTAGAACGAGAGTCGTTTGATTCGTAAATAGTACATTTCTACACGGGTGCGGAAGTAGATTATTTACCCCATGTGAGGTAAATAATCTACTTACACACTAGTCTCGAACCGTATTTTATACTACGAGCGCCGAAAAATCATATCAAAGTTGTGATTTTGAGGTTAGAGTGGTATAAAATGTATGTTATTTCTACACTTGTTATCTGAATATCTATTTATTCATAGCATGAATTGAAATATGTGAAAGTATATAAATACTATTACTAACATGAAAGTTTCCAAATCAATCATGAAGTTTTTAATGAAGAAGATTCACAACATCATAAAAATACTGAGAAATAGTTCATGATTCAGATGAATAAAATCCCAATACAGATAAAAATACTACCCCTTATTAAACCCACGCCTCGTTTGAGACCAAACCCACCAATCCTCCTTCAAACAATCTCGAAAAATCCACTAAACAATCATCACAATCTCACCCCTAAAGACGCCCTCGAAGTCTCGCATCTCACTTTTATCCCCGATCCCTACCGCATCCTCCCCAGATTTTTCAATCCACCATCCCTGATGGAGATAAACAGAGACCTTCTGAGAATCTCGGCAGAGGGGAGCACTCGTTGCAAATCCGCGAAGTTTCCAACATCGAGACACCCAACCACACAGAGAGAGAGAGAGAGAGAGAGAGAGAGAGAGGGGGAGGGAGAGAGAGAGAGAGAGAGAAAGATAAAGATATCTCTTTAATACTGCAGTAGTGGCTAAAAGTTTGTTTCCTCGCTGCAGCAGCGGCGCCCGAGTTCGCATGCGCGTTTTCAAGAAAGCCAAGGAAGGGTGGCTCAGCTGACTTGTGTACGTGTGGGATATGCATGTACAGAAGCACGGACGTGCATTATACGCGGAATTGGATTGATTCGTAGCGGGATGAGCTGTGGCGTGGATGCGACACTGTGGAGGATGTACGAAATGTGTCAGATGCATAGATGTTCGTTTTGGAGGATTTTTTGTGTTCCTTATTTTCAGTTCTTTATATCAGTGCAGGTAATGAAAAATACGAAGAATGGCGAGTAAAAAAATGTATAAAGCAGAAAGTTTACAAAGAAAGTCTTTTATTTACTGTTTCATTATTGTTATTTTAAATTCACCGAGAGATAAAATACAAAATTTACAATAATATGTAATAAAACAATAAAAATGAATGCGTAGTTTTGTCTTTTGTTAGTTCTTTAACAACTTCATTGTGTAAGTATAAATGGGATGAGACTTAATAAATGATATAAATTTTCTTTTTAATTATTATGCTTTGTAATTAAATGTTTTATTACGTATCTTTTAATCGCAGTGATTATATTAATTAGCAATCTCTGCAGAGTAGTAGATACCAAGAAGTAGACAGTGAATTATTGATGATCATTTATTATGCACGTAACTACAGTATTTCTTTTAGCAGGTCGCAGGAATGTGTGAATTAATTCGTCATATCGATCCATAATAAGCTTCTAGGTAGTTATTACTACACAACGATGTTTACAATAGGTTATGTCATAACCATTATGTTAGAAGTCTAAAAAGTAGTAATAATTTTAATTAATCGTATGGCAACTAATCTGTACAAAATACTAAATTGATATTGATTTTTGTTTCTAAAATCTTAATGATAATTCTATTGCTATACTTATATTTCGAGTTATATTTAAATGTCTACCATCTAAAGGTCAGTAATTGACCAGGTTTTATTTGATTAAAAATTAACTTTTTAATACGTATTTTTGGCCATTCTCATCCAATTTTCAGTGTAGACACGATTCTCAAACATATTCCTCATCACCTTAAACCAAAAATCCATCACCAACAACTACAATCCCTCCCCCCTCTTTGTCTCTCTCTCCCATTCCTACATCCCCCATCTCTCCCTCTCTCTTTCTCACCTACGACTCTTTCTCTCCTTCCCTCGAGGCACGCTTTTACTCGACAGGCAACCTATACATTCACCGCGCGAACAGACGACAGCCGCAACCTGCATATCGTACAACCGGCGCCCGCGATTTATATACGCCGAGGACTTCAGCTCTGTTTCTCCGCGAGCGCGGGTGCACCTCTTGCCGGAATTACCCCGCCGTCGTCGTCGTCGTCGTCGTCGTCCTTTTTAAAGCCGGAGTGAACTGCCGCTGGATTTTCGACAGAGCCGTGGATGGGACGGTTGGGTTACGAAACGGATGATTAAGAATGTTACGCTGGAGTTTCGTAACGTGGAGGGGTGAAGGAAGATGGATAATGCGAAGAGACGGTTATGATTATTCTATGGAGATGGTGATGGGGGTTTATTTACGGGATTATGTAATTGAGTAGTCCAAATCTATTCGTTTAGTTTGCATCGATCGTAATGTAATTAATTTTTATATAAGTGTACAGGCTAAGAAGTATTGCTTATAGCTTGCGGCTATAGCTAATCGTTGTAAGTGGATTTCGGTTTTCATATTTAACATTGGAATTGACTAAAAGTTCGAGAGATTCGTTCGTTATAACCGGGTTTAACTGAAGTTAAAATTAAGAGGAACTTTACCGTTGTAGCTCGGTTGTAACGGTAAGGTTCACTCCGACAACGGTGTTGAAATTGATTGTGATTAATTGGTGTGTAGAAAATTGTGAAAAGTCAAAATTAGAAAAAATAAATAAAGAGCCGCGATTTTGTTTATTAATTACTCCTTTGGGATGATGAACTTGTGATGATAAGATGTAATGCTAAAAAATATTGTTACTAAAGGTTTTTAAGGTCGCTACGAATGCAAATCTTATTTTAGAATTCTAAAATTCTAAATGGTGGATGCAATAAGACAGAATGAATTTTGAAAAAATTGCAGTATTCATATAGGATTCAGATAGAATATGCCATATAGGATTGGCCATTTGAAGAGTCTAGAGCAACAAACAGTCATCTCACATTTCAAGTTGTCTTATGAAATTGCCGTTCAGGTATATGATTCAGGGGAAAACTAAGAATGTGCTATGACTATTTGTTACTCCGGGCTCTTCATTTCATATGTCAAGTTTTGAAGAAATATACATTTTTATGAAATAAGACCTTAACAGTTGGTTAGTTTGATCATAAGAATCATAATCATCTAAAAATATAAAAATTAAGATACTCATTTATAACAGTACGATCCGAATGAATGCTCAAACGTAATATAGGGCGGGAGGTGACAAACTTGCAAATTCAAAGCCCTGAACATCAAACTTATCGTCGATTTGACACTCATTATATGCGAGGCTTAACGAGGGGCCGAGGCGTCACCCGTACATTAAAGACTGAATTTCATTCTTGCTCACCCGTCAAAATCAGGATACATTGTCAGCAATCGCTGAGCTATGCAATTAAGTAATATATTTTAGCCACTAATTGGATTCCTGTAAAAAGTAAATGACTTATTGAATTACTATCATAAATTTGTTATGCTTCGAACAGCATAATAAAAAATTTAATTATTATAATATTATTTAACCCTTCAAGACTACTTTTTTGTTTGCCATGACTTACTTTCAACATAACTTACAAATACAGATATTTTTTCAACTTTACATCTAGAACATTAAACATTTGTAAATATTCCAAGGAAACGTCGATTTTAAACAATTGTCTCTGTTAAAGAGTTAAAATATTGAAACAATATGTAAAGTACAAAATATTTCTGTAAGAGATTATATAAGAGGAAAAGAACTCTTAGCAAGCTTTCAGCATCCCTTTCAAGACGTCATACCTTTCTACCTGTAGATAAACACAGAGAACTCCACTATCCAAATTCCAGCACCGCGACCGGCACTGGTAAACACGACAACAAGAAAACAGATCCTTAATTGGCCACTCCACTTCGCATCTGCCGCTGACGTCCCTCACGGAATTGCGCGAAAACAGCCCCACACCTACGCTAAAACCCCGCGATAAAAACTCGAATCCAGCTAATACACACGTACGCGAGTATATCGAATTTACGAGGTACGGTGCGCTGTCTGTCTTCTGTGCTAATTTGCCTTTATTACCCCGCTCTCGAGACCGTTGGCGCTGGTATACAGTGACTTCTTTTTGTTTTTTGCAAATTTAATTTCCGGAAGCAGCACGGAGGCGGTGTGTGTGTAAATTTTTGTTTCAGAAATTTCGGTGGGAGTGGAACGGAGTTATTTTGTTGCTTTTTTGTGTTTTGTGAATAAATGGTTGGGTTTTTAACGGGCGCTGTTGGGAGCTTAACTGGAGGTTGATGGTGTTTTATTACGGGGTAGTTAGCGGAGCAGTTTGTCTTGAGCGGAGGTAAATTTAATCAGCTGAATTCGTGTGAATTTGTGTTGTTTTATAAAGAATTTGACTGTTTCTTCAATAAATAAACGAATACCTGAATAGAAAGACTACCTGGAGAGAAATTGAATAATAAATTTTACTAGTTTAGAAAGGATAGTATTTGGATGTTAAAGTGTTTATTCTACGTTCTAGTAATTTTCATGAAGTTTTTAATATAATTTACTATACATCGTCGGGTTTGACGAAAACTGTACTATCTGAAGTTTTCGTTGAAAACGATAGTATCTGCAGTTTTCGTTGAAAACGATACTATCTGAGAGCTCGCTTGGAAACGATACTATCTGAGAGTTTGCTTGGAAACGTTACTATCTGAAGTTTTCGTTCAAAACCGTACTATCTGAGATTTCGCCTGGAAAAGGTATTACATTCAGTTGCCCCTACATGTATCATATTGACCTTAAAATTGCTTAGCTCCTCCCTAAATATGAGGTATCATACAGATGGTACCTTATGTTTAGGGGGGCCTAAGCAATTTTAAGGTCAATATGATACACGTAGGATCATCCGAATGTTATACCTGCTCCAGGCGAAATCTCAGATAGTTCAATTTTGAACAAAATCTTCAGATAGTATCGTTTTCAACGAAAACTTTCGATAGTACAGTTTCCATCTAACCCGAGGAAATGTAGTAAAACTTACTAAAAAGTAGAATCTTGATATGTGGGTATTAGACTTTCTAGTAAATATTTGAAAACTTTTTGTAACAATTACTATACAAATTCTCTAAATTTTTTAAATTAAAAAAAATCCAACCAACATTTTATCATTATTCTTCCAGTAAAATTAAATTACGCATAAAAAAAGCGTAAACACACCTTCGTTAACACCTACAAAAGCATTCACACGCAAAAACGCGAGCAAACAATCGCAAAACCGCGCAGCACGCCGCAAAACCAATGCAACCTTAACAATTTATCAGCTTAGTATATTCACGGCTCTCAAGCAAAAATATATATATATACCTATACCCCCGCACGGCATTTGCAAGTACAAGTCCATTCGCACTTGTGCGCGGAGGTCGAGGCGAAGAGTGGAAAAAAAGGAACAGCGGCAGGGGGAAACAAACCGTTGTCGCTTCGTCTTCATCGCGCTTGCTCGCGCGCGGCTCTTTTTCCACTCGAGCTTCAGTTTCAGCTTTGGTGCAGCCCTTCATATTTTACGCGAGCGAGGCGCAAAAAGGGTCTCGAGGATAAAACGCTGCAAAAATCGTCGTCTCTCTCGTCGCTCCATCTTTTTATTGCCCTGTGTATTTATATTTTGAGTGTTCGTTAATTTTAATAAAGATTTGATATTGAATTGGTATGGAAATGAGAGAAGTTTTATGGCAAAATATTTATTCTTTTTGTACGTTTGTGACATGATCGATTTTCTAATAGAAAACTCAAGTTATTGTACAAATTGTTTACTTATTATAAAAGTTTCTTAATAGATCTAAATAAGATTAATATATTTATATAGTGGAAATTGTCATATTAAAAATTAACATTTGCTTGTGAATATTAAAACCAATATTCAATTTGAGTACGAATAAGAGAACTTTAACAATTATCAAACGCATAGTTAATTGTTCTATACGATAGATGATTTTTTCTGTATTATTTCCAGTTTACATGGAAAAAAAGGATTAATAATAGTTATCTACTTAAATAGGTAAATCAGTATTAGCGAAAGCAATATTTCGTATTACAAAGTAGAACATTTGTAAAACAATTTTTCCACCGGAAAGAAATTATTTTGACGCAAGTCGGTAAAAAAATGGCTATACTTGCTAATCGATAAATCGTTATTTCAAATAGATATTTTTACCTAGGTCGGTAACATTACAAGGACGCGTTCAGACTGAAAATACGTCATGAATTTATTATGCTCTATCTCAGATCTCCGAGATTTACCTATGAATGCGTGAACTAAGGATTGCGGCGCAGAAGTCCACGTGGGGTCAATTTTGATTGAAATGCGTACACAATATTTGTGTTCAGGTGTTGCCGAAGAGTAAATTCTTAATCTGAAATCAGAATTGTAAAAACAGAAGAAAAAATAGCGGAGTCACAATGGAGGTTATTTGTGTCGACACAAAATCATAAACTGAAATCTATTTTTGAATCAAAGTAACAGAATTTTTATCGCTTGCTTACTTTACATTTGATAAATTATTTTTTAAGCTTTAAATATATACGAGATATTTAGTGGCTAAAGGTATAAGTAACAAATCAGAAAAAAATTGTGTTATAAGTGTAGTAAGTGTAGTGTAACAAATGCACTTCTACCTCTAGGCTTTTAAGTGCCTCATCAGGTATAATTAAAACAGTAGCAAATTCAAGATTTACTTTTTCTGTCAGATGCAAAATCTATGACCTCAAAATCTCCTAGAATAAGCAATAATACCTGATTAATAAGAAAGAAGCTTGAGCTAAAAAGTACACCCCACGCGGACTTCCGCGAATCAACGCGGCAAATTTAAGTTTAAAAGCTCCGCGTCTATTTTACGCGTGGGCAGAGCGCGAGCGTTAGAGCTTATACAGCGAACGGGTAGCGGAGTAGGGGGTCCGATAAGTAAAACGAGGCGTGGGCGTGGCGGAGAAAAATCCGCGCGGAATTCCGCTGAAAAATTCATGAGTCGCGCGGCGTACGCGCGCAGCCACGACGGAGCACGACAACAGTGTATACTACCTTCTTCGCAGAATATCGCTCGGGATATACGCGTGGCAGAGGATGCAAGCTCAGCTACTTGGAAAATGCTTCGTTTTTCTGGTAGTGGAGATTAAGCGTAGGAATCGAATGAATTTTCATGATGGCTTCGCTTGTTGTGTGAAGCTTTATTCGTAGGTAGTTGTACAATTGCGCTAGTGGAAGGTAGTTTAGTTGAATATTAATAGTTTCAGATTGAAGAGACCACACAACGAAAAGAAAATCTGATTTTCAGACAAGTAAAACCTTAATTATAAATAAGATGTTATATATCTGATATTCGGAAGCGTTCAATCTGATTTTGAGATCAAACGCGCTGGCTCGATTGGCGACGTGACAATATGGCGCACTGCGATGCGCAGACGCTTAAAAATCGATAATTTAATTTCAGAAATATTCATAATCACGGATCAAGTATAAACAAGTATTATGTCTTTAGGCATATTAAATAAGAATATTCTTCAAAAGACTCGACATTTCGAATTTTTCCATTCTAACCCATTGAATTATAAGCGGAAACGTTTGAGAAAACTTATACTTTAATGACAAACAGATCAATAGACAATACTGCCGTCGGAAGCAAGAAGGTCTGTAACTTCAAAAAAATCAAAAATGAGATTTTTGATTATTTTGACACATATGTACCATATCTATAATAATAAAATAGAAAATGAGGTAAAAATGTAATATTTTGTGCAAAATCACAATATTTAATGTTACGGTTTTGGTGATATTTGGTATTTTCATAAACAAAAACGCCGTAAAGATACGATGATAAGCAAGAAAGACGCAAACTTCATGAAGTCGCGACTTTTTTGTTTACGGTACGACGATTACGTCTTTTTTGGTTATGAACAATTGATTTTACGCCTTTCTTGCTTATAAAAAGTAAACAACGACGATTTGATTTTAATTCCTGCAATAATTATAATTATCGAAAGACATCAATTTAGTGATAATCAATTTTATTTATCATGAACGAAAGTATAACGTTAGAACCAATCGATTTAATAAATTGTTATGTCGATAAAAACGGATTTATAAAAGTTAAACGGAAAAATGGTGAAACTGCAGCTAGTTCGCAAGATGTGATTGGTAATTTATTTATGTTTAATTAAAACTGTTATTGTAAATAATTTTTCACCATACTGCGCGTAAAGTGCTGACTGTACGCCCTCTCAGCCTTTTCTACTTAACACACGTCATCGATAACATTAAATTACAATTTTTTGTACGGCTGCCATCCACTCGTAAATCACTTACAAAAGATAAGAAATAGAAATAATCCCTCCATTAAAAAAAAAGAAAAGAGAAAAAAAACACAGCCCGCGCCTTTGTCCTCCGATAAATTTTACACGTTATATTCTAAACAAAAATAAAAAAAACCCGTAGCTTTATAGATACAAACCACAAATCCATCATCCGTCTTCCATACACAAAATACATTGATAAATAGTATTACCGCTCCTCATCCCTTCGCACGTCGATTCATCCTCCCAAAAAAATACAATAATAAAAGAAATATAAATCGCACCCAGCGAGAAAACACGTCATAAATCCTCGATATACACCTCACATGGAAGCCCCCTCCCCCCAGGCGAGTCATCATCATCCCCCAATCTCGTCGGCGCGTACCCTGCGACTATCAATTACAGCGTCCGAAGACGTTTTAATACTCGCGTGTGTGTATGTGTGTCGGGACTTCGACGTGGGCACGCGATATCGCCACTCGCGTGTCCCAGGGAAGTAACTTAAATTCCTCGGAGTTCTTTGTGTCTTTGGTTTTACTCGCTTCTTGCTTTTTAGTTTTCATTCGCGCCTTCCGCTGGGCGCTGGTTTACGGGCTTTGCGAGACTTTCGCGAGAGACGCGAACTTGGAAACGTGGTCGAAATGGGGTGAAGGGCTCAATTTCACGTGACACTTTCGGGGGCGAGCTGAAGCGGGAGGATGAATTGCTTAATGGCGAGGGTTTATTACGTTGAGAATCATTCGTTGGAAATAGAATTAACAGCTTTTTTTCCTTTTTGGTGAAATTGATTAGAAATCAATAGATCATTTTTTTGTATTTAAAATTATTTTGTTGATCGTATTTTTAGTACTTACATATTATGGATTTGATAAATTTTAATTTCAGTTGTAAAACAGTTAAAAAAGTCATTATTTTAAATCATCAGTGGAGTCATAAAATTTTCTGTCAATTTATAGAATGCAGAGAATGTAATAAAAATAATGAAAAAATTCTTCGTTTTTAAACTTTTATGCAAATTATCACTGCAAATTTAAAATTCAAGTATTTTCAAATGTTTTAAAACTAATGATTTTTAGAATTGCGATTTTACATAAATTTTCGACTTTAGAGTTAAATAACTTCTTAAAGCCTTCATGAATTACAATTTTTAATGTTAATTAGAATTTCTGATTATCGTTACCATATCAAACTTTAGTTTTTTCACTTGATCAAAAGTACATGTATTATTCAAAATAACAAACTAAAATAGCAATCTGTTCTAAATTTGCTGAAGATTTCCATTTTCGAAGTTAATTATTTTGGATATTTATTCAGTGATCCAAGTTAAAATTTGGCACAGGTCATCGTTACTGATATTTTCAACAATATTTTTGAATTTCCCATGATTCCAATTATTTGACTTTCGCACAAAAACTACCATAAAATCAGTCTCTTAGTGGTTATTTATAATATAGATAAATCGATGGATCATATATAAATAAAGACATATCATATATTGTAAGATACGAAATAGTTCATTATTCATAGGACCCGTCATATTATTCTATAGCTTAGGTAATACAACATTTAAAAAAATGAATACTGCCCTAATTTTTAACTGATAATAAAAAAATTGTATATACAAAAATCCTCAAGTCACCAGCACATTTCCTCTATATACAAATCGACATTGAATTCACACGTATCGCCGGTGATTTAGCTTTCCCTCCACGCCCCTTTTCGCTCGATCGCTCCTCAAGCAATTTTAAAGCGCGTCTCCTTTTCCTCCCTTTCCTCCCTTCTTCCTTTACGGTCACGTGAAGAGCGTCGCGGCTGTTAAGCTCGCGAGGCGAGGAGCCGACGTAAAATCAATGTCGGCGTAGAACGACGTTACCGCGGCTTCTCACGCATTTCGGTAGTTGAGACGTGGGTATATATACGTATAGGTGGTGAAACGAGGCCTAAAAGACAAATATTCTTTTATAGTTATTGACGGATGTACAGGTATATACGCGTGTGCTCGCGTTCGAGGGTGATAGCTGGTGTGACGAGAGTGGCTTACTTTTGTGAGAATTGCGTCGTTTAGGTTGAAAGGTTTCGATTTGGCTAATGTGCTTCTTACGAATTGCGAACAAGATAGATTTGAATTATTAAAATGGGTTTAACTTATGCTTATCGTGTATTCAGTAAATTTCACTACTGTATTCTGACTTTTCTTTGTTGAGAAACATGTAATATTATTCTTATAGCATATTTTTACATATAATAGAATTTAACATCGTTAAACAGTTGAAAAATATAGTAATATAATTGTATATATATATATATATATATATATATATATATATATATATATATATATATATATATATCTAATATATAGAATGTAATATAATCGTATAGGAAAGTTATGCAAAGAAAATAAGTCCATTTTTAAAATTGTATACACATTTACAAAATTATTAGATTAATTTAATTTACTACTGGATCAATCTATTCCTCAAATTACTATTTAATACGCCCTGGATGTTAAAATAATTACCTATATTGCCAAATTTTTAAAACGTTCTTGTACCACCTTACCTTCCAACGGTCTAATTGTTTACATTAATTCATTTATAAACTAATAAATTCAAATCCTCATAATACCTCCTAGTTCCAGAAAACGCAGAAAAAGCTTCCCCGACAATCGAATCCATCCAAGCATCGTCAAAGGACAATCTCGAATTGCCGTCAGAACGCGATTTGTACAAAATGAAACGATCCTTCACCCGACAAAAACGCTTTCTTCTCCTTCCTCTTCTTCTCTCTCTCGCACTGCATCAGGCATTCATATGCAAATACCGCGAGCTGCTGTCGCCGCTGTCACTCGCCGTGTTCTCGACAGCTTTCCGATAAACGCGTATCGCGTCCGCAGCGCGCGGCATTCGACGTCTTCGCGCTCGGTATGATAATCGGCGAGGGAAGCGAGAGCTTTCTTCCCATAGGTCAAGAACGCGCGCGAAAGTATGAAAGATAGGGAGATTGGGGGAAGAATGTGAGATGGAGAAGGGATTATTTTTCGTTTATGTTGTAGTGGATCGTGGTGAGTTGAATTATAGGGTTTAATTGAGTAATGATTTTTTTTAATTAGTGCTTTAGGTACATGCCACAAATTAGAATAACATAGTCAAACTAAGTTACTTTAATTTACGTAAGAAATATTATTTTCTTATGTATTTTCATTATAATGAACGTACACAAAGATAATTTTCTAATGAATCCTTATTTGTCTTGCGAAGTACGTCATATTCCAAGAATAATTTTTTTTTCTATTTGTTTTTGCTGCTCAATAGATTGCTTAAAAATTGCTTAATATTGTAACTCAAACATTTGGTGTTTGAGAATCTGATGATTCGATTTTTAAAAAAATTAGATTTGACCCGGAGATTAAAGGGGTATGCATGATACAAATTGTCGTGTATCATAATAAGCATGTCACATTTTGATTTTCTGGCAGTTTTTTTATTGATATTACAGTAAGATTTATCCTACTGCACGGTAAAAATGTATCTAATTTCAGTAAAAGATTTTATTCTTGTCTCTAAATTTTTAGAGATTTTTAGGTAGTAACCGTCTGTGTACCTGTATATGTTTTATCAGACTGACAAGATAGATCAAACTTATAATAAATACAAAATAAAAGGATGCTCAGCATCTTCAATAATCCTTTAGGATCTTAAATGACAACAATAAAATGGCCATGGATTTTCTATAGATCGATAACGTCGCGTATTACATTTTTCTGTTAGTTTTCTTGAAAAATCATATCAGAGAATTTGACTTTCCAGTAGGTAAATATTTCCGTACATAGGACGATAGAATTTATTTCAATATCAATAAAAGCCACCAAAATGTCGCAGCATCGCAATGTTGACTATAGTACACAAAACTTTTGACCGTGAAAATCTCTACAATTTTTATTACAACATTTCTTCTGTGCATCAAAAACTAAACTTTTAACTACATAATTCAATAAAAATGAAAACCCTTTAAAAACCCACTCAAGAAATCTTTCAGACTCACCTCTCTATATCAAGCTTCGCGTCAAGTGTTTTAAATTTTTGATCCGTTCCCCCAAGACCGCAAAGCCCTTGAAACTACATTTTAAAGCAACCCCGGCACCTGGAAAAGCCATTTTCAAAAGAATCAACCTCCGCGCTCAAACAATGAAATTTCGTTAGAGCGACACAAAGCAAAGACAGCGACAATGTAACAGATATACTCGTACACCTGGTCTCAGAAAAAAAGGAAAAAGAAGAATGAAGAAAGATAAAGAGCAGCGACGTTATTAAAGCCCCGACGGGGAAAAGTGGGCCAACGTTCGACCCGACTGATTAAAGTCGAAAATGCCTTTCCCTCGATCGAAAAAATCGACCCACGTAACGTTAAATGTATGGAGGTAAAAAGGAGGGCTACTTACGGGTGTAATGAGCCGTGTATAGGATTCGGTAATTCTGGTCGTTGACGATCTAATGTCGCATCGTTTCAAAGTAAATTAAAACTAAACTACGGCAAAATTAATGTTATTTCCATAATTTGAATTTTAAGCGGGGGAAAGGGATTGGTGATGTTTAGCTATTCGGATATATTAAACGAATACATTAAGAAATTTCAATCATGAATTCATGAATCATTATGTATCTAGTTATACTAGGTGTTTTTAGGACTTTACATACTATCTTGTAGTCTTATGTGAATGTATAACTAAATTAGGTATGAGTAAAAAAATCTGTCGAGTCAGTTACATTATATGATTTCCTGTTCTATTAGTTACGCGAGAGCTCGGCACATTATTTGACACTCTATCCTTAGCTTATATCGCACCCACAAAACAATACTATGGCAACTCAAAATTTCTTTAACTTGATATTTCTACACAAAATAATTCACACGAAAATAGAAACTCTTTTTCAGACATCTCTCGGAAATTGGTTAAAAGAATTAAGAAACTAATATAGTACTAAAATTCAAGTAAAAAATTCCATTCTATGAAAAATTTACGTTTACACTCGCTTGGTCTTAAAAACATAGAACTTTGAGTCATAGTCTTGTTTTGAGAGTGTGATTTATAGTACACATTACTAACCCTACCTAATCTTCTTTGATTTACCTATCCGTATGGCAATGGGTTGTAACCTACTGAGCAGCAATTACTAATCTTTTGTAATTATTTATCATACTTTACTACCCCGTATAATTCTAAATAAAAGAACCTAATTCTAACAGACATACGCACCCAACCCTTATACTTGCAAGCACCCAATAATCTCCCAAAACCACCTTCGTATATTCACACGTCCACATTATACAACCATGCATATATCATCCATGCGCATAAACAATCAAGCCCACCTACAATCCCCCCTCCCCCCAATAAAGCCACTCTCGCACAGCATACCCGTACATAATCGTCACATTCGCATTGCAAACTCTCGAATCTCGGTGCTTTCGTGCCGCGCACGAGGCAGCTCGTAAAAAGCCGCGCGCGCGCATCTCATTACCGCGAGAATAATGAAAGCGCGTCGCGCGCGCTCGCGCATTATGATCGCCCCGGTAACTTTACGGCCTCACGCTCTAATTGGGATTAGGCTGGATACGAGAGTTCGCTGTGGTGTGCGAAAATGGTAGTGTACAGTGTAGTGTGGTGTGGTGGCGGAGGGAGCGATTGTTGGATTTTCCGGACACGGGGTTTTGGGCGTGATTGTTTGTTGGGAATCGTCGGGGTGGTATGTATTATTTGATTTTAATGGGTGGGAAGTGGAATGATTGATGATGGTGGCGTTTAGCTGCTTAATTTGCTGGGATGTTCGCGCGCTTTGAGCGAACCGAGGGAATTGATCGGTGCTTGGTGATATTTGGTTGTCATATTAGGGTGGATTTATTGGGCAAGAGTGCGAACTGTTTATTAAATGTACTGAAACTTTTGTATTATAAGATTGTATTTTGTGCGTGTTAAGGTGTGTTAAAGAAATATCGGAATTATTCATACGAGAACTATAAACATGTAACGTAAACACATTTTTATTGTTTATTTGACACATTTAAAGATACTAAATAAAAATATTTTATTGACGTTTGTCTACGTGGCCTCGAGTAAATGCTGATGATGAAAATTTAAGTAGTATACACGATTTAGAAAAAGCTCTTTATCGATATAAAAAAATCCTTGTGCGTTCTATTCATAAGTAAGTTCACTATAGTATGACCTATAACCAAAAGATTTCGTAAATGTAATTCTTTATGTAGAACTTTCTCGATGACAAATCGTTTCACTCTAAAACTTCATCAAACTTGCACTAAATTTGAATTTTACTTTGCTTCTAGGTCATACCAGAATAAAAGTTAAAAAAGAGTTCGGTTTTTTCATTCCTGATTAACTTTTCTCTAGATTATATATGCACCATTTAAATATTTCCCTTTTTGATCAGCACATACATAGCCGTGTATTCAAGGTTACATAGACTTTTCGTCAATAAGAAATAAAAAAATCTCTTTTACACTATCTACAAATGCGAAAATTAATGCCAGAAAAATGTTCACTCTACCTCTAAAAGTTTTCTTGCTATAAAATCGTTTAAAGAATGTATAACCATAATAACAATAAAATATTCCAAATTATTGTCACATCCATTCCTACATCACACAAAATTAAAAAGTCATCTGACGATGGTCAATGACTTATCCTCCACAGAATGTCGAAATCATCGTGTGTAAAAGCATTGCGTTTGCCATTCGCTGCGCGTACGATAATTCGCGCGACGCTGCGCTGCTGCTGATGATGATTGAACGACATGTGATGCATGCACACGACGATATTAGCATGCGCGAGACGCGCGAGGATGTAATCGAATTTCGCGCGCTCCCCGCGTTTTCCTTGCTTTCGCGTTCTGGGGGAATTTTCTGCGTTGAGTAATCGCAAGAGCTTATACGCGAGAATGAAAAGTCGTATTGCAATGTTATTTTTCAGGTCATTATTGACGAGATAATGGATGGATTACGTTCCCTGAAGAATGTCAGGAATAATGACGAACAATGAAGTTAAGCTTGAAGAGATCAAGTTTTTCTTGAATAAATTAAATATCGATTAGCAGTGTCAATTCGAAAATTAAGTTTGCTCAAATTGATGGTTTCTTGATTCGAATAAATCTTCTTGACTGCACGGAGAGAATTTTCTAATAAAAATTATGACGAAATTCGCAGTAAAAATTACCGTGAATGAGTATAAAGCTGGGACACTCTAACTTTCCGGCAGTTTTTATTGATATTTACGATAAATTTTACCGTACTGAAGGGTAAAATTTGCCTGCCGCAGAGTAAAAGTTCCCTGTACGAATCTTAGAGAAAACCAAAATTTGTGGTAAAATTTGTATGAAATATGTTTTAAAAATCTGGACTTTCTTCCAATTGTTGTAGCAGTATCATTAATACTTAAATAAGTACATTATACACATTTATATTTGAGTTAACCTAAAATGTGTACACGCTCAGTTGTTTCCTTTATCAGCTGTCTTCTTTTTCTCAAATCAGGCAAATTTTACCATTCAGTGCGGTAAAATGTATAGTCTGTGCAGTAAAATTTGTAGTCAATGAGGTAAAGTTTTTAGTAAAATATCAGTAAAAAGTGCCAGAAAGTAGGACTGTCCCAGCTTTATAGTTATATATAGCTTTATAGTTATTTATTTTTATTAGAAAATTCTCTCTGTATGTAATTAATATTTATTTGAATCCATTCTTTGCAAAATTGCCTATCATGTACTATATATATACTAAACATTTGTAATTTGATTAACTTATGTTTCCATTAAAACCTTTTTTTAAAGAGATGAATTTTGCTTCAATTAACTAATACATTTTTTTTTGATTGCAGGTTTTATTGGGACTTGTGCATGCTTCTTCTGCTGGTGGCCAACCTAATCATCCTACCGGTCGCTATTAGTTTTTTCAACGACGATTTGAGCACACGGTGGATAGCCTTCAACTGCCTTTCCGATACGATATTCCTTATAGACCTCGTTGTCAACTTTAGGACCGGTTAGTATAATATTCTTACCATTATGAAAAACTACGCTACCGAAACATTTTTATTTTGATGTTCAAAACAGGGAGATTCTACATTTTTTTGTTTACCCCGTAGTCTATAAATTTTGCCATTTAATTAAAGCGTTAATTTGTGATAGTGCACAATTTAAATGAGCTTCTTGTAGATCCAAGTTAAACAGAGTTTAATAGAATACAAAAGCTAAATAGAATCTAGAGTTTAATTGGTGAATTTCGTTTATCATGAAAAACCATTAATTTGTTATAATTTTTATATCATATGCCGTCCATTATATTTTAGGGTCTCAATTCAATGTTGACTAATCTATTTTGGGATCTT
This sequence comes from Gastracanthus pulcherrimus, assembly GCA_949152435.1. Taxonomy (NCBI): domain Eukaryota; kingdom Metazoa; phylum Arthropoda; class Insecta; order Hymenoptera; family Pteromalidae; genus Gastracanthus; species Gastracanthus pulcherrimus. Next base: position 70,134,602 of record OX424572.1, read on the forward strand.
AATGCTTTTAAACAATTTTAATTTTACGAATGAAATCATTTTTATTGGATCTTTTGAACTAGGATAAAAACGCAATTATTCCAAAACCATGCAAAATATTTCAGTAAAAAATTATTCACTTATACGGATTCTTGGGGTTACTGTTTACAAATTCGAAATTTTGTATTTGTCATACAATTTTGCTTTCTTCTTAAGGAAGCTTTGTAATAGTAAAAAAAAAATTTTTGCTTGAAACATGTTAGAAACATCTTTTGAGACATAAGAAGTTAAAATACACTATTTTTAGAAAATGTCCGTATGGATGTGCGTGTGTGTGTATGTATGTATCCCTCTGTATCTCGAGTAATCCACGGTTAAATTACCTGACTCAGAGCTCATTAGATTTATTTTTTTTAAAAAAGGCGGCTAAAAATTTTTTTTTTCGTTGTTTTTTTATTTTTATACTGGTTTTTTAAAATTTTGAGTTTTAGTTTTTTTGTATGTTTAAAATTTTTGAGGTGATTAGGAATATGACAAAGAATATTCTGTAAAATTTTTAAGTTTTTTCCTTTTCTTTTTCTGAGAAAAAAATCATTTTGTGAAAAAAATCGATTATTTTATCGTCTATTTACATGAGTAAAACGGCTTTAATTTGTCTGAAAATTTCCAGAAAGGTAGCTTTTAGTAATCTCTTGGCTAAGTTCTTTGCCCAGATCATAAGGACTTTTGTTTTTCATAATATTTAAGGTTATGTCTTTTTTCAAAAAAATTTTTGATCGCTCATATCTCGAGAACGGTGCGGTCATTTTTTGTCAACCAGGGCTCAATTTTTTGTTTCTTAATAACGATTCGGAATTACAAAGAAATTTTAAGATTTATCGACTTGTTTTATAATGATTTTTCTATTTTACGATATTCAGAAATTTATGAGGTAAATTTTTTTGATATGTTGAAGTAATATGATCGATTCAGTGTAAATGTATTTGAAAGAGTATAACATTTTTGGCTATACTATATTTTCTTAAGACTCATTAATTCGCTTTTGTTTTATTATTTATTTTCATTTTTATGATTTTAAAAAATTTTTTAAAATCAATTGTATTTGATTGAAAGTTGTTAATTGGATATTTTTGGGATTGGGTTGCTATACATTGGATTGATTATGCATTTGCTAACAAAAATACTGAATTAAAAGTGGTGGATTTAAGTTTTAATATAAATCGGATTTACTTGACGTTTATTAATCTGGAGACTTCGGAGTCGTTATGTTATTTTTTGGTCTACAATGATGATGATAATGATGATGATGATGATGATGATGACGATGTTAATGATAATGATAATGATAATGATAATAATAATAATAATAATAATAATAATAATAATAATAATAATAATAATAATAATAATAATAATAATAATGATAATGATAATGATAATGATAATGATAATGATAATGATAATGATAATAATAATCAAAATGATAAAATGATTTAAACGGTTATATTTCGGTAAGATATAGCAATTTAAAAATAATTTATAAGAGCAAAGAAAATTTGGCAGCGGTTTTTTATGTGTCATATTGTATCAGTTATTTTGAATTTTTTGAATTTGTCATTGATTCGTGACTGAAGACCTATATATAAGAAACCTTTTATGAAGAAGTGTACGCAAATTTATTGATTTAATATAAGAATGTATAGCTGAAAGGATTCAATCCATTATACCTACCTTCCTAAGAACTAACATAAAGAAATATTTTACAATAAAAATTTGAAATCATGTTTTCTTTTCTATTATAAAACAAAAAAATTCATTAAATAAGATTCTCTTTCAGTAAAATTATTAAACTTGGGTAACAAATAGTTCTTGTCTACAAAAAGATGCGCGTTTAAGTTCCGAAGCTTGCAAATATATAACTCGCCTTTACATTCGAGGCTGTGGACATCATGGTAATATTGGGTTTCCTATTGCAACATTCAAATTTATATTTCAACGAAACCTACATTCTCTTGAATTCGATGAACCAAACTCCACGTCATGAACTCCCATTCCCCGCAACAACACGCAAATACGTCTCGCGCAAGCTGAAAAAAACAGAGACTCATGCAGCCCAAAAGCGGCGCAGCTTCCCGAGGCCGTTATTAAGGTCAAAGAACACGCGGATTAAAAATCCGTGCCAAAAGCGGCGCGGTGCACGCTCTTCTCTCTGCGGACGTAGCTCGGTGTCGCGGAAGGATCGCCGGCCGCGATTTAATCAGGCGCGCTGACGCGAGGGAACGGTGGTAGTCGCTCGTCTGAAGATTGTTTCGCGCGATCGCTCGTTAAGATGCGCGAGGCGCGAATTTCGGAGTGCAGAGGGGGATGATTTGCAAAAATGGAGGGTGGGAGGGGCTGTGTAATTAAATTTAATTGGGAGCCTTGGATTTTTGAGGATTGTTGGGTTTTGTGGTCTGGACAGGTTGGACTTTAAGGTGCTTTTTGTAATGGAAATGTAAATTTTTTGTTATGGATTTTGGTATAGCTTCATTAGAATATGCTCTCGTTATAAACCCGAATCAGTAAATTTTTGTTAAAAATTAATAAATTTTCAAAGGTTTCTACGTCAAAAATCTAATTGCTAATGCCGTTCAATATATTTTTATGTTTATTATTACTATTTCTTACAATTTCTGAGTAATTTGTTTTATAAGATTTAAATTACAGAATTTTAATTTCCTTCCTATAAAAGGCTATGTTTAAATGTTGTTATAAAAATACTGTCGACATTTGAAACACCATAATGGAGTTACATAAAATAAATTTATACGTAAATTGAAAATTAATCGTTTTACAAAAGAACGCGTATCGAGATCTTTAAAAATTGCTTTCTTTTGATATAGTTTCCTTATATGCAGGTATGATTCCAAATAAATAAAATTCGTACATGAATACTAATTAGTAATTAAAGAATTTTATTAGTCTCATACGGAAAAGCAAGATGAAATTGACTCTTTCACTTTTCTACTCTGGTAGGAACATCTCTTGTAAGGGTTGAGTGGTGGCCATCGTCTTCTTCCCCTCTTTAATCGAATGGAGTTGTCCGCTCCGTTCAATTTTCCGCTCAAAAGTTTTAATTAAAACTCCCTTTTAACTTCTTGATTTTTTGTCGTTTACTATATAGACATCTTGAGCAGCGGCAACTTGAGCATTCTCATTGATCAAAGTTTGTTTAAAAAAAAGAAGGTAATTTGTTACGTTTGCATTATTCATGAAATTTTTGAACATTATTAATGAATTAATTAAGAAATATGATATCAAAATCAGTGCGAAAAAGATAATTAAAGTAAATTAATGAATGTGAGAAATTGCATTCCCAACTGTATAAGCATAAATGATTAACAGTAAAAGTAAACTGTATTTTGAAAATCAACTTAAAATTGATGATTTTAAATATTGAAAATGCGACACGAAACGAAATGGAATAATACCCGTACATATACGCGAACGCATAAAATATTCAGAGTCAATCGAGCCATCGTTTCAAAGAGCGAGTTCGTCAAAGTTTTACCTCTCGAGATTCCGGAAATTATGAATTATAAGTGAACCAACTGCTCGTGACACTTCCCTGACTATTTAATGATTGTTCATTTCGCATCGCGCCGCTGCAACGCTATTTTGCCATCTTTAGAGGTTTGGAAAATTTTCTTTCGCATGAATACTTGTTTTCATCAACGTCGAAACTTTGTTTCATATTCTTAAGCATAAGATTATTTCTTTAATATAATATATATTCTTTAATATTATTTAATCAATACCTAAATTATTAAAGTATTACTTATTATTAATTTTTACATAATCATAGTGGCAATAACACATATATTTAAAGGATCATGACTTTTAGTATCAAATTCAAATAAACAAATAATTATTCTCAATTTTAATTTCTATATAATAATAGTTCTATCAGTATATTGGTAGACAAAGAAAATGTATTTATTGTTATTAAATGTATTTTTTATAATATATTCACGTTCAGATCACATAAACAATTCTTAATAGCTTAAGAATTATGATCACCTGTCTATTTTTGCAGTATTCCTTCAGTTTAAAAGATTACTACTTTTGATAGCTTACTTTCCTTCATCGCTACAAACTAAGTTTTGATCAAATTCAAAAAATTATCTCGGGCTTACACAAATTTCGTTTATTAAATATAAGAATTATATGTATTTATTTCTAAATACATTATACTTAAATTAATAAAAAATAAATAAAATTTTGCTAATTTATTGTTAAGTAAATGAAATAAATCTTTTACACGCCAAGAACAATAATTCTTGAAAAAAAAATATTAAGAGTAGATGATGTTTTGATATGCGATGTACTTTCGAGAAAAAGACGATACATCAATAATTGATATTATTGAAAAACTAGACAACATATCGTCTTGTCTTGTCTTGCCTTAATGCTACCATTGACGTTATCTATTCATACCGAACAAGCCATCTCCGCAAATTTCTCGCATTCTAAAACGATGACCGCTCACGCACACACAAGCAATAATCGTCATCTCGCTCGGGGCACGCGCTGCAGCGACATCTTCCTTCTCCGTCGATCTCTGGCTCGCAGGACAACGCGCATCGCTGCCACCTCCTTGACATTTCGTTATATTAGCCGGGGATTAATGCGAAGCGGCTGGCACACACAAGTCCGGGGAAATTGGGTCGCAGCTCGCGACAGACGGCGAGATGAGGCCATTGTTGCACTTTAAACCGCGGCATTCCGCGCAATTGTTGCGAATTGTGGCGATGTGCGATCCAGATCTGCGTGTGTGCGCGTGCGCGTGTGACGAGCGTGTATTTTTAGCGAGACGTTCTTTTACGGAGCGTTGCTTGAGCTTGGAGTGTTGTGGGGATGGTGGCTCATTGTTGATATCGTCAATGGATGGCTGATTAGTGCAAGGGGTGAGGTGTGACGTTTGTGTCGCTAGGGGCAAGAATAATTTTATCAACGAATGGTGAATTAACGGGGTGCATGTATGAAATGAGTATAATTTATTTTGTTATTAAATCATTTTTGTTCGTATGTGTATGATTGATTGTGTAATATTCATTCAGTGGATTTGTTAATCACATTTGATACGGCTTGTAATTGATTTTAAAACTTGCTTTCTGCATTTAAGAAGAAAAATAATGACCATGTTTGATATTGTATTGTTCACATGACCAAGTCGTATTTTTAATAAGATACTCAAAAATTTAGAGAATAACAGCTATTTGTGACTTATTTTGCACTAATTGATTAAAAAATCATGGATTGAATTGGAATATAGAATGTGATTGTTTTCGTGGGTCGATATTCTTATTTATTATTATGTTACTTTAGCATCTTTCATATTGCATATTGTAAATCTTGTAGTCATAATAATGTTGTTATAGCTAAGTCTTGACTACACGGAGAGAATTATCCGATAAAAATTACCGTAAAAATCACGGTAACCGTGAGACATTGTGCATTTCCAGGACTTTTTATATATATTATTATAAAATTTATTAAGAAGTTGTAGAAAAAGTGCGGAGAAATATGCATAATTTTTACCGTTCAGTCACTATAAATTTTACCCTGAAGTCAGTATGAAGTCGCGGCAGCTAGCTTCAAGATGTCGGTAAAACAGACTCATGTTTCGCATGGTAACTGTAAGCGCCTGCATGTACGTTTAAGGTGATGTTAAACCCCTGTTACTGGTAAATACAAGGATCCACTTTTTTCATTCATATTTAAATTTTAAGAAAATATCTCTCTGAAAAGTTGATCTTTTTGATTGGAATAACAACTTTCCATAGAGATATTTACTCTAAATTGAAAATAAAATGAGAAAAGTGGATCCTCATATTTGTCGGTGACAGGTGGCTTTAGCATCACCTTAACCTTCGTTTGCACCTCGACCTCGTGGAGGGTTTTTTTATTAGTTATATTACTATAGTACTTATTTAATGTATAAAAGTTTATTAAGATTAATAAATGATCTATGGTTCTAAATCGTATAAGATTTATATTTCCCTATACATAAAAAATATTTTATTTGTTAAAGCTCATACAATGTTGCTATGTTCATAACAACTCTAAAATCTATATTTTTTGTAAAAATCAAGATAATAACGTAAATTTTCCACGAATTAAATTTTTTGTTGATTGTATTTATCATTGTATTGCACCATATTGTATGAATTTCATTATTGTATTCTAGGTTAAAACCTTTTGAAATTAATTTTATTATGAAGATAAATAATGATCTAAAAAATGTTAAATTGTCATATTTTTATTATGCAAGTGCGATATTTACATTTATGTATACATAACTTAACCTATAATTTTATATCAAATTTATATCTTCTAATCCAATAAAATAATTACACTCCCTAAATAATAAATAAATAAGTCAGCGTAATTATAAAAAACAATCCTTAAAAATATTATATAAGATTATACTACTTAAAAATAATGTTAGGCGTACTACATTATATCAGGCCATTTTTACCCTTCTGTACTAGAATTTTTACCGTTCAGTTTAGCAAAATTCATTGTGTGAAGTTAGTAAAATGTACTCAGATGGAAATTATTACTTACGCTCTTACTATTACTGAACGGTAATTTTTACCGTAAATTTAATTGTAATTTTTACAAGAAAATTCTCTCCGTGTATCTGTCTTTAATTTCTAAAAAATAGGTAATGTTGAATGCTTATGTTCTCTATTTCCTATTACATTATGAAAAAGTGGCATGGATAATGGAACTTAAAAAGATCTTTAAAATTCATAGAGAATATAAAAACAGCGGACAAAGGATTATTTAAAAATTAATCAAAATGGACCCAAAGCGGATAACAGTCGAAATAAATAGGTTCTTATTGAATGATATATACAATAGAAAAAATCTATTACGGATCTCTTGCAAACTCCCTAATCCAGATTCTTCTAATCGACGATCAATACCCACTAAACTAATCCATTCATCAATCACTTCTTTACCATTAACACGTCTAAAAATAAAAAGCAATCATCATCCCGTATACCACCTCATTACCTCTCCAATAATCTTCTCCATATCATTCCACGCTCAACCCACCCACGCACCCTTCCAACCTAATTGATCCTAATCTCATCGACTGAACTCCCTTGTCCAAATTTTTGTTCCTTCTCCTGCGCAAAGGCCGAGACGCCGCGCGGCGCCTTTCGCAAATTTATTATCGTCATATTCCTCTAGCAGCACCACCAGGTATAACTCGGCCCAACTCGGTCGGGGCGGATGATACAGCAAATGTAACAGCGCCCATGGGAACTCCTTAGCGGCGCACATGCACGGTCTGAATTTGCAGCTGATGTCGAGAGAGAGAGAGAGAGAGAGAGAGAGAGAGAGAGAGAGAAAGAGAGAGAGAGAGAGAGAGAGTGAGAGAGAGGAAAATGAAGGTACGAGTGTCCCGAGGGGATCGAGGCCGCACCAGAATTAAACCCATCCTCTCAGGCTCGCTCTTCTTCTTTTCGGACGCTTTTTAATTTTGATGTGCCCGCTCAGCCTGTTTGCAATTCACTTTTCCGCCGCCGTGGATTCTGAGTGGGCGAGGAGCATTGTGAGAGGGGGGAAGGTTGGTTGAGGTATATAATTGGTTTGTCCAGGGGTGTTCCGCTGGTTTGATTAACTGGCTGCTACTACTGGGAATTAATGTGGAATACGTCGAGGGTTTGAAGTACTGATAGCTCGTGGATTCGGGTGACATTATTTTTCTTTTTGGTAAGAGTTAAAGAAAAGGTTAAGTTAATACTTTGTAGTCGGGTGTTTTAAGACCAAGAGAATGAAATTAATTATTTTTAGAAAATTACTGCATGGATGTGGGTGTATGTGGAGAATCATACGAGAATAGCTGATCAAATTTTATTTTTTTATGGTTCATTTTCTTTGTTTCTTTATATGAGTTAAGGGGAACAACCAATTTTATTCCAGACACAACCATAATGGCCACTACATTGACCTTAAAAGCGGGACAAAAGTAGCATATGATTCCCGTAAATCTACTTTTTCCCGCAAATTTACTTTTTTTACACAAATGCATTTTCTTGTTAATTATTTGTCTCTATATTAATATACATTTTGAATAAATTCTAGTTCTTACTGGAAGCTGTCCTTCTTTTCAAGCAACACGGGAATCAAGTCGAGTATTTCCTCGGATAATTACTGCCCGAGCGAAGCGAGGATACCCACCTTCGGGCATAATCTTCGGCTTTATTCCCTTGTTACATAATGTACTATTTTAGATTAGGCAATGCATTTTTGTTTTATAGCAGTTTTTGTAATTTCAAAAAATACTTTCAAATTTTTTTGTTAGCTAGATTAATTATAATTATGAAGTGTCTAAAGGCCCGGAGGAATGTACACGAATACACTCCCTTATTGTTGTTTTAGAAACCACTCCCTGATTGTTGTTTTAGAAACCACCAATATGTACAGGCTTACAACAAGATTCTCTATAGATACATGCAATCTTCTAGAGAAATACTTATCTATAGAAACAAATAGAAGTGTGCTAATAGGGTGGGTTCCTTCCAAGTGTCTTAATCAGGGGGGTAGAGGGGGGATGCTTCGAGAACAATCTTCCAAGCCTTTAGACACTTTGAGTTTGTTATAAGTAATTGATTACAAATGTACTTGAATTTGCTTTAAATTTTGTATATTCTTCTGAATTTTCTTTTATTAGATACTGTCATTTAATTATGATTGGGGTTGTTAATTAGATTGCTGAATATATGCAGTAAATTTTATTGTCTTTATATCTTTCAATTTCGTTTACCGTTTATGAATATCTTTTCTCATTACTTACAAATATGCTTTTACTCAAATGAACACCATAATATAAACTTTTCAAGTATTGAACGTCAGTGACGCAAACACCAATATACTTGCTTTTTAGTAGTTGTTTTATTGACGATAAAAAAGTTTCATATTCTTACTTTTCGACTAACGACATTTACTTTTTGCATATTTCTTAAATAAATAACATCTTTCGACTATTTTCATTACCATTCCACATAATTTTTTTTCCATTAAAATCCTCTTACCCTAAATAACATATATTATAAATCTAAGGTCCTTGTATAAGAAACTTGTTATGTTCCTTTATACCCCCATTTATTCACAAGTCCAAGATCGTCTCCTCTAATTGACATACTCGCCTTCTCGTGGCCAATTTAATTTCGGCATCCACCCCAAAACTTTTTGATCTTCTCCGACCCAACTCCGACGACGGAAAAAAACTCGAGGAAAAAATCGAGACATAACGTCGGGAAACAAGAAAAGTAGAAGCAACTTAAGCCAATTAGAGATGAGATCTTCCTTTAACGAAAGACGATATCCTATATACCTAAGATTCGACGTATAGACACGTGTGTATATGTGTGTACGTGTATATGTATACCTACAGAAAGTAACGAGGTCGCGTTAACGAGTCGAAAGCGAGTTATCGCTGATCACGACTTTGCAACGGAAGGGGGTGGGGGGGGGGGGGAAGTCATTAAATAAGCAGGTGGAGGAGATATCTTTCTTCCGTTTGGTTGTAGCTCATCCTCGAGTTTTAGATTCGAAAGTAACATTACATATGACACCAAAGATCAAATCAGAATTCGCCTTTTTGATATCAGACCCTTATCGTTTTTTGTGATAGAGTCATGATCATGATTGTAATGATTATCCGGTTATACTCTAATCAATCGCAAATGAATTACACGACTTCGTCATGAATTAGTTTATCCTAATCATAACATGATCATGATTCAATCGATACCCTAATAATAATAATATTATTTTATTTTAATTTTGAAAACTCTATTCTTTAGTTCTAATTTATTATATTACTTATATAACTCAATAACCAAATTCATGACGAATCTAATTCTTCTAATCAGGGTCTGATAAAATAAGAGTTACAACCATGTTTCGGATCCTGACTTGATCATTATTTCGACGTGATTTTTTCTTTAGTTCTAACTTATTATATTACTTATATAACTCAATAACTAAATTCATGACGAATCTAATTCTTCTAATCAGGGTTTGATAAAATAAGAGTTACAACCATGTTTCGGATCCTGACTTGATCATTATTTCGACGTGATCATGCTAATCACGATCGTGATTAAGCTCTGATTTCTATTCGAAAAGGATGGAAAAAGTTTTCAGGACAACTGTAGATGTATTAATTTTTGTAGTAATTTATATTCTAGTTGTGTCATGAGAACATGCCAGAAAAATACTACACTATTATTTTATGATTCTGAAGCTATCATCCGTTTTGCAATGATTGATTCATCTAAATGATGTTGTATACGTTTATTAGATAAAAAATGATCACTGTGTACGATTGCAATACATATTGTATTGAATGATCTTCAGAAAAATCATTCTTAATATAGTCTTTTTTTAAATATATGGTACAGACGGTATTTTCAGTCATAAAATGTAATAATTTTAACTACACTCGAAAAGAAAAGATAATTTAGAAGGAAGTACTTTCATTACGCGTTTATTACAAGATAACTTTGTGAAAAGTGAGAGAAAAGGCTGACACTTACCTGGTGCGTTCTTGTTACAGGCATAATGCAGCAGGACAACGCCGAGCAAGTGATACTGGATCCGAAGTTAATCGCGAAACACTACCTCAGGACATGGTTCTTTCTTGACCTCATCTCCTCCATACCGCTAGACTATATTTTCCTCATATTTAATCAAGTAAGTGCACTACTCGCTTTATTTTTCGACTCTTTTTCTATTTTTTTCTACTACTTTTCTTTCTACGTTTCTGTTTCCTGCTTTTATTACCTCGACCAATCAGTTTATGCTCTCTGTCGGACAGTTTTCGGTTGCCACAAGGTAAACAAAAAGATCTCGAGGCCAATTTTGTCGAGTAAGAATGAGGCTCGACTTGTTGGGTGCATCTATTGAATAAATAAGATTATAAGATAATGAATTTCATCTTCGCTGTATAATAATTTAAATTAATTTGTATAATAATTTAAAAAATTATTAAAAAACTGATATGAAACAATTTTTATACTAAATTGCTTATGAAACACAAGAATTTGAAGGAACTCGTTGATTATATACGAGGGTAGTTCAATAAGTCTTTAGAATGACCAACAGATGGCGCGCGAATCGCTCCAAATCATCTGTTTTCAGTCAGCACCACTCCCGACTAGATATATGGTGCAGTCACAGTCCACATCTTCTGAGTTTACGTGTTTTTATAACCAATTGAAAAAAAAAAAAATTGCTTGTTAAGAAAAATGGAAAAAAACGAGTTCAGAGCGGTAATTAAACATTTTCATTTAAAGGGTTTAACTCCATATGAGATAAAAAATGAATTGGACTCAGTTCATGGCACATCTGCCCCTGTCTTAGCAACGGTGTATAACTGGGTAAATGAATTTAAGCGTGGTCGTACATCAATAAGTGACGAACCACGTTCAGGAAGGCCCGTAGAAGCAACTACTCCCGAAATCATCAATAAAATCCACAATATGGTGTTGAAGGATAGAAGATTAAAAGTGCGTGAGTTAGCTGAGGCCACAAGGATATCTATAGGTGCAGTTGTTTCAATTCTACATGAAAAATTAGGCATGAAAAAGCTATCGGCAAGATGGGTGCCGCGTTTGCTCTCAGCTGAGAATAAACGCAATAGAGTGGTCGCCTCTGAGGCTCTTTTGGCGCGCATAAGTCGGAATCCTGAGGAATTTTTTCATCGATTTGTGACTGTGGATGAAACATGGATACACCACTACACTCCTGAGACAAAGGAACAATCCAAACAGTGGATTTCCACAGGCGAACCAGCTCCAAAGAAGGCAAAGACCGTAAAGTCATCTGGTAAGGTTATGGCTACAGTTTTTTGGGATGCACGTGGAATTATACTTATTGACTACTTGGAAAAGGGTAAAACAATTACTGGTGAGTATTATGCATCATTATTAGAGCAGCTGAAAGAAGAAATTAAAAAAAACGACCACATTTGGCGAGAAAAAAAATTCTCTTTCATCACGACAACGCCCGAGTTCACACATGCTTCGTTTCAATGGCTAAAATTGAAGAACTAAAATTCGAATTGGTCGAACACCCACCGTATTCACCAGATTTAGCCCCCAGTGACTTTTTCTTATTTCCAAACTTGAAAAAATGGCTCGGTGGACAGAGATTTACGGACAACGAAGACGTCATTGCCTCTGTAAGTGCTTATTTTGAGGAACTTCCGAAAACGCACTTTTCTGAAGGATTAAAAAAACTTAAAAAGCGATTGACCAAGTGTATAGAGCTCCAAGGAGATTATGTTGAAATATAAAAAAAAATTTACCCAAAAAAAATTGTTTTTATACTTTATTCTAAAGACTTATTGAACTACCCTCGTAGGCGAGTTTCAGGAACTTTTAACACTAAAGCCATTCGACTTCCAGACGAAATAATATGTACTTATACTAGATCTTCAATAATTTATTTAGTTTTAAAATATATATTTTTAAAATTTGCCTTAGCTATCAACGCTCATAATCAGATAAACAAGAAAATACAAAAATGATTAATTTTTTGTTTATTTTAGTGTTTATATTCTGATCTATGTTGCGAACATAGTTCATTTTCTACTGATACAAATATATAATAACAGCATATTTATTCTTTTGAAACGAAGATTTTTGCCCTTATTTAATGTTATGTTCCTTTTGATTATCAAACAATGGTTTAAATTTTTGGTAATCGCCTAGTTTCTATGAAAGTAATAAAATTGGATAATTCGTATAATTAATATAAGCTCTGATATACTTAAGTACGTATCTCATCTGAAAATCATATAACATCGTTTAGAAATACAAAATTGAAAGGGACAGAATTCTCCATATCTGCAAACTTCTATCTTCAGAATTCAAATTAATAAGCGATCGATTACATCTGACAACCTGAAAATAAAAACTAAATATTTGCAAATTAACTGAAAAAACGCAACAAAACGTCGCTTGCGCGTCTGTTGAGAAAATTCCAAAGGTTTTCGAGCTCGGCTAAGACCTTGACACCGGTGAAATTACTTTCGCCATCGGATATATATCTTCCCAGGGCTACGATTAGCGCGTGCTCCGTTCGCCCGCGGATTCCCACGTGCCTTCCTTCCTTCCTTCGCGTTTTCTGTACCGTGCACCGCGCAGGTAAATATAATTAAGGTGACCGGCTCCTTCGTCCTTTCTTTTTCTCGTAGGACGGATTTTGGGAGGTCTCGGGGCATACGAGCCTAAGTGGCCGATTTCGAGTCGTGGGCAATGCGTTGGGTGGACGATAATTGCCTTGTTTGTTTACCGAAGACGCGGATTTTGCGAGTTTCGTCATGGTGCGTAAAGCTTAGACTTTATTTGGGAGCCGAAGCTATTGGAGGATATTAAAAGTTTCGCGAGTTAGCGTCAAAGAGCACAAACTCATTGCTTAAAAAATATTACTATTCTGTATTATTAAATTTTCAAGTTAAAAATTCGTGTTGCTTATTGAAAAACATAAACTTATTACAAAAAAGCATTATCGTTATAAACGAACTCAGTTACTAATTAGGATTCTAATCTTAATATATCTTAATACTTTAATAAAATGCAAATCATTAATTCTTAAGTATATGTCAGGTATTCTAAGGCTGATAATTTATTCTATTATATACACATATACAGTCGAACATCTCGGCACTGTGATTTTTCCAATGTCGGCTCTATACATACGCGGGGCCCCAAACTAACTTTGCGAAAACATTTTTTGTGTACAATCTTATTTACATTTAAACTTAATTTACTTTAAAAAGTAGTCAAATTTCATTAAAACACAATTTTAACATATTTCAAAATTGTATTTATATCATTATATTTACGTACATAAATTAAAATCAATTGATATATTTATATAATTTATTGATTAGTTAGTAATTTATTTTTTGATTACTATGTTAATTTATTATTTAATTATAATATAAAACTGTTCAAAGCGAATAGCTTTGTAAAAAGGTTCAAACAGAGAAATTGTGATAGTAAAATTTTATTACAATGTTTAAACCGCAAAAATGTGATTGAAACAATTTATATAATATACAAAGGTTTAAACTGAAAAATGTGTTAGGAAAAGTTTTATAAAAACGTTCAAGCCGAAAAAAAGAAAAAGATAACTTTGTAAAAAAGATTTGTATAATTTTCTATTGGGATCTGACACGGGGGCGGAGTTAAGATCTTGTGTACCACGTATTTGCGAGAATTTAATGGTCTCGATTGATACAGCTCTAATTCGCCAGAGGGCGAACACCTGATGTCAGATCTCAATAAAATTAATTTTTTCAATAAAACTGTTTATAAATAACTTTTGCTTACAAAACTTGATTATGGCGAAGATGATAGGGGGAAAATTAAAATGAGGCCTAGATACGGCCCTGGTACTGGGCGCCGATTGGCTGGCGCATCATTCACAGTACCGGGAGGCAGCTAGGCCCGTGTTTCACAGTACCGGGAGGTTCGACTGTACTTGTAAAATTTGTATCAAATACTTGTTTGAATAAATAGTTTAAAAGATTACCGAACTTTCTTCAAAAATTAGTATTAGTTCATTTTAATTTAAGGTGATGTTAATCCGCCCCACCCCATTACAAATACGAGGAACCACTTAAAAGAATTAAATGAAAAAAGTTGGTCCTCGTAATTGTTAGTAGCGGGTGGGTTTAGCGTGACCTTAATTGCGGCAGATTATCCACTACGTGAAATGGTACAAAACATTAATTTTAACTAATACAGTTACAAAAAATTGTTTTAAGACTTAAGAATTAATTATTAACTATCTCAAAAATGTGTATTTAATGTTTGAAAAGTTTAAGTAAAATTTACTGTTTTGGAAACAAGAGTTGGATAGGAATTACCTGAGCTGATAAAAAACTTAGTCTTAATCTTAGTTTACCCTGCAATAGTCGATTTCTGTTTGTATGCACTCACAGACGAAAAAAGAACAATAGAAGGACATAAAATGATTTTTTGGCATCAGTTTCAGGATTTCAGCGAGTCCTTCCAGATTCTGCATGCTGGTCGTGCCCTCAGGATTCTCAGGCTAGCGAAACTCCTGTCACTCGTTAGGTTACTTCGATTATCGAGACTGGTGCGATACGTCTCGCAATGGGAAGAGGTCTATGTAAGTGTCCAGACATTAACTCTCACATTACAATATTATTATTATCGTATATACGTTATCTATTTATTTCGTGTAATACACAATTATATATACAATATCTTAATTTTATTACGTTCTATAAATTAAGCTTATGTACGTTTATATTGATCCCTTGAACAACAAAAGAAAAACAGAAAAAAGTCATTACTTTATATATATATATAAGTTCGGAAATGAAAAATGAAAGTTTATCGAAATGCAGAGTTGATTTTGTATGGCATTGAATATTTCTTTGATTGTTTTACTTTTAATAGTAATAAATATTAGTTACGTGATGAAATTTGCTTTCCAAAGTCAACAAAGTATGTAGGAAATTTCTCAAATAGGCTATGTATAAATAGATAAATATTAAATTTCGACCTATATTTGTTTTGGCAGCATCAGATTAGGAGGTATAATATATTTACTATCTAAGTGCATTCGCCTTTTATCAAATTTTTTAGTGAACAAACTTCAAATATATTTGGAGGCGAAAATCTACTGGAAATTCCGTAAATCGGCTAGACAACGAACTACTGAAAGTTAAAAATATTTCGCAAAATACCAGTTTCATTTTATAATAATTTTCAAATTATATTATTTAATATGATAATAAAAGTCATACACATTTCCTATAAAATGCTAATGATAAAAAAATATGCTCTGGAGCTACTGATTACGCTTGTTTGGAAAAGAAGTCAAATATTTTTATGAATATTCGATTACACGTTTAATCGTCCAGCCGATTTAACGAATGGTCCGCGCGCAGTCTTAAAACTCTGAAGTAGGGCTTTTATCGTTTTCCTCCTCCGTGTAAGCGTTTTTAACGTCCCATCCTCACGATAATGAATCCTTATAAAAAAATCCTCGTTTCTTCTTCTGCTTCCGTTGGATAAAAAACTGAAGTGCTCTCTTTATTCCTCCCGTATACTGAGAGTGAGTTTCTCTCGCATTCGACTGGACAGGATTATCTGCGATAATAACAATAACAAGAAACGAGAGAAAAGGAGTCACGATTTATCGACGTCGCATCTAAAGACTCTGTACAAAAGTAATGAAAAAAGAAAAACGAGTTTAGCATCTCGATCTGTCGTTGTTCGTCATTGTACACGAGATACGCCGTTGTGCGTCGCAATTTCCATTGCCAGAGAGGTGCATGTAGAGTGTAATTAACTTGATCCTGCGAGAAGAATCGACCTTGTTAGGTAGTATCGAAACAATGGGTATGGATGTCGTGCTGTGTTTGGCGAGCGAGACTGAAAAATTAGTTATCGACTGAACGACACGTTTCGAAAACGAGTTTCACGTTTATTGCCCAAATTATATAATTGTGCTATTTTGTTATTAATGTTTTCTAATATATGTAAATTTTGTATTTTCAATTTCTTTCTTGTTTTGTAATTTGTTTGAGAATAAGACCAGTTTAAAGGATTAATTTAAAATTTGAAACTTTTTTATCGTGTTGTTTTATAGTCATGATAAAACGTGGTAGGTTAGTTCCTAATTAAGAGCACTTGCATCAGTTTTTCCTGAATAATTAAGAACACTATGTCGAAGATTATAAACTTTCTCACAAAATGGGAGAGATTACCAGTATTTTCACAGCAAAATAAATGAATTAACCTCGTAATTTGATCAAACTTCAAAATGAATCGTAAACTCAAATCTCCGGCTAACTTCATTTGTAACAAATAAACTTCGGTCAATGTCGAAAAAACTTTCTCATCGCCGAACCGTACACAGTTTAACGCAGCCGGGCCGTAAAAAAGGTCGTCGTCGTAAAGTACAGTCAAGGCGGCAAAAACTGCAGCTAGCTAAAATAAAAGCCGCGCTAAAAGCGTGACAGTATAACCGCGGGGGCGAGAGAAACCGAGAGTACGAGTGTATAAAGTAGGAGAGAAAGAAGGATGTAAAAACTTCCAGATGACGAGTACAAGTTTTCGCCGAGATAGAGAGAGAGAGAGAGAGAGAGAGAGAGAGAGAGAGAGAGAGAGAGAGAGAGAGAGAGAGAGAGAGAGAGAGAGAGAGAGAGAGAGAGAGAGAGAGAGAGAGAGAACTACAGAGTACAAAGAACATCCCGTTTAAAATTTTAGCGGGGAATCAAGCGACTCGCTGGATATACACCTACGCGAAATTCCCCGAAGCCCGCGCGGAAGTCGCACGTTAATCATCGTCGTCGCGCGCGCGGCAATTTTCTTCGAGTTTCGCGAGCTCCACTTGCGATCCGCTCGCGCGCTGAATCGGGGAGGATCGCGCTCGACGAGACCGGACGCGAGATTTTCTTTAGAAGAGGAGAGGAGAGCGTATGTCTCTTTGTCTAGCTGACAAGTGTATTCTTTCTTTGGATCCTGGTAGAGAGAAGTTTGGGCTAATTGTTGAACTCGAGAATTATATAATAAAATGTACATTTCAAACTATTTATATCGGTGATAAAAATGAATGCATTTCTTAACTAGCTTATACAATTATATTGAAAAATAAACCACCTCTTATTAAATAAATAAAAGAAGGGAACCAGGTCTAATGCGTACAGGTATTAAATTACCTCTGCAAAGTTCACTTCACTTTCAACCTCGGAAGAACAATAAACAATAAACCGTATTAATAAAATTTTAAGTTATAATTCGAAATAATAATTGTTTGGTGTTTGTTTTAATTTTAACCAGTTATTAATATAAATTTTTGTCAGACAATATTTTTCTCTTCGTACAACTCATTAGGTTATGCTAAACCCACCCGTCACCGACCTTTACGAGGAACCACTTTTCTCATTTAATTATCAATTTTTAGTAAATATCTCTCTGGAATGTTATTGTCCTAATCAAAGACTACAATCTTCCAGGGAGATATTTTCTCAAAATTGAGAATTAAATGAAAAAAGTGTTTCCCCATATTCACCGATAATAGGAGGGAGGGTTTAGCATCACCTTAATCTAGTAAAATATTAAGAAACAGTAATTAAGATAGTCCCTATTTACCAAAGGAATGAGTATTATTTGAAATAAAGTGAAACTAAATCTCAAGTTCTTGTACAGAGAAGCCTGTAACGAGTTTTATACCCATAATCGATAAGAAAGCTCTTTTATTACACAGTTTATTTGAAATTAATTCGTACAACAGTTAAATTAATTTCTACCAAGATCCGATTATTGTATTTACCTTAGTTGCATGGATTAGCCAGCGATGTTAGCAATATACTAATTGAATTCTTGACAATTATAAATGTAAATTTTTAATCGCACATATCAGGTATCTATGAGCACACATGTTACTTAAAAATTATACCAACACATGATATGCATATGAGTAATCTCATAATGATTGTTGCATCGTCATTTGTGTATTCCGGGGAAAAATGGCGAAACTTAGATTTACAAGTAATAACGATGCATAGCATTTATACTTTAATAAAATGCCAACAAGCAAGATAAAGAACAACCAATTGCAACTAGAATGAATCAAAGTGTACACACTCTAATAATCACCCGTGCTCATCATCACTATTCTGCGATTCGACAGGACCAATCGAATCGACGCAAGCTCGAGTCGCGCATATATTTACATTCCTCGCGCCCGTTGGTGTTCGAAAAATTCGGAGCCAGCCAAAATTTCGCTGGGCGCCTCGTCGCGACTTCTTTTTCAATTTGTTTGGCACCGAGCCACGTCGCGTCTCGTGTCTCCTTTCAGCCGTCAGTCCGTCCGGGGGGTCGAGGACTCATTAGGCCATCGGGAATTCCGACGCTATGTATTATACACGTATACGACCGCGCCAAACTAAATGGGCGTGGAATTCGCAAATTTATTTTCCCGGTGGATTTTGGTTGATGAGTGCCACGGACGATGAGAAAAAAGAGGAAGGGAATGTTTGACAGTCGTGTCGCGGTTGAAAAATAGACTATTGGAAAAGTTGCTTTTTGAGTGGATTAGGGTTGTGATGGATGGCTACAAATCTGATAATAGTGTTTTTGTAATTTTGTCTTATGATCGTATTTATACCATTTGCAAAAAGTTAATCAATCTTTTATATTTACATTGGTATGTTTACGTAAGATATTTTTTGCAATGATTAAACAACAATGTTCAAATTCAAACTATTCCAATTCATCCAAATTGGAGCTACTTTGAATGCTATAAAGAAATACTCACAAGCGAACTCGAAATCGAAATGCTTCCTCGAGTCTACGATCAATAATAAAACACCACAGTATCCGATACATTACATTTTGTTGCTTTATAGCGGCGCTTGTAGCGGCGTGTTCACAACCGTCCATCGAAATCAAAAAGAAAACGAGCATCGTCCTCGTGTAATGCAAAATGCGTCTCGTGCGAGTAACGATAACGACACGAATATCGAACGTAACGCAGAGTATCATAGTAAAAAAGCAAGCCATCGAAAGTATATTTCGCGGTCACACGCACATATATACTTACATGCACCCATATATGTATATACATAAACACACATTGATAAATATTTCAGTACACGTTATACCCACACTGACAAGATACGGTGATCAAATTCAAGTCATTGCATAAATATGGGTCAGTAGCCCTTTTTGAGTTGGGTACGTGAAATCGCTACCTAATCGTGATTTTTTAAATTAAAGATGCCCTTAAAGAAGGTAACAATCATGGATAAACAAATTATCTTTTAAAATCAAATCATTTAAGAATATTGTATAAAATAAACTACGATAATTTATCATTGTTTCTATTTAGAATGTGTTCATTTTTAACTGAAACATTGAAACGTCGTAAAAGTGTTTAGCCAGTATATAAATTAGTACCAAAATTTCGATTTGAAACCACTAGATTAACCTCGAGATTAGCGCAATCGATCATAGCGACGCTTTCGCGTACTGTTAGAATTGAATGACCCACATTTGAGCATCTTCATTAAATTCTTAACACAATACGCATTGATACAAAGGTAGTAGTAACTTAAGCCTAGAATACGTAAACCTTTAAACTTTTTAATAAGATTTTAAAAAAGATCTTACCTACATTTTAGAGTGAATTTAAAAAATGTTAACCCATGCACATGCAAGCAATTGACCGTACGTACATACATACGTGCATACATAGGTACATACATGCATACATACACACATACATACATAAATACATATGTACATGCATACATACATACATACATACATACATACGTTCATACATTCATACATTCATACATTCATACATTCATACATTCATACATTCATACATACATACATACATACATACATGCATACATACATAAAAACGCATATAAATACATGCACACATATATGTGTATATACGCTGACGTACACATACACGTTATATACATACATACACGCATATGCACACATACGCACACATACATTTACACACATAAACATATACATATATGCACGCACATATGCTTACACATACACACATACGCGCTGAAAACAAGGGTAATAGAAGTGGACACTTACACATACTTACACGGATTGGATTACGTTTTTTCTTCTCGCGCTGCCGTGCCATTAACGCGCGATTGAGCTGCTGCCTCGGCTCTTCTTCCGCGAGCGCGCGCGCATTACGCAACTAAAGGAAGCGTCTCGACGACCATAGTTGCGCCAGTTTAGGCAATTGCTTGCGACTGTCAATTTTCTCGAATCGCCTCTGCTATATAATGTGTATGTGTGTATGTTACGTGTATAATGTGTACACACTTATACGTTCGGCGCTTCTTCCATTATACCCTATTTCGCGATGCAGAGAGTGGGAGATGGTACGTTGCTTGGTCCTTCTGTTAATTTAATTCAAGTGCCGTCGATAAAGATCGGAATCGGCTTTATTACGTATATAATACAGCATGCGTATGGGCTGGAACGGTGCGAGGAGTTTGCACGGACATTTTAATGGTTAGCGGCGCAGTTAAGCGAATATAGAATTGGTAAAGTTTTAGTTTGTTAGGGGTGATGATATTGGTTTATATAGTTTGAATAATTAAGGTCGTACTGCCTATTTTCATTTTGATATCTCAGGAGTTACCGTTACGACTATTTTTCAGAAAACTTGAATGCATACTGTAATAACTCAGTCATTTAAAGATTTCGAAGTATTCTAAGGTATTGTTAATTCATTGTTTATATGCTCCAGGAATGTTTCTAAGAACAATTCAATTTATAACAATAGGAATCGCATCCGAGTATTTATTAAACATTTTAATGAGAAGAACAGTACAAACTAATTATGACCAGACAATAGAATTTTACAAAACAGATTCAAAGTAGAAACTAGATACTTGAAAATATAGGCAAAAATAGAACAAAACGAAAAAATACTCTTCGTAATAATTAGCGGCGACGCAAGAGTTGACGTCTCGCCACTTCACAAATCACGAGTCTCGCGTTGTGCGTGAGTACATATACATATCGCTTCACTCCAGCATCTTCGTCTCTTCTATTCCGCTTCTCTCTCACTTCTCTCGTCTCTTACAAGTCCATGTGTATACCATACATCCTCGTCTCCAAGCCTCACTCAAAATCCACTCTATTATGTGCATAGGTTACTAACCGTAGAAGCCGACCCCTAAAATCGTGATAATTCAGAAGCGTGTTACCTCATCATTGAAAAATCGGTTATCATAAGTATTACATGTGCATTGAATAAACGCACGTATTTACAAAAGGTGTCAACATTTTTTGTATATATTTTAAAATAGGGTACTTCTGTCTCAAATTATGTTTCAACGTCATAGTTAATTATGTGTCAAGTAATTAAAGATCCAATCTAATGTAAAACGTGTTTTGCATTCACGTGCTATATTCTTCGGAGGCCAAGAAATGTTGCCACCTAATTTTAATGTAACTACGTGCTTTATTATTACGCTGCCCTCTGACAATATGAAATAATAAAGCGCCTTGATATACAAATAATGCATACATAAAACCTAGCACGAAACCAAAGAATAATGCTATAGTCAATAAGCAAAACACTTACTCTCTAATTTGATTTGGAGTAAAAAATTACTCGTTATCAGGTAAAAATTGAGTCAGTCTTAGATTCGAGAGAAAATTTTATTCAAATCGACTGATTTCTTACTCTATTTGAGTGAAACTTCGCTCAAAGTAAAAGAGTTGTTACAAAAATTCAGGTAATGTTCAATTGTGAGTGGTAATTGACTCGAATGAAATGATTTTTCAGTAAAATCAAGTGTAATTTTCACTCTCATCTTAGACTGACTCACTTTTGATCAGGCGATCATAGATTTTTAACTCAAAACCAAACTATAGAGTAGTAGAGAAACGTCATGATATTCGAATCCCTCATATAAAAAAACACACACAAAACAATGCATATACCAGGATGAGATATATACTGGGCCTATTTTTGCGAACACGTATTCCGACTGGGTTTGCAGATCCCCCTTTATCAACAGCCGGAGAGGCACTACGAGCGCCGGGCTACACCGCCCCAACCAGACCGAACCAGCAAGGTGTGCCTTCCTGCCAATACGCTAAAACCCACACGCAATAACCGGAGGCCCGCTAATACGGCCCCCCGCACTTTTGCTCTCTTGAATATGACAAGCGTTCGTTAATTCAAACTTAATGTTTCTACGTATATTATTACCGCTAGATCAGTTTTATTTTTTAATTTTTTTTAATGATATATTAATAATTGTGGTTTTTTGACACACTAGACAGAGTTGCATATAATAGTTTGTCGTTTCAGTCTCAAGTAACAAAGTTTCTCATAACCCTATATACTAAATATCTATTAGTCCACCTTCCTGGAGAGCAGAACTGATCACAAGCTGAACAATTTTTTTTATTATAGACTCATTTGTCCTTGTCTTGTGTTCATTAAGGGTTTTTTCTCTCTTTCTGCGTTTTGTATATGTATACACGATGATTCATTGACGAAGTTTTAACGCTCGACTCGACGAAACATGTTCTCATAATTACTTGTACCTAAATTTGGATGGATAATACGAGTTTGTAATTGCTGGTTCATTTAACTCTTTGATCAACGTGTTGTTTTGCTTTATTGCTTTCGATGATCGGAAAGTGTGCAATACTGAGAAAAGGCTTTTGTTTGTTAACTGCATCAGCAAGGAATCAGGAGGTAATTAATAGTAGAAGCTATAATCACTTGTTACAAAAATATTCTTCATAATTATTTATCAGAATACAACTTCTGTATTGTAATTATTTTCTTAAACGAATTAACTATATTTTAAATGTCAATAATTATTTAATAAAAATATTGGTACTGACTGTATGCCAATTTGCATTCAAATTCCAAAATTGCAGTTTTTTTTTAGTGTTTCCGCTCAACTTACGTAACGTACACGTGATTCTCTCCTTTTCTTTTCGTTAATTAATATTTGTCTCTCATTCGCTGTCAGTACGACCCTGCAATCCTGCATTTCTTGTCGAGTGCACTTGCTCAAGTGTACCCCAGCGAGCAACAACATATACACACGCACACGTAACGACACGTACACACCGCGAACAAAAAAAGTATTATATGTATTATAAATAAATGAGAAAGACAAGAAGAAAAATCCATGACGGTCATGTGTGCTTTGATCAGATCTGCTGCCAAGCCCACAAACCCAAATTAACACCCCCGTGCTGCAACATGGATCCGTTGCATAAAGTCCTTTGCTTTTCCGCTCATCTCACGTCTTTTGTTCTCTCATCGCTCATCCTCATGATCGTTCATCGCTTAGGGCAAATCACCAGAGATGGTAAGTCGTTCGTCTCATTGTTGTCATATTGTTCATATACGTTAAATCAGTGAATTAGCTTACAAGATAACGGTTCTCGGATTCAAAGTGATATAATTCTCATGAATATACATTAGTTTGAGGTTATTTAGGCTTTTGTTGTGTACGATTTCAAACAATGCGACGAATTGCTGAATTATATAGTTTGCTACCAAAATACGTGTTTAGAGGAACTGCATTTTATAGTTTGCTGAATAATCATTCATACTTTCATCCATCATGCTGGCTGTTTCTTTTTTAGTTGCAGAAGTTTCAGATAAAACAGAAAAAGGCATATAAATACAAATGAAAATATATCAGAGTAAAGCAAGATCCATGTTCCACACGTAGCTGAACTCCTTGATGTCAGTGTGTTCCTGGGAACGATTTCTGTTATGTTTCCGTGCCTTGACATGTTCGTCGGGTTATCGTTATATTATCTATGATTTCTTTGATTTTACGCTTTTTAACTGTAACTATATAAATATATATATATACTTAGCTGATTATGTATATATACATACAATTTTTTTCAATGATTCGTTTGGCCAAATAGGTTCCTAGGCGACCGTGTTCGATCGTTCTAAATATATATACGTTAGACTATGTGTGATGATACGACACGATCGCGTTTCATGTCAAACATCCACTCCGATCTTCCATCGGCGCGAGTGTACTATTTTCCGGTGGCGCACAGGAAAGCGTAATAAAAGAGAGGAACTTCGGCGCGCCAATTAAGCGCGAACAAGCATTAACGGGCAGCGGTGCTAATTATCGCGCCAGGCTACGATCCTCCGTGCACGATGTTTGACGTGGGGCGCGACTCGTGCCGGAGACAAACACCACTTTTGCAAGCGAGAAGTTGGTTGATCTGTGATGACTACTATTATTAACCGTAGGTCTGCCTGTGAGTGTTAGGTGTTATTAACAGCCCGATTTGCCCGAACTATGTTCAGTTCTTGTTTTTTATTTGTACCTTAGTTTCTGTTGAGATCGTTTTTTGTTTCTTTTGGGTTGGCACTGTGCCCTTGTTCATTAGGTGTCTCCACGTTATTAACCTAATTCTCACTCACTCCTTTTCCTCTGTTTATCCTGTTTCTTTGTTTCCTTGCCTCTTTCTCGTATCCTCTGTGAACTTACCATCATCTTCTGGATTTCCCAGGTAAAAACAACGTGAAATCGATTGTAGAAGGAAAATACATAGTGAGTTGAGTAATCGCGGTTGATAGTAATGTACAGAAACTCAATAGAATTGGTTACACATTGTACAGCGACTAGTGCATTGTTCTAGCGGAGAAACGTGTTTTTACATATATGGGATCCCTATATTAGCACCATCGCTTCCCACATGTACTCCTAGTGTAAATCCCTCCCTAAATGACAAACCCCGCTGCCTGCTGTTCTTCCATGTTGTTTATAGCTGCTTGTTTTTTGTGAACCAAAAAAAATGCCACTCGTCGAGAGTACGTCGTACGAGTTTTTCTTTCGCGGAGGTGATATTGTTTCTTTATCCACGCCCCGATGGCGTGGAAATCACGTTTTTTTGTACGTTTTGGGTTTTGGTTGCTGATGAACCAGTAAAGAAAACCGCGCAACAAATGAAGAAAATGGAAGAAAATTACTTATCAGAAATAAAATTATAAAATGCAAAGAGCGAGAAAACAACGGCACTGTTTCTTTTATATTCGTTAATTTCATTCGCACGCCTCTATCTTAGTCCTTTCTGCCTTTCTCTTCCTATCTTCCAATCGACTCTTAGTCTTCGATACTTGACTTTTCTCCTCTCTTCTTTATGCTCAAATTTTTTGTTTGACGTCTTACTCTGTTTGCTCTATTGATTCTTCTAGGTAACACCTGTACTTCTTTTACTATCTTTCAATTTATTCGGTTCTTATTAAAATCAATGGAAATAAAAGAACAAATTAAACAATGATATCTAAATGTTATTCTTTAAAAGAAATACTAAATCAAAATGTCCCTGGAAACTTTTCTCAATATACTAACTCTATTTTACTGTTATGTGTCCTCATTCTTAGGAGCTTCGATTCCTCTGTACTTTTTAATACTTCAATTCTAAATGTGAAAAAAAACGATTCCCTCATTGTGTCTTTGTGTACTGTCATATTTTCATCATACTTCACTACAAGGAGTCTGAAAGAAAATGACTCTTATAGGAAGATCTGCTGTCACTAAGTATATTAAATACAAGAGTACTGTTAGATA
This sequence comes from Gastracanthus pulcherrimus, assembly GCA_949152435.1. Taxonomy (NCBI): domain Eukaryota; kingdom Metazoa; phylum Arthropoda; class Insecta; order Hymenoptera; family Pteromalidae; genus Gastracanthus; species Gastracanthus pulcherrimus. The sequence goes on from OX424572.1 coordinate 70,160,775, forward strand.
AGTTTAGACTCTCCTTATGAGAAGAAGATTCACTAAGTATATATAACATATATACTCGTTTCAATTGCAATTATTAATTAAATTTAATTTTCTTCTAAATTTTTTGGAGCATCATTAATTAATTAAAATATTTCATTAAGTAAAATAGATTTTAAAAGATAATATTGAAAGATGTTTTAAAAATCACCATATTATTAAACAGTAAATGTCACGGGTAACTAAGCTTTTCAAAACAGCATTTCAAATATTTTAATTTGGTAGCTTTTTCTGTAGGGTTCTTAATTCAAAATAGAAAACTGTTTGTAACTCTGGAATTCACTTATTTTTAATATTAATTTACAAAGGAGTTAACAATAATATATTACTAAATCAATGATGAAATATCTAAAAAGCTATTTTGTTACATGTATTCATTTTCAGGAGTTCAGAAGTTATAAAAAATGTAGTATGCATAATTGATCAGTTTACTCCAAAAAGTTTAGGAGGCCCAGAATTAGGTATTCTCAAAATTTTTTTTACCACTACTAACGATAACATTTATCCATCACATAAGAAAAAAAAAATTTCATGAGAATACAATTTAGTTGACAGTCTGTAGCATGATACACAGAAAGCGTGCTCAACATAAATGTTAGCTCATCAACGAATGCGTAGCTGCAAGGGAGAGAGTGTGTGCGAGAGAGAGATTCGAAACGACCAAACACGATCGCGCGCGCAGTTCCACAAAGAGGTTAGACTTAGGATTTTCGGTATACCCGACCCGATTCGTGCACCTCCGCTGTGGCGCGGAGCTCTGCATAAATTAGTGCACGCCCGCCTTCTCGTCGAGGCCTCCTCGTGCTTTGTGCCGCGGTCGCGCGCCCCTCCCCAAACCTTTGATGCATATGCGGTCTGTTTACTCGGGAGAATCGATCGCGGAGCATGATTCTTCGATGATCCGTATATAGGTAAACGACATGAGCGATGTAGTTTTATCATTGTTTTCGAGGGTTTTTCTGGGTCGGAGCTGAAAATTTGTGAACCTTTGAGGCAGATGGAGTTTTTGATAAAAATCGCGGTGAAGGTTTTATAAAGAGTGATTAATATCCTGGCTAGAAACGAATTTCAGTTTAAGATGAGCAGGTAGATAGTTCAACTGAATACCAAAATGCTCGTTCTTCTTTCATTTTCTGAGCTTTCTCATGGAGTAAATAAATTAATTTGTCGAATTTAACTAATTTATTAAGCATTTTCAAGTTAAGAAAATAATTCCACTTTAAACGAAAGTTCATCTTATTTTTGGTAGGATATAAGTAACAAATATGCTCATTGATAAGTGAGAGATAAAAAAGATAGTGAATTAAATACTTTCTTATATTCACTTGAATACATCTAATACCAATATTTCTTGTTTGTAATTTTGTAAATTAGTTTCCTCAAATGAATTCTTCAAGTCATAGTGTAAAAATAAAGCAAAAATTAAGTTAAAATATTTTAAGATTAGGCGTCATGTTTGATCATAAGAGAAAAAGCGTTTCATCGCAAATAAATTGTAGATATTTATAACAGCTATTAATTATAGATTCCTATCCATTTTTGATAGACGTATTATTACCAGGGTAGTAAAACATTGCGTTACATATCATTTCTTTGTTTACATAAAAAAGTAAACTTCAATTTGGTTCAACTTTTTTGACTAATTAATAGTTTTCTAAACAAATAATAGGTTCTGTATGAAAGAAGAAGTTTTTAAACCTACTAGTTTTTAAATTACTAGTCATCAAGTGATTATAGAAAGATGCAGGTTAAAATTTCGTTTAAAATTGATTTCCGCATATCTCCAAGCTATTAATTTGATTTTAGGACAGGCGTAAATTGTGGGATGTAGTCTCATTAAGTGCGAAGCGATAATTTATGCGTCTCCTGAACGATTTTCCATTATGTCCTCGAAAAAATAATCCCCTATGTAACAGCGATGATGAAATTGTGTCGAGATAAAAATTGTACGAGGTCGTTTGTTTCCTTTATTGTCCTCTCAAAATGAAACTTGTTGAATGAAATTAATGAGATGAAATGCAATTTACTTTTAATAGGAAAATATGAAAACGTGCCGTTAATAAAAAAAAAGAAAGAATTTTTCATCAATTGGCAATTTGGTAAAAAGTGATACTCGTTATTTAAATTTTTGGGTGGAATAAACTTTATTAAAAAGTCGATGCGAGTATCGATATATAACGTACCAATTAGATAAAAGACAATTGCTACGCACGCCATCTTTTATTAACAAATTGTTTTTGGTTTGCATTCTACGATGAAAAATAGTAATGGCGACTTTTGCAATGAATGATAAAATAGAGTATCGTTTTTAAATTCTATTCAACTTAATTTGGTTTAAAACTTATGTAACGCTTTAAATAGAAATATTTTTTGAAATTTTGAAAATGAAGCTAATGTCCTTAAAGTACATTTAACGAATCTTATAACAGTTCAACCTATTATTTTATTAAACTTAAAGTACATTTAACGAATCTTATAGCAGTTCAACCTATTATTTTATTAAACTTAAATTAAGTTATTTTATTGCAATTTATTAGCATTTTCTTTTGTCTAAATGGTACGTTAATCAACGATGTTTAAAAAGAAAGTTCGACGTACCCTGTCGCACGTCTGCACGTATATCAGTTGTAGAATCGCTTTTAGTGGCCAATTTGATATATACGTTTCTCCAACAAAAGCGATCCAACAACAGTTTGCGTGGCGTGTGCATTACTTCCCGATGAAAAGTCTCCCTTTTCCCGTTTCTATACTTAGCCTTCGCGGTATACAAACATTTGTTCCTCGCTCCTGATTGCACGTATCTTTATTTTTTCCTCATCGGGTCAAGCACCCGCTACGCTAAATCTCTTAGAAACAAATATATTAATATTTTATTCAGTTTAATTATAACGGAGAGCATAACTATAAAAATAATTCAAATAACATTTTTTCAATTGAGATTTAATATCAATATATCGTTGTTCTATTTGAAACTATCTATATTGAAAGACTGAAAGTCACTATACTGAAGTGATTCTTGTCTAGTTCATTCTAAAAGATTTGGCATTTAAAGATAAAGCGTGCGGTGCTACTCTCGTTCTCTTTTTCTTTTTTGCGAATGTTTGTTAAACAGGATGGAATAGGATTAAGATTGTTATAGTTCCAGTTGTTGCGTATTTTAGTCGACTTATTGTCGACCCAGTGGTTATTAGTTAAAATTAAACGCTTAGAACGTTTATTATACCATTGATTGAGGTCGTGTTCAGTTGTATTTTTTTTATTATTAACCCTTAGGAAAAGTAAATGTTGTGAGCTTTTGGTCTATATATGTACTTTTTTTATCGGTCTATTTAAGAGGATAACTTCAGGTTCGTAAAGATTCAATAACGATAACGTTATGTATGACTTCCCTTTAGGGAATATGTAGGCATCTTTCAAACCTTGCATGTTTTCTTTTTAAGTATATCGATATATTACATATAATTTAAATGTAATCGCTGTGGATATATATATCTTATGATTGTGGTTTACTGTGAAAAGATATTCGATATTTATATATACATTTGTTCGATCTGTTTTTCTATTCACAAAAGTCTGGATGTTTTTATATAAAAAATATCTAAATATTTTCTTAAAAGCTAAAATTTCTATACAAAATTTATATTTCTTCCTTTCATATCGAGACTTATAATAATTAATATGTGCACTTTTATCGTATATACTGTTCATACATGTGCAATATGATAAACAGTTTAATGTGCAAGTTGACCAAGATAATACTTGTCGTGCAAATTCTGTCACATACGGAAGGTAGTTTTGTATCGAGTTAACCAGAAACACTTCTTAGAAGACTTAGTCCGCAAATAACGCGAGTTGATTTACCAACTCAAAAACTATACACAAACTTACTTCTGATACACTTAGTATTAATTGTTTTCGGTTATTTTAATTATTCTTCAACTACGTACACAATTTATGATTTATATACATAATAGTCTACACGTTTGATTTCTTTCAGGATACGTGTCTTCTTTCGAGGATTTTTTTTCTATTTCTTTTACGTTACACTGCTGCTGAATGACAATTATTGTGTGATATATATATTTTTTACTTTTTTTTTGTTATCGAAACAAGAAGTATGTGATGAACCAGTGAATGCAGAGACTAAGGCCAACGCTGCTATTATCTACATCACTTTTGCCGCAAAGGCTTCTTTTCTCAGCGCGATGGCAATACATCAATTCCACGTATTATAATAGCGCCTTTAGAGATACAGAATTTCGCAATTGCCAAGCAATTAGACGTAGTGCAGCAATTTGGTTGCCAATTAATGAATTAAGGGCTGAAGCTTTTATTTTTTTCTCTATAAAAACTGAATCTCTGTTTCTCAATCAAAGTCAAGAATAAATTATCTACACCCAACTAACATAATTATACAGACATCAGAGAAATTTAAATCTAAAGGAAGCATAATAAATCAGAATCATAATTTTAACTTATGTGTTGTAGTCGCTTTTAAATCTACAGAAAGTGTTTTGTTTAATTGTTGACGCGGTAAGTCCAAGTGTGTGCCCGTGTTGAATTGACTCATTGCCCTCGTACCGTATATCTTAATATGACATCTCGGTAGTTTTACAGATTGACAAGCACGGCAATTTCTCTTTTCTTTTTCTATTCATTAAGCCTATATATAATATGTATATTATAAACTTTTGAGCTTTCGCATTCTTTTCTTACATTTAAAGTCAAAAAGCGTATATAAGAACTTAACAAAATTGAATGAGATACTGCTCTTACCGCTTGAGCGATGAATGCCAAAATAAACGAGTGAAGGGCGCTTATATCGACTGGCTTTTCTTTTCGTTATCACAATATATATATATTACAATGATTGTTTCTAATAAAATTTTTTTTTTATTTATTCCTTATTGCAACTGGTCAACTTGTACGATTCACTATTATAAACACGTATTATGTCGAGAATTTTTTCTCATCGGTACTCGCACGTGAACGACGATTTTACATATATATATATATATATTCTTTATAATGTTGTTACTATATTATATATTGATTATCTTGTTTATATTTTGTACTTGTGCTCGTCATGTGATTGAACAATTGAGACGACCAACAAAACAAATGTCAACGCTATTATTCGTACAACTTTGTCTCTTTATTTTGGATTTTTTTACTTCTTACATTGAATTTGTGTAAATAAAAGAGGACATTAATAAGAAAAGCATAGCAAGCGCAAGGTTTTACAATGAAAATGACTAATTAAAAATGACGCTGATAAACTAATTTGCATAATAATGCTTTCATAAAACAAACTATACAATAAAATGAATGAAAATAAGAAATGCGAAGGATATGCCTTGTGTAACATCGTTTCGCATCTTTGCCTCTTGATGCTCTACGATCTCCGGACTTTCTTTTATTGACTATTTCTTACTAACAAACTAAAGAACGAACTTACAAAATTTCCTTTCTAATTTTTCTTTTCTTTTCTACTTACATTTTTAATATAACACTCTAATTTTACTATATAACAGCCCCTCTTTTCTAAAAAAGAGATTGTTAAAAAAGAAAATTCTCTGTACGAACATTTTCTGTAACCTTGTTTTCTTCTTCTTTACTATGTCTTGCTATGTCCCGGCTTTCTTTTGTTTCTAGATATTGCAGAACCTACAAAAAAAACGCACTGAGCGGAGGGGGCGCCTAAGCTCTGACAATATGAATAAAAAGAAGTCTGGTTTCAGCAAAAGCGACCTTATTTTTAAGGTAACCCGCCCTTAAAAACGAAAAACAAACAAAAAAAGAATAAACGCGCTCAAGCTCTCAACCCACGCACTCCCGCTGACCGTCGTCGTCTCCGTTTTTTCTTTCCTCCAACTGAATGTTTAATAAAAAAATTAGCTAATTGTCTCATTATCGCGGCTTCTCGTCTGTTTTATCCATATGAACCAGCCACCTGTCTTCGATGACTCGACGGAGGCTCTCCCAAATCGAAGCTTCGCACTACCAGTCAACATCGTCAACTTCGCCTCGGCATCGTGTTACGTGTGGGGTAAGAATCCCAATTACTGACACGCCGATATTATTCTGTCCAAGTTAATATTTTTCTGTTCAAGTTGATATATTTTGTTTAAGTAGATATTTTTCTGTTCAAGGTCATACTTGCTGTTAAAGTTGATATTTTTCTAATCAAGCATATATTTTCTGTTCAAGCGGATATTTTTCTGTTCAAGTTTATATATTTCTGTTCAAGTTCATATTTTTCTATTCAAGTTCATATTTTTCTGTTCAAGTTTATATATTTCTGTTTAAGTGCATATTTTTCAGTTCAAGTTTATATTTTTCTATTAAAAGTTGTAAACAAATTTAATATATAGATTGAATGATAGTTTTCAATACAAACTATGATTTAATCCACGTATGTCATGGTTTTTCAACCCTTTGTAGAAGAATACCGAGGTGTCAGCGAATTCCTCAATGGTGTCAATAATTGGGATTGTTAGCCTCGTAGTAACCTTGAGAGCACCCGAGCAAGCAAGGAAGGGTTGCGCAGACGGACGTGAGATCTAATGGTGTACACTAAGATATCCCAACTCGTGTTTGCCTCGTGTCTTTATCGTGATTATGCCGGGATTCCGTGAGTTTGGTCGTGGCAAACATTGTGGGCGTGTAACCAAAGCTCTACTGGCAGGCCGAAGCAGCAGTCAGCTATGTAACACCCTCGAAGGGATACAATAACGTTATTATTCGACCAATGGGTGAAACTGCTCGTCGTCGTCATCGTTGTCGATAACTTGGTTAGCCTTCCCGGAAGGTCGGCAGCTGTTCCTTGGGGGGACGAAGCGGGATGTACACATGAGCCTCGCCCGTGCATCGGACGTTGTTTCGCAGATCAGATGCTTTGTATCGATGCAAGAGACAAAGAGAGCCTCCGTCGAGATTTGCCTCGAAGCGGCGCGGCTGCCTCGGGATGTTGTGTCGGACGCGCGATATATATATGTATATATTATGTCGTGTGAGGGCAGTGGAGGGAGGAGCTGCACGCTGATTGGCTCGTTGGTTTTCTATATTACATTACCAAATACATTTGCTTTTGATCTTTTTTACCGCCGCATATGTTGCCATATACTTTATATTATTATATTACATTATTCGTAAACAGCAGCATATAGGCTACGCTTAATAAACGTATTATATATATATATATATATATACAGAACCATTTTATCATTGGCACCTGTCTAGCGATAAAAAGAGACTTGCTCTTTAAGTAACGCAAATAAGTAAAACGTGTCTTTTACCTGAAAGATTACAATCTAGTCTACAATATTGCTAATCTTGGAACTATGAACTGTAACACCTGAATATCTGTTAAAGTGAGATATCTACGCATGCGCAAATTCTAATTCTCTACTACCGCTTATTCTGCTCTATCCTGCAGGAAGGCCGACTAGGCTAAATAGAAAGCTATTATTGCGTGTGTGTGTGTGTGTGTGTGTGTGTGTGGGTGTATGGATGTTTACCAGCATAACTCTGCATACATACGGTGAAACTTAATGTTTCAGGGCTCATTATTTTCGTTTTTCTTAAAGGAAGGTGGCACAATAAATTATTTTTTTGTTTTTTGATACTTTTTTGTTTTTTAGCCGTTTTTTGATTTTTGAGTTTTAGTTTTTCGGGTTTTTTAATACCTTAGAAATAACATCATCGATACAATGAAGATGCATTTGAAAGAGCATACAATTACCTATTTTTTTTCTATTGGTGTACGTAAGGAATAATGATTTATTATTTGAACTTGTCGGTATAATTTCAGAGTTTGATGGTATTTAGGTTTCATAGTTCTGAGTTCTGGCAGTGTTTGATATAAGATTGTATGTTGATATCAATCAGTGATAAGTTGATTAGTATTATGGACATGTAGACAAACTCATATAGGTAAATTCAAAAAGTACAGTTACCAATCAAAGTTGCAGTTCGGTGAAATCACCATATTAAGATTTTAAAACTATGTATATGTGAAAATAAAATTGAATATTTGGGAACAATCCAAATGGGAATAATTATAATCATGCTGTATCTTGGATATAGATCGCAATTAACTTAAAAATACCGTAGAATGAAATTCAAGAATTTCTTTCCATCTCGGTTTCTGATTGACTCTTTGATCGCTAGACGGGCTGCCGGCGCAGTGCATATAAACTCCTTGGATACATTATATACTTATAACGCACGTGATTGGGCGTCCCTTCTCTGTCGCTTTGTAATCGCGTGTAATTGCACACATGCACCAGTACACCCTCTCACCCACACGTACTGTACGATGATAGAGCCCGTATAAGTCGCATATTATATAACACCTCGATAGCCTGAGCGGGTGTCGCTTCCTTCTCCGTTTATGGGGGTGTCAAATTCAACTTTTACCGTCTAAGTAATTGTTACGATCGAACGATAAATAATAAGTTCTAACTAAATACACATACCAAACTATGTAAAATTCGGACATTGTTGTCCTTCCTGTTAAGATTACGTATAACCGTGAAAAGTTTTAGGTGAAAATATCAATGCATCTGTAAATACAATTCAAACAAAATCTTTAGGTGCCCTCTTGCACAACCTAGAAATTTTGTTCAGATGGCATTCATCGAGATATTAAAATATTCACTTGAAACTTTGTGTAATAGTAGATTAATGCATAATGAAGGGTAATAATGCATTTCGTTCGTTTTATTTAATATTTGTCTTAAATAAATTATAACTAATAATTATTTATTGCTCGGTCGGTAACATTTGAGGCGGGAAATTAAAATCTTTCGATCGTCTTTGACACCTTCCCATGGATAGTACCTAAATGAGAACCGAACCGCGCGCCTAAGAGAAGAAGAGCTTCTCTGCAGCTGCTCGCAATGACGACATCACCTCTTCTCACCTTCTTGGTTTTTTCTTGCTCTATGTTCTATTATTAATTAGTACTACTTCTTTCAATGTGCTCGATAATTTTTTTCGATTAATTTGTGTAAAAAAGCGGTATTTGATGTTTTTTGGTGCCGACTCGGTCCGGATACGCGCGTCACCTAGTTTCTTTTTTCCTTTCGCTCGTTGATGTTGTTAAGTGTTGTTGATTATCATTACCACCCCCGCGTACCAGAAGCAGTTGACATAGAAATAGAGCAGTTATAATATCGCCTCATGAAAGGAAGGGAAAAGGCCGCCACTGCGTTTCCGGGTTTGCTTATATACTGTACAAATATATACATATGTTATACGTACCTATACGTAGATTCAAGTGATATTAACAGAGAGCGCACGATCAATGGCTGTTGTTTTCTTTTATTTATTTTTTTTTATTTTTAAATAAGTGTTTTAAGAGTGACGCTAGAATGTTGTATCACTTAGTTAGATATCTAGCTGTTAACAAATAGCTAGTTTACATTAATGTATAAGTTAAGATGATGTACTTAAACGTGCTTATGTGGTTCTTACATAGACTGCTTTAAACGTTTGGGCTGCCACTGCTTAAAATTAAATGTGACGTTGAGTTACAACATTTTTTTTTGAGTCGAGAAAATCAATCATCAACGCGAATGTTGTGGTTCTCCTCCCGCTTTATCTGCGCTGTGCTTATCGCCTGGCTTTGACGCTTTTGTAACACTATGTTGTTGTTATCGTTGTTGTTCGTTCCTCATTTTTTTTTTTAATTAAGTGTGTGATTTACCGTTGTTTTTTCCGTTGGTTGTGCCTTTTTGTGTATTTATACATAGAGAGAAAGAGAGAGCGCAGTATGTGCGAGTGTTCAAAGAATAGACTCGTCTATATATTGCGTCTTTTTTTACCTATACTTGGTTTTTGTTTTGATTTGGTTTGGTTTTTTGGTTGGATCGCCTTTCTCATCAAACAAACCTTTGTATTTTTATGTTCTCTTTTCATCATTTTATTGTTACATAACATTGTTCTCAACATCGCATACATATGATACATTCATATGATCATATAGTTGTCAGATACATTCGGCCGACATCGTTCGTAATATTTTTTTTCATTTTTTTTGTTTATCGTTTGTTCGTTTCATTACATTCGAACCTCCGAGTAGAAATAAACGAAGAATGAGACATTTTTTGTCACAGTGCGAAAGTTATTGTTATAGTTAGAAATTTTTCATCCTATTAGTTCAGTTTTCAACTCGCACGCATGTTTCGGCGTATATAGTTTAGTACAAAGTTACTGTAAAGAAAATTCTTTAGAAGATTCCCAAATTGTTTTGTACTAATTCTTATATATTTTTATGATTGTGCAAGCGATAGAAGAATTTTCTTATAGATGATGTTATTCTGTTTACATTAAAGGAATCGAATATATATTTTAATTTCTGTAATTGAAAACGAACGTTTTGGAATTTTCATTACGTTTAAATCTGTAATATTCAATAACCATTATAGAAGGTGATTAGTATTATTTTACAACGTATTTATAGCTTTTAACTTGTTGTTACTTTGTATGTAAAGTTTATTCGATAAAAATTTGAAAAGCTCAGTGAAGTAACTTCGAACTAAAATACTTCAGTTCCGAAAAGCTTATCAAGGGTATACGCACGAATCATGCGTGCGGATTTTGTGTTTACTTTCATCATTTTACTCGACTATTATACGTACTCGATTAACTCTACACTCATGCATTACCTTTATTATGAACGAACCTTAGAATAACAGGTAATGTATATTATATTGTTTGTGAACCATATAGTTTTGAAGATCATCCATCTCCTATTATTATAGACCTCTTTATCGCTTTCCCTCTATTATATTATACGTAGCCACAGAAAGACGACTATCAGTGATTAAACGTATATCTATATCATGGTTCATTAATGTTATTTAGTAATTACCATTTAGCGAGTATCATGAATTTCCTCTGTTCTCGAATGATGATGATAAATTTTGCGAGCGACGAATCTGCTTATATTCAGCGACTCTATATGTTAAAGCGTGATTTCGATCGAATTTACAGTTACAGCCTGTATATTGCCTACGTTGTATTTGAATTATTGATGACAGCTTTTCCTTTGTTGAGCTTGCGCATTTGTATAGATTAACGTGTATTATGCAGTAATGGAATTGCTTAGTAATCTTACTAATATGGAAATATGTGAATAAACATCATTTATTGGAAACGAATTGTTGAACTCCTCTTGTATACCTTTCAAATTAATAATGCAAAATATTACAATTTAGTACAAAAACGGCATTAAAAATACTTTGTAAATTAACAATAATTTATTTTTTGTATTTTTTATACATTACCAAATAATTTTAGAACTGTTATAAATATTGTGATTTCTGCGTAAGTGAAGCAGCCCTAAAGCCTCTTTTCCTTGCAATTTCCAATTTAATCCCAAGATGAAGCGATGATTAAAATTTTTGGCTCAAAGCGTAAAAGGATTGCGTCTTGAAAGCAGGTTCGTCGCTCTAAAAAATAGAAGCAGAAAAAATAAAAAAAGCGACATGCTCGACAGATTACCGAGCGGTATATTATCTGGCCCGCATGTACACGTTTATAACTGTATAACACCAAAAGTAATATTACGTTCTATTTTTTTTAAATGTATCAGCGGAGGCGTGCAAGATTACGTCCGGCTCGCCTCTGCCCTCAAAATAATACATGCTTCATAAACACCAAAAGTTCTCAGATCTCTTTTGGCCTCATGAAATATCGTTTGTACGGAGGAATGAAGCTCCAAATTGGGAGATTGGAATATTTTTTTCTCATACTTTTTTTTTCTGAAAGAATGAAAGAGATCCCTTGAGACGATCTGAGAATGAATATTACTATTAATCGTCTTGCAAATGACCTATTTTTTGTTGTTTATGTTTTGTTTTATTTGAGCATCGTATCAGCCGTCTATTTATTCGTCAACTTTGCGTTTCTTTTCTTCTTCTGTTACTTACATTGCCCTACCTATTTTATTATTTCGGTTACTATTATATTTTTGTAAACGTATAAAATACATGATTTATTGCGTTTTTTTCGTTTGTGTACGTCGTCGTGCGTATTTTTCTGGTAAAGCATGCTTTCTCTAACCAGATTATTATGATACCACATAAAGAACCAAGTATCAGTGCCAGTCACATGCATAAAATCCTGTAACGTAAAATAAGTTATCTCGCAGGGAGCATCGTTAAGTAGACTGAACGTTTCGAATAAAATAAATGTCTCCTACATCCTGTAAAAACTAAGTACGAAATATAAAAAACGTTCGTTCGAGCGATGCTCCCGCAGCGAGAAAAACTAACTTTCGATCTAACGCCCTATTAATCGGCTGGTTTTTTATTATGATCTCGTTTAATTTTTATTTTACCAGACTTACCTTTAGTATAACAATTTTTTGATGTTGGTTTGCCACGTTTATTAGTTTATTTATTTATCCTACTTCATAAGTTTATTTATGTTTAACTTTAAGTTAGCAACCTCTATCCTAAAAAATACTTTTTTTTCAACCCGTTAGTATGCATAGACAGTTGTATGCAAAGGCAAAGCGTAGTTGAGGAGTGTCACCGTGTCGAGTCTCTTTTACCTATACATTATTGTTTTGTTTTTATATATACGTGTGCGATGCACAATTCGCTTGTTTGCTGTACACTACGCAACGGCGCTTTCGGTTGCCTTTTTCTGAATGGAGCGAGTGCTAGAGACAAGATGTGTGAATGGGTGCGCGCGGGGCTATAAAAAAAACGAAGAGTCGGCCGACAAAAGAGAGATAGTCAAGGTTTGAGAGGGAAGGGTTGGATTTATTTATCATTCCCCTCTCCGACTCTCTCTCTTTCTTTCTTCTCTTTCTTTGTTTTGTTCGGTCCTCTTCTTTTTTTCTGTTTTATTTGTTTACCACTATTTTTTTTTCATTTTATTTTCTTCACGTATATAAAAAAAAAAGAAATTCCTTTCTTCGTGGGTGGGGGGCGAGCCGAGAAGGGGTCGGTCGCTTCAGGTGGTGAAATTAAGTGGGACTAAAGCCGGTGACGTTGTTATTTGGCAGTTCCTGAATATGGCGTCGGTGTTCATGCGTATCTTTAACCTGATCTGCATGATGCTCCTGATCGGCCACTGGAGCGGCTGTCTGCAATTCCTCGTGCCCATGCTGCAGGGCTTTCCCAGCAACTCGTGGGTCGCCATCAACGAGTTACAAGTGAGTAGAACGATGACGCACAATTTTGCTTTTGCGTTGTTTATGTGTTTCTTTATTCTACAAATAAGATGGATTTAAGGAGGGAGGTGTGAAATACCCGAAATTTTTAAGAGGTCAGGGACATTCAAAGGGTAAAAAATACTTTTTGAAGATATTTAATGAAGCAGCGTGCGCATCTTTTATTCCAAAAGTTTGTGCAGCTTGTTAATAAACATTTGAATCATAAATTTAGTTTCAAAATATTAATTTTTAAAAGAAATATGAGCGATGGCTTGGAAGGCCTTCTTCAAAAGAGACTTTGGGTTAAAGGTAGTTTGGTTATTAGGTAACCAGTTCTGTTCGGAACTAGATTATCTAAATTTAGACAGATTTAGTTAGTAAATTAGTCTAGGGCTTAATTGATGTTTTCTTTTACAAAAATCAGAGTCGCCATTTTGTTCTAAATTATTTTTTGTAAAATGCTTTAATTAAGCCCTAGATAAACAGATCCACTAACTTAATCTTTTATATGTTTTAATTTCACATGATCCAGTTTCGAAATTATTCGTTCTTATTGATTTTGGATAAATTACAATTGTGCTAATCCAAAAATATATCCGTAGAACTATTACCTGCATTTATTTTAATATTTATCTTCTTCTCACAATTAGTTTTACCTTCAGAATAAATATTGAAAATGCATTATATTTTTTGAAATATTTTATAAAAATGGAATTCCACCTTACATAATAATGAAACTGCATGCAGAATCAAAAGGCAATTGCAGGATTTAACGATGTTTCGATTGTAGGACTCCTTCTGGCTGGAGCAATATTCATGGGCCCTGTTCAAGGCCATGTCGCATATGCTGTGCATAGGATACGGGAGATTTCCGCCGCAATCGCTGACTGACATGTGGCTGACGATGCTGAGCATGATCAGCGGGGCTACGTGTTACGCCCTCTTCCTCGGTCACGCGACGAATCTCATCCAATCTCTCGATTCCTCGAGAAGACAATATCGCGAAAAGGTAACCATTTGACAACATTGTCTCAACATGTGCGTAGAATGATGAAAGATATGAATATTTTATAATTTTTGCATAATCAAGATAATTTTTGTCAAGTAAGGGGCCGCCAAAACTTTCAGAAATCAAACACTTGAATAGAATATTATGTAAAAATTGTTTTACTAATGTTGTTGGGGTCGCTGATCACTGATCCATGGTCCAAATTTTGAAATTCAAGATGACGGATCCGAAATGGTTGACTTTGACATATAATGTATTCATAAAAAATGACTATATTGAATATGTTATCTTGAATTTCGAATTATACATGGCGAAGGCTTGCTCAGCCTCTCCAAAATCTTTTGTATATAGCAGTTTTCATGTGAAACTAATGAACATGAAGGATTGTTTGATTTACAAAGGTCTTTTGTTACGGTCTTTCAACGACCTCACTACGTTATGCGAGGGTTAAATGTCAAAATCGTTGCCTTTAAGTATCAATTGGCAAAATTATAAAATATCGTTAATTCTTTAATAGAACTAAACAGATCATTTATAAAACAGTTATTTGGACTAAAACAATCCATTTTTACAAAAATAGGTAGGAAATAGTCTGTTACAATAGTCTAAAAATTGTTTTGTCACGGTAATCGTTTCTGTTTGCTAGTTATGACAATGTATATACATGTTTTAATTAGTGTAGAAACAGCTCGACGAATTTCCAACTTGTATTTTGGGTTTGTGAAATATATGGGGTATAGTGTATAATGGTGGCAAAATATATTAATGATATCTGTCTGAATTAGGTGAAACAAGTAGAGGAATACATGGCCTACCGAAAACTACCAAGAGAAATGCGACAGAGGATAACTGAATACTTCGAGCACCGTTACCAAGGAAAGTTCTTCGACGAGGAACTTATTCTCGGCGAACTTTCGGAAAAATTAAGAGAGGTACCCTATATAGTCACCTTCGTTATTATTTCGCTACTGCAATGCGTCAATTCGACGCTTCTATAATATCTGTCTAATAATTAGTTCGTGCTGAATATCATATTGTTTATTATTGTAATAGTTCACATTATATTTGTTTATTATAGGACGTAATAAATTACAACTGCAGATCGCTCGTTGCATCTGTGCCGTTCTTCGCAAACGCAGATTCGAACTTTGTCTCGGATGTCGTTACGAAACTTAGATACGAAGTCTTCCAACCAGGTAGGAAACTTTTTTAATCGCAATAAAAAGCACAATTTAGTAAAATTATGCTTTTCTTCAACTGATTCCCCGCTTTGGTGTTTTCATTTTCAGTATATAGAATTTAATAATTGCTTTTATTATATTATTTGGGTCAAATATTAATTACGTATTGTGATTTATATGAAATTAAGACAGTTCTAGCTCGAAAGTGGAAAACGAGGGAATCATGTAAAATTGAAATATATTGTTGATAATATCAATAATTACGACTCTACAAAACTTTAGATTGTGTTATTGATCAAACGCAATATGCAAAATTTGAAAATTGGGTTAATATTACGCTAAACCAGAACGTTAATACTATGCTAAACTTTCTAAATTGTTAATACATTTTTATTTTGTATGATAATTTATATGAAAGTTGACAAATAAAGTTTCCATTTATATTTTGGTAAACTTTAGGATTTTAAAGTTAATAAAAAATTATGGGATCATCTAAAGCATCAACACAATGCAAACTGCATGCAATAACTGCCTTAAGATATTACATTTTATATCGGAGTATAAAATGAGACTGACTTCCGTAATATAAAGTATTTTAACAATTTTTTGTGGGTAAATAATAAATTTGAATAAAAGTATTATTATTTTTCAACTACAAAAATTGTTTATAATAAAAAAAGTTTAATAACGAATAGTTAAATCCAAACACATTTTAATATAGTTTGTAGTTTAGAAGCTGCAATACTCTAAAATTTTAAGTGAATTGAATAAATTTGTTTAAATTACTGCATGGCTGCAAATTAGTTTACAGTAAGTTGGATTCGAAGAAAATCTTTATTTATGTTTATAATAAGGTAAGAGAATCAAATAGTATACCTCGCATTAATTACTGTAATTCCGATATTTTTCACTATGTAGTAGGTATAACTTGATGCAAAAGTAATTTATATTCAAAATTACTATTTCATTGAGTTAATTTTTTAAATAAAAATACCGAAGGGTATTTACAGTAAATAATGCAGGGTACGATATCTGATTCTCCTACCCTATAAGACTACAAACAGATTATCCATTTCTTAGTATTTTATAAGATATAAGTATATAAGAGGTTTATGTTTGTTAAATATTTTTGTATATATTTTCCCATGAATAACGTAATAAAAACGTAAAGCCAGCGAAAGTCAAAAGACCCGGCTCTTAAATCGGCTTCCCTCCTCCGCAGGTGACATTATTATAAAGGAGGGCACGATCGGCTCGAAGATGTACTTCATCCAGGAGGGCATAGTCGACATCGTGATGGCGAACGGCGAGGTGGCGACCTCACTCTCCGACGGCTCGTACTTCGGCGAGATCTGCCTGCTGACCAACGCCCGGCGCGTGGCCTCGGTGCGCGCCGAGACCTACTGCAATCTCTTCAGCCTCTCGGTGGATCACTTCAACGCGGTGCTGGATCAGTATCCGCTGATGCGCCGCACCATGGAGAGCGTTGCCGCCGAGAGGTATAAGCTTTGGTTAGGTTTGTTCTATCGAGTTGGTGTGCTAATTAAATGAAAAAAAGCGAAATTAGATGTCGATCGCTACCCTTATCCCCCCATTGTTTACGTTTTTTATCAAAGCTCTATTATCTCGCTCTCTGTCGCCTGTTTGTCTATATCTCGAACCCCCCTTTTACATTTTTTTGTATATATATGCGAGTTTCGGTTTGGTTTTGTTGATTATTATTGTGGATTACACCATGTATAGACACTCACAGACACGTTTTTTACGTTGGTAATATTGTGATTATCATTTTTGTTTTTTCTATTGATCGCTGCCTACTTATCTTGTTCCTATTTGTTCTATTTTCTATGGCGCGCCCACCATCTCTATCTTTTTCTCCTGGACTGGCATTATTTTAACTTTGTTTTTTTCGAAATTCATGATTCGGACAAAGTTTTCGCGGCGCCGCGGCTCGGTGGATATCGCGCTTGTTTTCTACTTTATCGACGCTTGCAGTTTTCTTCCTTCGGGTGAATTGTTCGATAAATCAATGTTATTCTTGTACGAATTCGCAGTTTCTATACATTTACAGATGACTTTGAATTCTTACGAGAATAATCGGAGTTTATCAACATTATTGGAAACTGTCGCTTGCGTTGATAAAATAGAATGCTTCGTGATTTCCGTGAGGGTACAGGGTTTGATAATTAATTTTTCTTGTTTTTACTAACGTCACTTTTTTATTTTTTAGTCACCCTGTGCTCTTAATAATCGAAACGTTTTTTGTGTCTTTTTATTGATTGGCTAAATGAAAATTTCCAATTGGATATTAAATTTTTCAAAAATTAAACCAAGGGTAGAAAGCAAATGTGCAAAGATCGGCAAGTTTGCAGAAAGGTTGTCGCAGCATTAACACCGGAAGCAAAACGGTGGAATCCATATTAACAATTAAAATTTGCTTTCAATGAAAATTGAAATAATTTAAATTTAAAAGAGACTTTTAAATTAAGAGAAGATCCACCCTTTTAACTTCTGCGTTTTGTTCGCTAATTGCTAAAACAGTGTTGTTGCTATTTCGCTAAGTAATATATGTGTTGCTATTTCAATTAACACGGCAACTTTTCATGCAAACAAAATCATCACACTCGAGTCAGAACATCTACGTTTTAATTTATCAACAATTCCGTCATTAATCGAAACCTTTAGCAGCCTAGTATGACCTGATTTTGTACCACTTCGGAAATTTAAAAATTTTAAATATTAAAAATATTCTTTTCTTGCATTGAATCATGCTTTTTAATTAATGAGAAATGATGCAATGTTGGCATTTTCTAAATTGATTGAAAAAGAGAATCATTTCTTGAACTATTTATTTGAACAAGTGAAAAGCATTATTTTTCTGTATTAAAAATATTTAATTTAAGTGCAACTAAAAAA
The DNA here is from genome assembly GCA_949152435.1 of Gastracanthus pulcherrimus. Taxonomy (NCBI): domain Eukaryota; kingdom Metazoa; phylum Arthropoda; class Insecta; order Hymenoptera; family Pteromalidae; genus Gastracanthus; species Gastracanthus pulcherrimus. Next base: position 70,179,091 of record OX424572.1, read on the forward strand.
TATTTATTGTTCGTATTGAATTAATGGTTTTGAAATGATAGGTTCGAGTTAGCATTAAATAAAATATACTTATTCAATATTAAATTTTCACGATAATCAAACGAAGCTTTTCAACTTGTATTTGACTTTCAATTTTGAATATCACGAAATTATATAATTTTTTGAAAACAGCTTCACGAGGAGATTACGTAAGCGTTTGAATCACAAATTTTCATAAAGCTGCGCGAATTCTTCTCGTGAATAAAATTTCAGTCAAGTTCACCTGTATTCGCCAAAAAATCAATAATATACCTCACCTGCACTATGAATTCCGTTCCATCTATACTTTCTTCACGAACTCCATCCCGAAACGTCCTAGCTTCCTCAAAACTATTACAATATAAATGTCTATCGCACATTGTGGGGGATGGTTGCAAAAATCACCTATAAGAATAATAAATAACCATTGTAAACTGTGTCGATAAAAACGGTAGCACCTACAAATTAACAAACGTATTTATTATTAAATGCACACTCGAACCCCCCTTGTCTCGAACGAATCCAACGTTCTAAATGGAATTCGCGCCTCGGGGAAATATGCATATATACGCATGAGATCGAAGGAAGAACTGGCGCAAATCAAGTTAATCCTGCTGCTGAAAGTTTCCACGTTGAAGCGTGATTAATCGATGGTTACGTCCCTGGCGACATTCCCTACGCTTAATCGACATCTTGCTAATTGCAGGCTGAACAAAATCGGCAAGAATCCGAACTTGGTAGCGCACCGCGAGGAGGACCTTGGCAGCGAGTCGAAAACGATAAACGCCGTTGTGAACGCCCTGGCCGAGCAGGCGGCGCACGCCAGCGCCAGCGAGGAATCGGTAATTATTGCCTCCTCGTCGTCGTCTTCGTCGTACTCGTGCTGATGCGGAGATCCACTGATGATCGGGTGTTTTCAAGCGGCAGGAGAAGATCATGATGTTTATTTCGTGCTTTTTTTTCGTTTTTTTTAGAGGTTGGATGAGGCTCGATGTTTGGTCGTCGCGGACTTTTCTGTTTGCTTTCTTTATAAGCGAAGTAGGAATATTGAAAATCAGGTTTCTTAGGATTACGATGCTTCATATTTTCTATTTTTAATCAAAGAATCGGGTAAAAGAGAAATTAAAATTTTTCTTTTACTGAATTTTTTAAGGTAGAAAGAAGAAAAAACTCTTAAAGTGGATTTCGCACCCCAAGAGCAAAACTATGACAATTTCATATATTAATAGCCTGATTTTTGTGCCAAAAACAAAGTGTAAGAAAAAATTATACTTAAAATTCTAAGTTTTGATCATTTAGAGTTGAAAAAGATTGTTGAATCTTTTAAAATAGGTTTGGTCAAATGGGCTTACACACAGGAACTTTATAAAAATCCTTATCTTTGCACAAAATGTATAACTGAGATAAATGTTGATTAAATAAGCCTACAATTAGTTTATAATATTCACTAATAAGGCTAAAAGAATTACCAAAGTTTTAATGTTTTTGGACACAATCGAGAAGCTTTTAATAAATTAGTAGTATTTCACGAGGTTAGATTATAATGATAAAATTCAAGTGGAACAATTTTAGTTTATATTAAATGTTGGTTTATTATTATCCAAAAAACTCAAGTTTTTATGTATGTATAGCCATAGTTTTGTTCTGGAGGTGTAATTTAATTGAAGGTAGTACATTGTAATTATTTTGATATATTTTTTTTTCCGTATTTATATACAGAATTTTTTATAATTAGTGGAACGTGTTATTTTAAAATCAAGTTATTTCATATGAATTAGAAATCTAAAGGAGGACATAGGCTTCGCAGGCGTGAATTTCGGATTAAATTAATAAAAACGTTTATTTCTTACTGAGTCAAATAAATTCCGAGCTTTGGAAAACCTCCTTTGAAAAATTGCGCTGTAGTACCTGACCAGAAGTTGACCTATTTTCTGGTCAGCTCGTAACTTGTGTGCATGCAGATAAAAAAAACCCGCAGGATTGACTAAAAAAAGTGCACTGGTAATGGGTGAAAAAACGTTTTCTTTGTTAGCTTTTACCGCTGTTTATTATTAATTTTTTTTATTTGATCTATCAACTGGTATTAAATCTATACTGATTGATAGGTAATATCATTACAAATGATCGTGCATTAAAATAAGTGTTTCTGTCTGTAGAATGTTTAGTTACTAATAAACTAACAAGTGATATCGCGGCTTAATAAAAAAAGTATTTAATTTATAATAAACTATTAAATTGAAAGGATATGAAAATATGTATAGCATAGTAAGATGTGTTAAGTAGGTTATTCCGGATATGGTAAGACTGCATATATATATATATATATATATATATATATATATATATATATATATATATATATATATATACATATACATATATTCTACGTAATTTTGTCAACTGTACAGGACTATATATTTTATTCGTGTTATTTATGTTTTGAGCTAACATGTTGTCTAACAATGAATTTTAGACATAAGTTTATTCTTTGTTAAACGCGTTGATAAAATTATATTTGTTACATGTTTACGGTATAAGAGTATAAAAATTACCATATTTGTAACAAAGTACTTTTTACTATATAAATATGATATTTTATATAATAAGAAAATTGAGTATGTCGGAAAGTATCGTACATTTGGAAAAAGGAATTGGATGATGTTTTGAGAGGCGATTTCTGGTACCTAGAAATGAAAGCTTTGCTTGGTCAGAGAATCGAATGCTCTTACAACTTAGTAAAATATTAGTAAGAAGTCATACTTCTATTATTATCCATAAAGTCTCATCTGATTATTAACGCAAGAATAAGTTTTACATGAAGAAAATTATAGTTTAAGAAATGTTGCGTCCAAAGTTATTTAGATAAACAACATTATACAAATTAAAGCTTTTCATTACTTTTCTTTCATTTGGTGTGTTGTAGTTATTCATGCAATATATAGGTGCAGATCTATATAATTATCAAATAAATCTTTAACATAGTAGCCTTTATCTCAAAATTAGAACAGAGTTAGATACGCTGACCAGTCAAAACGTTAATTCCCAGGTAGCAAAAAGCATCAAAATTCATACTCTTAAATTAGAATACCTCAACTCAAAGAACGTAGAACTGTCAGTAACTCCGTAAAATGTCGCAACTAAAAATCAAACATTTCCCCTCCCCGTTCCGCAGGTCCATAGCATGGAGCTCCGAACGCTACCGGGCTGCCTGCTCCCGAGGCCGAAGTCGGAGAACAACTTCGCCAGTCAGGAGCTGACGCGCGAGGGCCGCCGGATATTCCACAAGAGCGACACCTTCCACAAGGACTCGTATCAATGACGACACTCCTACTACTAGCCCGCGCAGCGGTACTAAAGCTTAGCCGGCCGCCCCGACGTCGACTATGCCATTCACGGGACTCCCATAAACTCGCACTGCGTTCGTACACGACGAGAGCGAGCAACAACAATAAGAACAAAAATTACGTACATCGGTGCTGTGAACTATTTTTTCCCTTTCGCCATGACGCACGAGGATGTTGTACAAGATGATGGTAGGATTTTACGAGTTAAAAGTGTATAGCTCTCTATGTAGGATGATTAATGACGACGAGACGAAGCACCGCTCACTAACATACATACACGAAACACACGGACACACATACTTTCAACACGAGATATAGACGATGGAGAGAGAAACAGTGTACGGCGTCGTCGTGGGAGTCCCATGAATATTCCTCCTGCCAAAAAAAAGAGTGTCTCTTCCAAGAATGAAAGAAAAAAATGTGCAAAATGAATTCCCGAAGTGAGAGAAGAGCCGCCCCGAAACACGACTCACAAGGGAGGAATCTTTAGTACTGCTGGACTAACCTAACTATATGAATAATGTGTTATGCCTAAGCTCTCGAAAGCTCATCATTATTTAAAACCCTGTAAAAAGTAATATCGCCAAAATGAAGAGGAAGTGTGTGAGATACGCGCGCGCGCGCGCGAACGGATTCGTCGTTCTTGTTTCGTTCTTTCGTACGTTCTTCGATGACAAGGAGAGTGTGCGCGACAAGATGAAGTGCAGAAAAGACGAGAGAGACGAAGACTCTTAATTCTTTTTTCAAAAATAATGTACACACACACACACGCACACACAAGCGCGCATGTTAAAATGTGAAAGAGAGCAAAGGCCTACGAAATAATTCAAAGAAATAAAGGTGTGTGTGTGTTTGTGTTTGCGCGCAGGTGTCGATGAGAGTTGAAAGATTTGAAGGGGGAGATGTTACGTTGTCTGTTATTAGATACTATTATACTTGTAGTGAGAGAAAAAAATTTTGACGCACGATTTTCTATAAACGATACATGCATATATTAACCGAGTCGATGCTGCGACGTAATAAACAAAAAACTACAGTAGATGAGAGAAATTCCTTTCGAAATTGTGTCGGTCACAGCCGGGAGAGATATAGTAGTTTTTATTTTAGTTTTTCTCGAAGAGTATATATACAATGAAAAGCAGACCTCTGTACAAAAAAGGAAGAACACTATAATAGGCTAACCTACCGTGCAATACTCCAGAATGGCGAGGGAATGGAGATATAAGAAAAGTGCTGTTGTGTGTCCGTGGTCGTCAGATTATTTTGTTTACAATTGATATTTGTAAAGTTCCTTTTTTAAGGCATATGATTTTCAAGTATATTTTATATTATAGGATTAATGAAACTGTTTTTAATAGATATGTAAAATTATCTTTAACTACTTTAGATCGTTACGTTTTTATAAACTATTGAGTATACATCGTTTAAGTTACGGGAATGTAAAAGTACCTCTATTATACTATATCAAGTAAAATTATATTCTATATAAAGTATATTTTTTTGTTTAATGTTTCTAACTTTCATAATGATAAACAATGATTATCGTTTACATGAATTAAAAATGTTTTTTATTTACATACATATACAAGTTTATTTTTGCATAAATAAGCGAAAAATGAATAAAATAGTATATTGTTAATAAAATAGTATGGCAGATGGTATTTTACATTCTTTTATAATGTATAAGGTAGAATTAAACGTGCTATTATCTCTATCGCTAAGAATTTTTGTAGTAAAAAGACTAAGTATAGAAGACGTACGAATGTCAATTGTGAACATAGTTGAATTAAAAAAAATCGGGATCTGAAAGACCGTCCTTGATTATGTCGGAATGAAAAATAAAGCTGCATGCGATGAGAAAACATTTACAAATGAAACGATAGAGGGAAAAGAATTAAGTTACTCAAAAAAGAGAGAATTACATAACGACACTCTAAGCTCAAAGACCGTGTTACCTTGTTGTGTGCTCTTTGGGCTTTCGAGACGAGAAAGAAGCGAAAAAATCGAGGGATTGAAAAAAATAAGTAAATGCAAAGCACAGGAGCGGAGTCTTTATACAAGTTGAACGAATGCGATGTACTATAAAACAAAAATGATGAAGCTACAAATACTATAAATACTATAAATATAATAAATTATTATTGTTACTATTATAATTGCAATGATTACCAAAACATTACTACATTATTAGACGAATTATAAATATATACATACAATATATTATAAATAAAATGAAAATGAATATGTATAGTCAAAAAGGCTAAGTTATCGCTGGATGGGAATATGACATGTTTATTAGACAAATTGTTAACGAGTTTTAACTTTCAAGCAAGGATATGATTGCAATTTTGTGTAATAATAAGTTAAAATTCTTTCGTTTTTTAACAATTCTTGAAATTTGATAAATTCCATTCTAATTTAACAAGTGCAGTGCTATTATAAACACTGAAAAAACATATTTATCCAATATTTCTATACAGAAATATTACAATTTTAATAATTCTACCAATAAAAATTTACGACACTCGTTTTTAATATAGTACTGAACCTGTTCCAACATTTTAATTACGTTTGCAATTATTTATTTGTCATTTTCTTATAAAACAGCTACATCATATTAGTTTTGTTGAGTATAAAAAGTTCATTGCTTGCAAAAAGAAATAATTATATAAAACAAAGGAAAGGGGAAAAGAACGCGAGATTGCTTTCTTCATTTCTGGCATGCGGTGCATTCATACCTTTACGATAATATATAACTTGCATATATTGTAAATACGTCCTACACGAAAAAATAAAAAGATTTGATCATTTGCACGCGTAAAGAGAAAAACACTTATACATATGTAAACATACACGAACACAAGAGAAATGATGAAAAACGTAAGAAGAAAAGTATAATACCTACTCTTTTTTTCGTAAGAAAGGTGATAGCTCTTATGCCTTGATTTTTTGCATCCTTGAATTCGCCTTGAAACATTCGACGGTGAGAGAAACGCGTTAAATACTAAGTAACAAAAAAAATAATAAAATAAATAAAGCAAAAACGTGCTACTACTACTATTCTGCTACTACTTCGACTGGAGTTATTTAATCGAAAGAAAAAGAAAATATTAAAGCAAAAAAATACACACAATTAATGAAGAGAAAACGAAGTAAGCTCTAGTTCAAGAACACAAGAAAAATAGAAATTATTGCTACAGAATAGATACCAATTACATATTACTAATGTTAAGATCGACACACTCTAATCGATTAACGAAAAAAAAAAATATATATATATATTGCGAAATACCGAAACACTAATTGAAGAATGAAAAAATATAACTATTAGGCGACTTTAAACTAACGACAGAAAAATAAATAAAATAAAAAACGCGTAGCGAAACTATAAGGTATAAACTTGCAAGTGTTTGCGTGTAAATGCTATATAAACGTAGATCGGCTGCAAAAGAGAATGATGAAAGGGAGAAGTACTTTTTTCTATAGTAACAAAACATTCGAAAAGTGAATGATTACAAGTGCGAAAGTGAATTATAGTCCGAGAACCGGAAATGGCTTTTTTACAAATTCGGCGTGAAATTAAATAATTTTATTGGCTTTGTTATCTCTAGTTAGAAAATGTTAGGAACTACGATTAAGAACTTTTAAAATTTCTTAATAAATATTGTGTACATTTTTTTAATGTTTAAGTTATTTACAATAATTATTAAATAATATTCCTTATACTTATTTTTCAACAGAAAATTATTATCTTCTTTGCATGAAAATTTGTTTGGTAATTAGAATTTCACTATTCATTGTAATCATTCTTTAATCAAAATAAGTGAAAAGAAAATGAAAACTTTACGTTAATGTTTTGTTGGTTTTACTTTCATTTCCTAACTAGGAATACTTGAAATAAAGTCATAATTTTTTAAATAATTTCTATACATTGTATACTTTGAGTATAAATTTGGCGATGGAAACCAGAACGATGAACGTAAGGCAGAAAAGAGACAAAGCTTCACGGCGCGATTATTCATAATAATGTTAATAAATGAGCTTGTACTATTTAGGGGATTCAAGACTAAAACGTTCATTCCAAAATCTTGCATATCAGGAAATTCTTTTATATTATTAAACGGTGAACGTATATCCATCGATAGGGTATAAAAACCAAAAATAAAAGCGTACCGATACGTTTCTGAATTTCCCAGTAACTTGAAGGGCATTTAAAAGAATATTCGGGGCTTTTCATATTTTTCACCCTTTTCCTTTTGAGTAAAAAAAAGTTGACGAAGAATTTGAGTGCACGCGTGTTTATCTCCAAATACGAATTAATAAAAAAAATAAAAAAAGAAATCGAATAAATCAGAATGTTGACCGATCACATTACAAGCGTCCGAAAGAAAGTCTCACTTTTCACTACTCGATCCGTTTCCGGTTTCAAGGACATAGCGCAGAACAAAAAAAATGTATACACTACTGAAATTTATTATGCTGTGAGCCTGCGTTTCAATTATACATATATATATATATATATATATATATATATATATATATATATATATATATATATATATATATATATATATATATATATATATATATATATATATATATGTATGTATGTATGTATACGTACATATGTATGCGCGAAGTTGATAAGCTGAGCTTTTCTTAGAGAAATTTTTGCACGTTACTATAGACACTTGCAGTTTGGTTTTCCAAACAATTTATTTTGATTAACTGCTATTGGTTGCAAAGAATTATGTGTCAAAAAAACACAATAATATCAAATTATTCACAGAGTTATTTTTAAAATCAATCTACAAATTAAAAAATACATAAATTCCAAAATTTCTAATCATCGAAAGTAATACCATATTTTAATAGAACCGTTATTAAAAAAATTAATTGAAAAATGACATGGCAAGTTGATATAATAGTGTGCGAAAAGCGAGTCTAATATATATATTTTTTGCCCGCGTTCATATTCGAGAGAAAAAAAGTTATAACCAATAACCCAGTGTAGCACGCCTTATAAAATAATCACCCTAGTGTCAATTTTCTACGAGACGAACATAAATATTGTACGTGCGGAGCCACTCACACACAACAAAAAAAGCGCACAGGTATGAACCACAAGCTTATATAGGCGAGGTGTAAGCGCGTGAATATGCATTTACGAAATTAGGTGCATTTAGCATTTTTAGATAGAAGCTCGATTTTTCATTGTAGCGATACTTTACGAATTTAGGAATTGACTAATTCTTACGGATAATGCGGATTCTGTTGTTTTTAACCTACCTTCGCTCTGTCGAACTAATTTTTGAGTTAAAGAAAAAATATTAACTTTGACCTAAATCGTTGATACAAATTTTGTTCTTGTTAAATGTTATGTACTAAAAGCGTATGGCCAAAATGTTATTGTAAAATCATTATAAATATTACTAATTTAGAAGTAATATTCTAAATGAAAAATCAAAATAGAAACCATATTTTTAGAATTATTATAACGATGTAGAAGGGGTTAAAAAACAATAAACATTAAATAATTGGACTATTGTTATTTGAAACTTTTTATTTCATAAGTGATCCTACAATAAAATTAAATAAACGTGAATGAATAGTGGAACATTGTACTGAGTTCCTATGTAACTGTATTTTAACTACACATGTGAAACAAATTTTATTTTACTACAGATCATTTACATAATGTTATGTTATCAATAAACGATTGTACAATAGAAAATTATGTATGCATAAATAATCCTATTAAAAAACAGTGAAATCATTGATGAATGATGACAAAACTTTTTTAACACCCTCTGTTGAATCGTGAAAAATACACTATATTGTAGCTATTCTCTCTGTTCCTGTACATTTTATGTAATAAAATAAACCTAGTTTTTGAATAACTAGAACGAAATCGAGGTTTATCATCACGAGCCTTTGTTACAAACTGCTGTGAATCGCGCTTCCGGATGATTTTAAACACGTACTATAGTAGCGCATTTTTCTTGCTTATGAGATATCGCTCTCATTATCGTTAACTCAAAGTTCCTATAGGCCATAAATTGCTTGAAATCACGTGCATGCATATACATATATTTCCGTGTGCATTTGAATTTCGTTGTGACTTTCATATTTCTTTTTTTTTCTCTTTAATACTCGCTAAACTACAAAATCTTCTAAAAACTGGGAATATTATTTTATTTTTCATTGTATTATGTTTTAAAAAATTTGAAGGTTTCATTAAATATTGGAACAAAATACATTGTCTCTTTTTGCATCATAGTTTTTAAATCATTTTTAATTATATTTGCATTTTCAAAAATAAGATCAATATTTCAAAGTATTAAACTTTAAAACTTTATAATTTATTCTAATAATAATCTCAGTTTTGATAACATTTTGCAAAAATTAAGGTTCCATTACAGCTTTTCCTGCAATTAGTGAGTGAACCAATTGTGGATATTGTTTTATGAATAATAAATTGGCGAGTATTTTAAATTAGCTAAAAAAAAGCTTTAAATGCAGAATTTTTGTATTCTTTATTAATTTACATGATAACATATATCTACTTTCGGATTGCACGGCACAATTAGTTCACGACGATAACAAAACAAGTTAAAATAATTCATAATCACGCGCCTACGCCACGAAGGTGCTCGCGAGCGTCCGAATGCGTTTTTGTGCGTGCGTGCGATGCGGCAGTGGAGCTATCGATATAAATAAAACAAAAAAAGATGATGAATAAAAAGAAAGGTATATAACAATATTAATTAAATGCTATATACTGAATACTCTGTTACTCGAGCTGACGCAAGTTCACTTGTTCTGAAATTTATTTTTCTAGCGAGGACGAAAGTGCGTACTGTGCAAGAGAGATGGTGAGAATGCCTATTTAACAAGAAAATTAAAAAAAAAACTATTACATTATGTATAAATTTACGACATCGAAGTGCAGTGAACGTCTTCGTTTGTTCGCGGCAAGAGTTAGAGAGAGAGAGAGAGAGAGAGAGAGAAAGAGAGAGAGAGAGAGAGAGAGAGAGAGAGAGAGAGAGAGAGAGAGAGAGAGAGAGTGATGGAGTAAAATCACAAGCCTATGTTACATATGTAGCGGAAAATGAATAAGTAAGAACCTTATAGACGATGTGAAAGCGAGAGGGAAATGAAAAGGATTGATTGGATATGGCGTCTTATTTTTTATCTTAGTATTAAAATTGTTGTATAACTAAAGTAATATTTTCAACAATAATTGGAATCCTGAAATCAAAAGTAGCCAAACAGGAGATTAAAAAAAGATTTTTAACTACTTTTATGCAAATGTATAAAATTTAATTTGAAGTTTAATAAAAAATATACTCTTCAATCAAAGAATAAGACGTCATTTTAACTCATCCTAGGATATGTAAGACAAAAACTACTATAAACGTGTAAAACTTCTGTCCCCATTCTTGCAGAATAAAAAATACAGCGGAATGAAAGAGAATTTAGTTTCTATACATATATGTTCGCGTTTTTTCTTTTATTCGAAGTGAAAGATATATTTAAAAAAAGAAAGGAAAGATGAAAAAGAAAATGTTTCAAGCATATGTCCTGAAACCAGTAATTTTAAATATACTTGCCATAATGAATGCCTTAGCGAAAATAATGTATTGTACACATAAAGTATGAAAAAAATGAAAAGTATATATAGGGTTATACATAAACGATGCGAGATAACGCAGTATTTAAACAAAAATAAACAAAATAACAGAAGTAAAGTCGAGGCGGGCGAGGTAAGAAAAAAAAACGTATTCACTATAATACGTTATTGTAAATATTAGACAGATATAAAACAAAATAAAATGAAAAACAAGAAAGGAAAAATCAAGGATTCACTAGTGGCATGCATATTAAATATACAAGTTTTAAGTTTAGTATATTTAATATGTAAAACACGTAAACACTAATGACAAACAACAAACCAAGAAAATGAAACGTTCGTAAGGGGTGAAAAAAGACGATGAAAAACCAAATGATTATACTACGAGATTCAAAAAAAAGATAAAATAAAATAAAAAATAAAAGTAAGCACACTAACGATGAGTTGACTTTTTAGAGTGAGTCATGTGAGAGAAGTTTCTCAGTGAGAATTCACCTCTGTTCTTTTTCTAAGCAAAGGATATAATGTAAACAAAAAAAAGTACATCCAAGTTCTTTTCACCGAAAAAAATATATTAAAGAAAAAATCGACGCTGCCGACAGTGTAAAATCACTCGCTTTATCGACTTTTTCGTAGTCGGCTTTTCTCCTTTTCTATATAAATACAAACAAAAAGCAAAATAAACGACAAAAAAATAAATGAAGATGACAAGTTATACCAAAGAAACTTCGTTAAACACGTTCGAACGCGTTAGTAGAACAAATAAAAAGATGATAAGTATATATATATATATATATATACATATATATATATATATATATATATATATATATATATATATATATATATATATATATATATATATATATATATATATATATATATATATATATATATATATATATATATATATATATATATATATATATATATATATATATATATATATATATATATATATATATATATATATATATATATATATATATATATATATATATATATATATATACACGAAAGAGCGCGAAGCTTAGAAGTATAAATAAAAAAAAAACACAAACACACACAATTATCAAGTAGCGCGCGATTTCGCTCGATCACGCGTATTATACATATATAAATATTATAAATAAAATAAAAAAACGGGGAAGAGAGAGAGAGAAAGGAACGCGTAGATGATCGAGAGGTTGCTCGCGCAAGGGCGAAAATTCACACAACCCGAATTGAATAAAAAAAATCGAGAATTTAAAAAAAGAGGGCGGGAAACGACGTCTTTTTCGAATTAACGTTAAAACAAAAAAAGCGTAGTTTTGTAATCTTCTAATCTATTTTAAAAAATGGCTAGGAGGAATAAAGGAAGAAAAGCGCGCGTCTACGAACAAAATATTAAAAGAAAAATGGAGTCAAGACGATGAATAAACTAAACCAATAATAAAAAAAAACGTTCTCCTGCTCGTTGGTTTTTCGCGGGCGTGAAGGTGATCGATGATGTTGATGATGATGATGTTGATGATATGATGTTGATGATGATGATGTTGATGATATGATGTTGATGATGAGAAAGAGAATAAAATAGTCAATTCCGAAACATAGCCATTATAGTAGCGACGTAAGGGAATTTTCATGATCAGTGTCTATCAACGAGACGCACGAAAAAAAGTAACAGACAAGAAATATGTGAGAGAAAGAGCGGAAAAAGCGGGAAAGTTACGACGCTGTTTTTCGCGGGCTCGTTTGATATATATATTATATATATAAAATATCGCGCGGAGCACTGATGATGTCCTCGAGGATTTTTACCGTATTCCATTGTTGAAGCGATCATGGATATTAGAAAGAAAAATGGAAGAGATGAGCTTCAGTTGTTTCGAATGTTTAAGTTTACTATGCAGTTGGAGCTTACGTTGTAGAAATTACTAAAAGTAGCTATAATTTAGTAACATTTTCGTTTAACAGCGTGGTTCTTTATTTTCATAAGACTTTTGTAGCCATTATACCTTTTTTACTATTTATACGGACTAAAACAGATTGATAAGACCCTCAATAATTTATATTTCATAGAAACATTATTTTCTGTTAACTATGTTGAATAAAAGATTCCTTGAATCCTATAAAATTTAAAATTTATTCTACATAATAAAATATAACATTTTGCCAAAAGGAATTCATACCTATTGATTAATTAATATTAAGCAATTCAGAACGTCTCCAATCACAATTTCCTCCTAAATTACATTCTAAAGGAAAGTCAAAATTCAAAATTAAAGTTCCGATTCGCGCAATGCAAAAGTCCTGAAAGCTCTCAAACTTGTCATTCTCGATAAACGAACGCGCATCCGACCGTATATAGGTACTACGGGAGCACTCAGAACGACACGGCAAATCGAATTCGACCGCCCTTTCGGCGTTCGGAAACCTTTTGAGAGGCGGCGACCAGACTTTAATAAGTAACGGGCCGATCCCCTTACGTGTTTTCACCGCGCGTCGCGACGCACTGAATTGCTTATTTCATCTTGAAAATTCTCAAAGGATATCCTTTTATCTCGTCTCGTGCAATTCCTGAATTTTAATGCAGTGCACGAATTCTGTTGGGTGGGAACTTACAAAACTTGATGAATGTACACGAAGATATAATGTCATTTTAATTTCTCTTTGAGTTGAGAAATTTATCAATAAATGATATCGCATACCCAGAACGATACTGTGACGGTAGCTTATACGAAAATATAAGCCCCATATAAACATGAAAAATTGATCCAAAGAGGTTCAGAAACTATAATATGTACAATAATAAAAATCAAGTAACAATTTTTGATCTCGTGAAAAATGTACGTTATTTCCTTGGTTCTACAAAATCATTGCATTTTTAATTATCACAGTCTGTTTTTGGAGCATGATATAAAATAGAAACCTACGTGTAAATTAAACAAACAGTGAGCATTTAATTAAGATAACGTTTTGTAATTTCGCGAGTGTATGGCAGAACAGTAGAAAAGTGAAGAAGACGAGTCTTATTAATCTTTCGTGGAAAGCACCGACTCGGACTTATAAATTCTATTAGGTATTCTTGCCATTCCTAGATTTTGCCGAATCGATAAGCCGGTCAACATTATTTATGCTCTAGTCGCGACCGCAATTCTAGGCGGCAAAATATGTCAGACGTCGGCAAACACTTATTTAATATACATGCATAACGTCGGAAATAGAATTGTTTAATAATTGCCACTTGTTTGTCTGACGTACTACTTGCCCAAATCAAATAATTTTTTCTAAATTAGTTTCTTGACGCACTTCACATACGATGATGAATAGTATAATTGTATCCTTTTGAAAATTAACTGATTTAAACTTGTTTTATTCGAGACGCGAATCATCACAATTGCGTTATTAGTACAAACAAAAAAATAACATTTTTTTCCGCATAAACATCATTCAAAGAAAAGCAAAGATAAAGATAGAAAAAAAGACTCCAACGAGCTGACAACTATAATATACTTCTCAAGAGACACTCCGAGATGAGAGTGAGATCGATTTTTTGTTTCTTTATCTCAGCGACGCGATGCCCTTCCAGATTTCTTTTCTCTTTTCCTCGTCGCAACGCTTGCTTTTTTTTAAATTGTGAATCTGAGAGAACCAGAGAAAGAGAGAGACCCCGCGCGAGTAATGGCGTAGCGAGGTCTCGCGTCCGGGATTAATTAAAAAGAATGGCACTCGACAACGAGAATTTCTATAGTTTTTTTGCCTCGTCGCTTTTTTCTCTCTCCGGCGCAAAAAGAAGGGTTTAATTAAGAATTTTTCATAGAACCTTTTATATTTTTTCCCCACTGAACTACGGGAAAATTGCGTGCGGTTGACTTTTTGACGTAGTGTTCTCGCGGGCCAAGATTTTTTCCTTGTTTATTCGACACAGTTTTTTAATGGGTAAAAATTTATCATTTTCGAAAATAGCGCTATCGTTTGTTAGAGGCGACGTTTCTGAATTATTTCGTACTTTGTCGGGGCGCGTCGCGGAATGCGAAAATAGTATAACGAGAAGCCCTATTTCACATCGAATTCGAGGAATAGCAATTATTGCACGCAGTCAGTGCGTGTCAGAACTCATCAGAGGCCGGCGAAAATAGAGACAAGAAATGCAAGATTCTCGAGGCGAGCGCCACACGCGCATACCTATGCACCCAAACCTGGGCAGATACGCGCCTACAACTTGGAATTCGTGTTTCGTTTGAATTGTTCCGTTTAATATTTGTAATTATAATCAATGATAATAAGTTTTATGAAAATTTAAATCGTCAAATAAATTATACATTCGAATATAGCAAATATAATTAAAATGAATACAAAATTAACATATTAATTTAATGAATTTAATCTTGTGGATGTGATAATGAGACTTTTGGACAGAGAGTAATACATAAGTGAAACAAAAGTTAAATCGTTACAGAACATCCATAGGTATATTCCTTTTGACGAAACTTTGTGTAAACAGGGTCAAGGAAGCAAAATAATTTTTGTTCGATGAAACTTTCCAAGCATCGACCGAGTGACAATCAATGTCAAAATTCGCACGCGATTCGCGTGGCTTGGCCTCATTGGAATCGCGCCAACGTTCATCCCTGACGAAAAATGCGTCGTTTTGCCGAATTTCTTTCTGGTTCATGCACACACACACGCTCGTAAGCTCCAACTAATCGTCGACGATATTTTGTTTGTCGACGACTATGCAACTTTACACTGTGGTAAAAAAAGCTTTTAATGAATCGGCGACGATAATGCGTAAATGTGAAAAGCCGTTGTAATCACGAAGGTAAACATAAGCTACATGTTATCGGTTAATGTAGTGGATGAAAAAAAGAGGAGAGCAGGAAGCGAAAAAAAGAATGTTTGCGAAAATGTATCTATCTTTAACAGCGGAATACAGTAAGGCCGACGATGATATTTTTTATCAAACGTGCTTAGCGAGGTCCATACTGACTCAGTCACTTACTCATCACTCACTCACTCAGAACATCTACTATGAATATGTGCTTTATATAGTTTAACAAAATAAAACATTGAAAAAAACATTGTTGTTGTTATGGCTTTCTTTATTCTTTTCCCATCCTATGCAAAATCACATTGACATGGAAATTATTATTTGAATACAAAATTAATGTTTTACACTATAATAAGTTATTATTACCTAAAGGGTTTTACATAATTGATTTTATTCATAGACTTTGCAAGTATTACGTAAAAAATGAACTTTAATCATTTTTAAGATAACCTGCAATAATAAACCATTACATTTATGCTAAATTAAAAAAAATCTGCCAATAGTATACCAATTAACAATACTTGAACAATATTTTTCCAACAATATCAACTTCTTTAAATATATCATTTACATTTATTTTATATACGTTATACTTTAACAAAAGTATCTATTTAAATTTCCATTACAAAAAATATAAAAAAACACCATTATCACATAATCTTCGGTAAAAAATACTAAATACTAAGATACTCGATAATATTATTTTAAAATATATTAGAGTGAAAATTCTATTTTGTATATGACATGATAGAGAGCCAATTCTTTATTACATAGTGATATATGAATATAAATTTAGAATACTAGATTTTAAATGATAAATTATAATTATTTGATTGATTGACGAACCCACACTATATTTCAAAATATAAAATTTTATTGAGAAAGCTAAGGGTTGTTAAAAAGCACGAATCTTTTTAAGGATTCAAGAAAATATTAATCAAGTTCAATAAGCTCTATCATCATTATGCTTGTGATTTAATGCTAAAAATAACCTTGGAATTCAATAAGAAATGAGGCACTTAGAAGATAAGGGGTATAAGCAGTTTCCGGTACACCAATCAGTAAAATCATTAAAATGAATACATTAAGAGCACCAAAGTAAATAAAAAAAATATATTTAATTAAACTATTCTTTGAAATTAAAACAACTTTACCTGCTGGTATACCCCTATGTCCCTATATGCCTCAAATAATCAATACAAACAACGCAAATAACATCCTTTTCACTTCTACCCAAAAAAATTTTGTAAAAAAACTTCCCAAATACAAAGAACCGACGTTTCACTCGAAAATATCCAGTCAACCTTGCCATAAATATATGCAGCATCAGGGTATGAGCAGGTCCGTCTTGATCCTGGCGCGCTGTATCTCGGCGGGATCGTCGCAGGTGAGATACAACTGGAGCTCCTTGCGCAGGGCCTCCGCCGCCTCGTCCACCGCCTGCTGCTTCTCCACGTCGAGCAGCTCGGGCAGGTCCTCGCGCATCAGCCGCAGCACCGCAGACAGTTGTGCCTCGGATCTAAAAAGAAAAATTATTGTCTTTTTTTGTTTTAGGTCTTGAGTATTGATAAAACGAGCTTAAAAGTAACGCTGTGCTTATACTGGTTATATTGAAGTTATATTAGTTACTGGAAAGAACATTTCTAGTAGACAAAAGATAATTTTGGTGGGTTCTAACACTTTTTTAACATGTTTTTAGATTGAGAACCTAATCTGTTTGAGTTACCCTAGAAAACAAAGTACTTAAGTAATATATCTGACAAAGATTATTTTCTATCGGTACTGAAAGAGTTCAGGAATAGTACACTCTCGCACATGTATCGAACCGTATTTTTTTACACGACGTGTGCGAAGCTCGATTTAGCATACGCTTATTTGACGCAGCGAGAGCGAAAGCCAGTTTCACGCACGGAGTGTCAAAATTTTATTTTGACCCATTACTTCCACAAAGATTATTTACGTATAAGGCGTTAAGAGGCTAAAGGTATCGGTGATATTTTCGAAAAAATTGAGTTATAAGCAGTTATTCATATATGAAACAATGAAGAAATATGTTATACCAAAGTGATATGAGATTACACTAAATTAAATTTAAATATTTAATTAAACTAGGTTTGTTTATATGGAAATTCATAATATTCTTCAACATGTTTTTATTTTTTAAATAGAAAAATATGCACTTATACCCCTCGACTTATCAGCTCCTCAGACATAGGTAGGTACCGACTAAATATAATCATAAACCTACTAAAGATTGTAATTTTATTTAAAGATTTTCCGAAGTTTTTTTAGAACACGAAATCCTTTTTCTTTTTTATTATTTTACTGCAATTTAATGTGGTTGATCATATCATATAAATAATCTTAAATATTACAGAAAATTCTAAAATAATGCGTTCGGAATGTTTTTGTATATTATTGAAGCTGAATTTATTCTCAAAATTAAGTTTTACAAAATATAAAAATACGCGCTAAAATTATATTTAAATAGCCATATTTAATTCCAGTGAAATATTGAATATCTGATTTGAAATACTAAAACGGTAAGTTAAATTAAATCTTCAATATAATTCAGTTCTCTTCGCATGCCTTTATTGATTTAATAACTTCCTTTAGAGGATAAACGAATCGCTACGCAAATAGATATATCGAGAAGTAATGGATTAATCTGTACCCGTGTTTCAAAAAGTAATATAATTATTCCACATTCAATATTTACAATGACATTATCGATTCCTGGAACCACCTTTAACCGGATATGCTACGATAAATAAAGATCACAATGTACAAATTGAATTTTATTTATTGAATATTATTTAAAAATTCATTGCGCGATAAAAGCATTAAACAGTGCATAATTAACATACCCTAAGATAACCTAAGAGAGTTAGTTAGAAATAAAAAAATTCTTACGAATCGAGATGGTTACCTCGCTGATAATAAGACCCTGATGTCGGCGTCCTCGGTCGGCAGCACCTCGAGCAGGCAGTACTGCAGCGAGCCGGCATTCCTGATCACGCAGACCTTGCAGACCTCGTTGAAGGAGTACCTGTCGAGGAACTTGGTCAGCCGCTTACCCGTGCCGGAGTTCAGCTGCATCGGCAGCAGCACCACCCTGTCCACTGAGATGGCCTTAAAACGAATATAATTGTTTATTTTACCAGGCTTGTTTAATGTAACATTTGGGACAAAGCGTACCGGAGATTTCTGATAAGGAATTGTTTTGGAAAACAATGAAAACTGTTCAAATTATGATATTTCTTTGAGATATTGTCGATGCATTAGTAGTATGAACAATAAATATACAATGTGAGAGCCCGCAGGTATTATTCTTTGATATTTTTAACTTAAAAATGTACACATTGTAGTGTATGTATCTAAAGGAATAATACATAAGTTATGTAAATCCACAAGAAAAGATGGTAGGAGAAAGAAGACGACAAAGACTATAGATACAATTAGAACCGTATAAGAGCATAGGGTTATAGCTATATGTATACCTACATAGTTATTGAGCTGTAATTTTTACTATACTATAAATGAGGTGTCAAAGTGTTTTTGGAGCTAGAATGTCATTCTGAAGTAGTTTCAGTGCTAAATTACCATTTGTCCGGTAGATTTGTACTTCAAGAGTTATTTTAATAGCGTTTTAGAGTTGTATGGTAAATTGGTTGTAGCGTTAAATGAAGAATGGGTGAACAAAAACATAGAATTTCACTTTAGGTGAAAATTTATTTTATCTATTTTTTTATCGTAATAATACGTGGTTATCTTCATATTTCTCTTTAAATACGTCTTTGAGTACGCTTTCTCGAAATCTTTAATTTTCCTTTTGTTTTGCAGTGATTGAAAGAATACTGAGGTTTAGAGCAACTTGAAATTCTTTTTTACTAAACTAAGTGTTCCTTAATCCATTAACCCTCAAAATAAACCCGTGAAAACTTCGAGTTTCGAGAAACAAATGCATAAAACAGCTGTTTTTACCTTAAAATATACGTTTTTTTCAAATTGCTCGAATCTCATGCACGTATACATAATTATACTCTTCAAGTTATTTAAGCATCCCCTTGAAAACAAAATTATTTTTATGTAATTATTTATTTTAATAACCTCTTTAAAGAAGTCTCGTTCTGACTGACTGAATATTCGATTTTCATTAAATATGGTTATATATTATTAGGTTAAACCTAGTTCTTAGCTACTATATGAAATTCTTCAAAATTCATTAAAAATACAGGTCAAAACTATGAATAACTATGAAATAAAGGGCACAGTGCGCTTCTTATACATAAGAATTGTACAAGTAATTATTGTGCACAATTTAGCATTGGTCAAATATATCTATATATAATTTGACCAATGCTAAATTATGTACAATAATTACGTGTATAATTCTTATGTGTAAGAAACGCTCTATGCCAAATAAAGAAATGTGCCAGAAACAGTTTTTAAAGTTAGCCCGCTCTACGGTATTGAATCAAATCTGAATTTTAAACTTAATAATTCTATGTAAAAACTATAAATATTTATATATCAATTTTAGTATACGTTTGTACACTAAAATTGACATGTTCATCTAAACTTGAGTACCTTCTTATATTTAATCTCAGCAATTGCTCAGTAGACATTAGATAATGAACATAAAGTCATTACGCCACATTACCCGATTATCCCCTGCTCTTTAAAATAAAAAAAATATGCATGTATATATACAAAAACTCGACCGGCACTATTGGGGTCAGTGGTTGCGTGGCGGATCGCTCGCAAAAGTTCAGCAACGTTGAGGCGCGGTTGTACTTGGATGGGTGACTGCTCGCACAAGCAAGGACATCGACAATAGTGTCTTCTCCGGTAGGTAATGATACTTGACTAGCAAGTTGATTTTCTTACCGCACCGCATCCTGGCAGAGGGTCTTCCTACGAGTTTTCCTCCGCCACAGGTTACCGATATAGGTAGAAACCTGTCGTTGTCGGTAACTTGGGCGAATGCGGGAACGGTGTTGGGAATTAGGATGGGCTTGTTAGGATCAAACACCCCCACACAGGTGGTGGGGGTATCCTGTAAAAACCCAATAAGGGGAATACATAGGAAAAAATAAAAATAAAGAAAAACATATATAGAAAAATTGAATCTTCTAACCTTGAGCGCCAGTATGCTACACTGCGCCTCGTACTCCTCCTCCAGATTCACCGCGCAACTGCCGTCGATCGTGTCCTGCGCGGTGAGCTTGAAACTCGCCACCGGCGTCTGAAACATCTTGTCGTCGAACTGGCAGAACACGGTGCCGTGTGCCTCAGCGTACGGCTGCGAGTCGAAATTCGGCATGTCCAGGACGACGGTGGCGACGAACTCCTCGGACGGGCCGATCACTTCGCTCGGGAACCAAATCTTGTCGTCGACCAGCGTCCAGAAGATCGACACGCCGTTGCAGTCCTCGTCCCGGTCCTTCGGGCAGATGTAGATGGTTGGTTCTTCGAGGGCGCTGAAACGGAAAGGGAGATGGTTTGATGAAGGTGTTACTTCTCATTTTTAGGTAGTTTGGACCTAGTATTTAAAGGGGCAGGCCTGAGTTGAGTCCACAAAACAACTTTTTTATGTTCATTAAGAGCAATCATTCTGAAAAATTTTATGCTACAAATACTTACTAGGAGAGTGTCGAAAGTTTGGAAAACGATATTTACAGAAAACTTTGAGAGGTGTCTTATCACACCTAAAAATGAAATGTAAATCCTCTAGTTTTTTCCAATGGGCCATTATTTTTGAGATATCAACTAATTGATCTCAATTGTGCGCTATTTTAGTAAAAAATGCTGCCTCTACTTCTCATCATTGCTCTTCAAGTTTTTATGCTAGAAAAAGTTACCCAACTGTAACTAAAAGTAGACAAAAAGAGCTTCAATTTCATCTTCGTTTCGTAAAAAAAGTATTAATCTATGGGAAAGTTATTAACTTTCAAAAAATATGATGAAAAATGCAGCTAAATTCAAGGATTTTAACTCTAATAACTCTAATAACTCTAATATAATGATTTTTAGTGTAATTTTCATCACATTCTTTGAAAGTTAATAACTTTGGCCCAGATTAATATTTTTTTACGAATCAAAGATGAAATTTAAGCTTTTTGTCTACTTTTAATTTGGGTGGTTTTTTCTAGCATAAAAACTTGAAGAGCTATGATCAGAAGTAGAGGCACCAATTTTTACTAAAATAGCGCACAATTGAGATCAATCGGTTGATATCTCGACAACATGGGCTTATTGGAAAAAAGTAAAGGTGATACACTTCATTTTTAGGTGTCAGAAAACACCTCTCAAAGTTTTAGTAAATATCATTTTCCAAACCTTCGACCCTCTGCTAGTTAGTAATATCTTAAATTTTACCGTTGTAAAACCTTAAAATCTTGATCCTACACGTCAAAACAAATCACTATTTTCTACACCATATTTATTAAATGAACTTTGTCCCTAACACTATTCTAGGTGATATGATGTACGAAAATCTTTTGTTCGACGGTTATTCGACTCCTTTTGACATGTATTAAAAATTAAGCAAAGCACTTTTCCTTTAATTTTTTGTTTATTATATTTTTTCGAAAACCCAACCGATCTTTCGAAAGAATTTTATTAATATTTTTTAATAAAGGTATGAAAACCCCCCTTCTCCCTGAAAGCCTTACGTAGTTTATAGACGTCCCCTTAATTGTACAGTAAACTGTCATCTTACGTCCATTTCTAACTACTTTTATTATACACTGGCAATAATTGGAGTATATACCGTATATCTAATGGTATAGTAAATTTAATTGATTATCAATTTCCTGACCGATATAACTACGTTAAAGAAATATATATAGGGGATGTAAAATACAGTAAAAATGTTAAACTGTTTGACTATATATTTTTAAATCTATTTTCTACTATAGTAAATAATAACTTCTCTTAAACATTGAACTAGACATTTCTTGCGTCTTTTTGAGGATGTTAAATAATGTATCTTCTGTAAAATTTGTTTAACACCTTCGCGGTGGCATGACCCATATATGGGTCATGAATTTATGAAAATTTTGTTACATTTTATATCGAATCTTCATAGCTCTATCAAATCCTCCCATCTACCTAAATTCGCGAAATTATCTGCTCTCGATTGACCTAAAATATTCTATGAAAGAAAATCCTGTAAATGAAAAATTGTATGAAAAACTGTACCCATCCTACTCGAAGAGTAGACGACGATTAGCGACATACAGAAAATCATGATTGAGTAGCATCGGACCATTTGTTACATTTCACATCGTTGCATAAACAATTCGCTACTAAATAATTTTTTCAGACAATTTTCACATTATTTACTACGATATTGAAATAGTAGTCATGAAATGGATTCTTTGGAACTTTTCTACTATTCTATCTTTGTAAAAATTGAAAATATTGTCTTAAAATACATTAGCCGCGAAAGTGTTAATACCGGATAAAAATATAAACTGAATCGGGTCGGTATTTTACATCTCTGTGAATCTTAAGCGTTAGCAAATGTATCGCTCATTTTTATTTTCTTGAATATAATGGTAGTGATTCGATGTATGAGTGTATAAAACAAAGATTGAAATTGGTTGTGACATTTCAGCAACATATTCGCCGTCCTTTTCAGGCTAATTTTTAGGTCGAAACATCGAATTGCACTCATCCATCGATCCTTTTCATTATTTATATTCATTAAAAATTTGATGTCACTGGGGTGCCGAGTTGATTAAACACTTTTGATCAAATAAATTTAATATAAGTATATTTAGATTCGAGTAATGAAAAATACACGAACAGAAATA
Organism: Gastracanthus pulcherrimus; assembly: GCA_949152435.1. Classification (NCBI taxonomy): domain Eukaryota; kingdom Metazoa; phylum Arthropoda; class Insecta; order Hymenoptera; family Pteromalidae; genus Gastracanthus; species Gastracanthus pulcherrimus. The sequence goes on from OX424572.1 coordinate 70,202,722, forward strand.
TAAAGGTCCACACAGTACATACATTCAATTTCACTAGTGTATTAAAATATATTGAAGTTTCTTTAATGTATTAACAATAACAAAGAGGCATAAACAATGAAAGAAATTCATATACTATGTATAAACTAATTAAATTTTCGAAAACGTATATTATTTAGCTTATTCCTGATATAAAAACATTTTCTACTCCTAATGTTTAAATTCAATGCTTCTCTACAATCCAACTGACACAATAAAGTAATCAACAATAACTAATTACAGTCCATCCCCCAAAATCCCCAAAATCGTGTGACGATGTAAAATCGCACGCGCCAGAATTATTCGCTCTAAATTCGCCGAGGCTCCGCGGAGGGCCGAGAAAAACTCCTAAGGAGCTCTCCCAGCCGGCAGGTGATAAAAAGTAAGTAAGAGCCGTCCGCGGCTTTATCGGCTAACTCGTCGGCGTCGTCGTCATCGCCGGAGGCGGTGCGGCCCACCACGCCCCGAAGTGTCGAAGAAACTTATCGGGTGGGAAACTAATGACTCTGCGCCGGGGCTTACACGTGGTCAACATCCGTTTAAATTCTCTCTCGGGGGTTTTCTCGAGAAAGAGAGAGAGAGAGAGAGAGGGGTGGGGCAAGTTCGAACGTGGCCGCGAAGCGGAGTTTGCAATTTTCGTCGAGGAGCTTGAGGGAAGGAAGGGATTATTAGTGCGGCTCGTGTTGACGGAAGTCAGTCGTGATAGTGGCTTGAGACAATGTATTGGCTGGATTTAGTGTGCGAATGATTTATCTTATTCATTATTGCATTATAAAAAAACTATTTGGATTTGATTTATAGTCGATTCAAATCAATATTCATTCGAGTACAATAAATTATTGCTTAAATAAAAATATATATATATTTATGTGTTTCAAGTATATTTATTAAAATTAGAGAACATTTTTCTTGAATAAATTTAGTCATTCCAGAAATTGTAGTCGTCCCAAAGAAATTTTATTTAAGTATATTATATATTTTTTCAACGCAGCTCCTTAGAAAATATTATATTTTGAATCAAACAAATATTTCTTTAAATCAAATAAATATTAATTCATTTAAATAATATTTCTTTCATTTGAATAAATATTTATTCAATATCAACTTTATTGAATCAAATAATAAAACTTCTATTTTGATGTATATTAATATTCTTTTTTTATTATACGTAGTGTTTATTCACTAAATACTTTATATCATGTAATAAAAGAGGTTTTATATTTTAAAGTTCAATATAATTTTTTATAAAGTCAAACTAATATATAGCGCCATAAATTTTACATTCATCCATAATTTAATAATAAGCTGTAATAAGGAGCTGCAATTTTGATTCTTTTGAACATTATGAATAAATTTATTTTAAAAATTTGATTGATGTTAAGTTATAATATATTTTTATATTGTAGTTATATATAATAATCCAGTAAATTTTATAAACATTTTTATTACATTGTAGTAAAAATCTAATTTTAAAAAATCCAATTTAATGAAAAAAATAACTGCTTTAATTTTGAATTTACTTCTTATATCAATAATTTATAAAACTTAATTTATAAAATTGTAAGATTTTCGTTTTGATTGTTAATTTGATTTTGAACTTACATATATTATTTTACGAATTATTTTATTGTTTTAAATTATATATATTTTTAAAGCGGTCAATAAGATTATTATTTTATAAAATATATAAAATTTTAAACATTGATACTGTATTTTAAAAACTTGTACGTGCACGTATCTAATCTTAACATAATCTAATTCATTAATCAAAGACCAGAACGTATGCTTTTACCATATGTAGTATATCCCATTTATATAATATAACAGTTTCAATATTACTTTTCTCTATAATATTTCGGTAACCTTCTTAATAACTGTGTAACTTAATATAGTGTTATGATTAACAAAAATCACATAAAAATGATAGTTATTTACAATGTAAAATAAAAATAAAAGTACAATATTTAGTCAACATATTAAAATAAAGTCGTATTCGTTCAATTAAAAAAAAATCATTGACACAAAACATTTTTGGTTGAGTTTAATAAATATAATTTTAAGGTATGACTCTGGTGTTTTAAAAATATCTCCTATGCTGACCTATCAACTTGAAATTTCTTCCTATCAATGATTTTAGAAAAAAGTATTTTACTCCAAGTTTCAGGTCATTTAACATGTCTCCTTCATGCCATGCCACAATAAGTATTACTTTTCAGTCAAATTTTCAGTAATTTTCACCAATATTAGTAATATTTCAAATTGTAGTACGCGCACCCAACATTAAGATTGTGTATTCAATAAATTCCTATATGTTTCTGAAGTACTAACAAACCAAAGTTATCACTCTACAAAATGTATTCATTTATTACTCTCCTAAAAAATCTAACTCGATACGCTTTAAGAGAAATCTATTAAAAAGCAATAAAAAATGACAGTTTAAAATAAATTCATTAAAACCTTATGAGCAATATTTTTTAAAGTGAAAAAAATTAGTTTCTGGAAAAACAAGTTTTTAAATTCAATTTTGTATGTTATATAATGTAAATTGTATTACTTCAACGCCTGTAACTTAAAAACATTAAAACATCGAGTTATGATATCTGACGCGTTTTAAAACATTCTTACAATTACAAAGATTAAGAAAATGTAATAAGGAAATTTTTGATTTTTTGGTAAAAAAGCACCAGTCCTACCTTAAATCAGCGAAAAATTGTATAATTCGCTCGCAAAGAAAACTTCTTTGAGTCAATGTAATATGAAATCTCTCCTCCAAACACAATCACTTCAAAAATCATTATCAAGAATTTACAACGAAAAACCTCCTGGTTAACAACACACCTCTTCGCTTCGCAACCAACAACACTACATCACTCTCCTATTATCGCAGACCCGATATTCACCCAAACTTTCCATCTCTCCGGAGAGAGATCCTCGTCAACCATCACCACACAGCCAGCCACCCCCTATATTTTGAGGTGCACATCGCATTTCGCATGTCGTCGAAGTAGGAGGGGACTGAGCGCGAAGATAGAAAAGAAAGGATGACGGCCGCGTGACGATCGATAATCGTAGAGAGAGAGAGAAAGAGAGAGAGAGAGAGAGAGAGAGAGAGAGAGAGAGAGAGAGATGGATAGGTAGATAGATAAAAGTCCTTCGCGTGGGCGGACGTCAACAAAGTAGCTCCTGGTCCGATAGCTCTCGAGTACAGCGATGGTATCCAATCTGCCGTCGGTCTTTCGGGGGATTCGCTTTTTTTGGATCATCCTAGGAGGCGGGTTGAGTGGGAAGGAAGGATTAGATGAACTGGATGATGGCGCGGTGAGCATCTCGTACTGAGATTTTTGATGATTCCGTTGGGTGGGTAACGTGCGGAGGTATTTTTGGAGATAGTTGTGATTTGTAGGAGATTTTTGTGGGGGTATTGCTGATGAAACTTAATTTGAATTAGTTTTTGAATGAATAATCGTTTGATTTCGTATAATGTAATGTAGTAGCCCTGGTAGAAAATTATCTAGTTTTATCGAGGCCCTCGATTATTCCCATGGCAAACTAGATAGATCTACATAGATCTAGATTAATTTTCCACCAGGGAGTTTTTGAGGATAATCGTATTAGTGATGAAACAACATTTTTGTGCTACTAAAATTTAATATCTAATAAGTAATTAACATATATTAAGAGTTATAAATGGGAGATTAATTTATATATCTAATTATGTTTTTATCAAGGTAGAGAGTTATATAAATGTAAACGAATGAATAAAAATAGTAATTTGAACTCGAATATATATGATATGTTTTATACGAATAGAATGGGCGTTTTATTTAATACGAAGAAAAAACAGTGCAAAAAATTTTAAGGTGGCTCTATGATAATTTTTTACCAAAGGGTAGACTTTAATGTGGATTTGTTTAAAATAAAGACTAGTAATGAACCATTGGTAAATGAAAAAGGCTACATTTTGTTTGTTATCGATCTTAAAGTATTTGAAGATTTATTGGACTGGATCTGTCAAACGGGGATGCGCAAAGAACTTTTCCAATGAATCTTCACTTTTATTGAAAAAAAATCAATCAATTAATAACAGTCGGGTAACAAAGCTTTAAATTTGCATTTAACCTCTATCTGTGATTACTTTTTGATTATTTTTAACCAATTTCGATTGGATTTTGAACTATGGGGCATGTATTTCCGAAGGTCTTAATCTGTCATTTTTACAAATTGATTCAATATTACCTAAGTTATGGCACAGTTTGTATAAGTAGGTCAATTGGATCTCGTTATTTTCAACATACGTTTTGAGTTTATTTAATTAGCTCAGATAATATTTTTCAAATAAACTTTTTAATATTATAATATATAAAAAAAATTTGTGTTAACTCACGTGTCTTTATTATATTTAATTCTAGAAAGTTGACAAACAAATGGGACAAATTGATAGAAACAATCACAAATAAACAAAAAGAAACTATACCAGTAATTTAATAAATGAAAAATGTACACGATTAAATAAAACATAAACAGCTTTAATTGTTTATTAAAAATGAATAACATAAGATTGTATGTTACTTTAAGAAACAAAATACCCGTAGATAATCGAAAAATATAAAGTATAGCCAAAACGAACCCCCATACAAATTCCTCTTTTATCGCGTGTCAGCGCTACCAACGGCCCCCCAAAATTCCGTCGATAAATAACCACCTGATTGTGCGCGTATCGCGCAACGAGCGAGCGAGGCGCCTCTCCGGCCCGCGATTATATCTCGACGCGTTCACGCTGCACCAACGAGCCCTCGCGCCCCGTGTAATGCGCTCTAATTAGGGGTGATACCGGTTGTGAATATCGTTAAAATGGCCTAACGAAGAGCCCGGTAATCAGCCGTCGACGAGGCCGAGCGCCGCGTCCTCGTGGTGCATCCGACGCGAGGAAATCGAGTTTGGCTGCGAGCACCTTTTCACCGACGGTCTTTAACACCTCGAGCGGAGAAAATAAAGATTCTGAAAGTGTGTTGTATTTAATTAGTAGCTTCTAGTGAAAAAGTTGTAATAAGAAACATAAGGTAGTTGACCCTGTTCTCGATAGCTTAGTAACAGACTCAACTTATTTCGCTATAAAAAATGCTTTAATTTTAAAAAAATTGAAATTTTTTGTTTTCAACTATTAATTAATATACTTATTTAGCAAATAACTCGAAAAAGACGAAATTTTAACGTAATGTTTACTTCTAAATTCAATAAACCAAAAAATAATCCGAGGGAGCAGTTGTCGATAACCATTTTACGAGTCGGAGCAATTCTCGATAGATGCAAAAGACCCAGTTCTCGATATACCAACAAGCCCATTATTCAGGTTAGGTTCTAGGTTATGTCAAAACTTGATTGAATAACATACACATTTTGATTATTATAATTACATAATTATTAATTAAAAGTAGTGCTTAAGTACTTTTAAGCATTGAAATAACATTTAAAGAAAAATTTATTTGTATTTTGTATATATTATCTGACTATCGACAACTGGGTACGTACGCATAATTAAGACGGAGTTGTCGATATATGAATTAAAATAGTTATAAGTAAATAAATCAAAATTTAACTTTTTGATTACGCTTATTTTGTTGAATTTAAAGCTAATCTTGGCTTTATAGTTTTTTAAAACGTTCTATTTATTACAAAAATGTCACTTTAAAGTTTACTGTTTGTTACGATCGTGATTAAGGAAACGTCGAGAAACTCATCAAATCTGAGAGTGCCAAGAAGTGTGAATTTCTATTTAACAAGTAGCGCTAACTGAGTTTTTATAATTCAAAATATTTATTCAGTGATATATTCTTAATATAGAAATAATTTTCTCGTACCGAAAAATTGCTCAAAATATATCTAAAATCGTATTATTCCTTCGAGTTATCGACAACTGGGTACCTATCGAGAACAGGGTCCACTACCTTATGTATTTTCATGAGTTCTTAAACGTTATTGAAGGTATTTTTTAACGAAAATCATATTAATTGAAGTTAGTAACGGAATGAAGTTTTAAAAAATTTACGTTTTTGGTGACTATTTTTTACGCAGGCATCGAGCTCGTGGTACATGCTTATAAGATATTCATTATTTTAATATATGTTAATCAATACAATACATAGTTATTAATATAACGCTATCATAACCCATTAATTGTATCGATTTGAAATTTCACTATTTTAGTTTCCGTGACCTCGTCTTTTATTTTTACGATATTCGTTAAATAATCACATATTTCATTGAAAGAAAATATCATAATATTAAGATATGATACTTAATAACAGCACTCACAGTTAAAAAAAATATGAACAGTTTGAAGAAATATTTTTATTAAAAAAAATGACGTCGCGAAATTTCTCAACAAAAAAGAAAATAAATTCCTATCTACATTTCTCCACAAAGTCCGGATCATCAAGCGAAATACAGTCCTGCCAATAAAACTGACCTCTGAAAATCCTCGGATCCTCGGAAATCACCGCGTCCCTGCATCGCGCGATTGTGCGACTCTCCACATTCATTTTTCAGGCCTACAAAAAAAGCACAAACAAAAAGAAATCAACGCACACCCGCGACTCTACTTTTATCGCTCGTAAAAATCGATAGCGTCACTGATCCCGATACGGAAGCCCACCTATATAAATCGGAAAAGCTCGTCGCCGAAACCGCGCAACTATAGATAAAGCGCCGGCAATGTTGCGGGATATACTCGTATACACGCACGTGGATCTGGATGTACATAATTTCGTTTGGAGGCTTCAACTTGCGCTGGAAAGTTTCTCGATTTTAGCGAGAGGCGTGGGACTGTTTCGATATGATTTGTCGATTAGAGTACATGGGAATGGGAAAAGTTTGTATTTTTGTTATATGTGTGCGGGGGTGGCTGTAATGGGTTTTGAAACAGCGAAAATGAAGTTTTGGATTTACATTGATTTTGCATTTTAAGATGCTTTGTTCTGACTGTTAGTTGTAACGGTTATAACAATGATATTTATGTTTATGTGTTAGTTAATTTTTTTAAATTTGCATTTCTGAACGATAAAAGCGAATTTTGAAAAACTCTAGCTTTGTGTGCTTACTTGATCTCCGATGGCGGAAATAAAATTGTCAAAAACTTAAAATGTCTGGCAGGTACTGCAAACAAATTTCACAAATATCAGAGAAATTATTAAAATTTGTCAGTAATTTATCAAGTTTGTTGGAAACATCATAAATGTCGTCGTATGAAAGAAAAAAATTTTATACAATTTTAAAGATTTATAAACACACATACGTATTTTTATTATTATATATTTATTATTATAAAAGAATGCTGCCAATTGATTTGGAACTCGGCTATTTCATGAGGTATCAGTTATATAGTAATTTTAGTTAATGATACTGAATATTACACTTATTTTCTGTATCATTCAGTACATCACATTATTTTATGCTTGATCGTTGCAAAATACGTATGTAACGTATGTACTATGAAGTAAATTTGCTTGAGGTTTTCATAAGTAATTACGAACTTGTTAAGTTTAATCTAAAATATAAAAAATCACTCAAGTTAATAATTATCGTTTTCCAAAACCAATGAATCTTATGACTTCAAAATTTACTTCTAAATAAAACAAATATTAAGTAAAAATTTCATTGAATTATATCCTGCAGTTGTCGAGTTATGGAGATTTAAAATAAAATCTTAATCACACAGTATAACAAATATAAAATGGCACATTTCACATTATTTCCGATCTTAAAATGAAGGATTTCATGAGTACTTTGTGTGTAAAAAATTCGTTTCAAAAACCAAAATTAAAATATAAAACGAACCAATCAGAATTTCTGAAATTTTCAAGTCCCTTCTAAATATCCAGAGTTCTGAGAAAATAATCATTCATTAGTAGTTTCTAGAAAACTCTTTCCACCAGGAATACACTTTTCAAATAACCCTACAACGGTTGACTCTCCGTTAGCTTTATCAAACATCCACGAAACGCTTGCGCACGACGCGACTTATTACACCAAAAGATAAAACCCATTAAAATAAAGAAAATTCCTTATACACCACAGGAAGCGACAATTCAGCCTATCATTCGATCGCTCCCATCTACCCCTCCCCCCTCCCCGTCCTGTATACCCAACGCGGCGCACCCACATCAGCCGGACAAACAACGCCTGTGCCTGTTTGCGAAAAAGGTTCCACTTCCTGACCAATAACGCACCGCTCTTTGTGCGCGTTTCGGAAGGGGGCCCCTGCGCGACGAGAATTGAATCAACTCCCGGATTTTTACGGCTCTCCGCCTTGCGTGCGCACACTCCTATTTATATAGCCGGAAAATAAAAGTATATAGGCGGGAAGGGATAATTATTTGGCGCGCTTTGTTCGCGCGTGCGTGCGGCTTCGGTGTGTGCACGCATTTATCGGATATATGGCCATTGATTGCGAGAGAAGGGAGGGGGGGGGGGATGAAATAATGGTTTATTGTGATTTTGCAGGAGGCGTGCGAACGACGGTTAATGGGCTGCGTTTGATGATTCTGAGGGTTGGGGAGGAAATTGTTTTTACGCTTTACGTCCAAGTATTTGACGGCGAAAAATGTTTATGCATTGTGCGCGCTAATTCATTTTCGCAAATTTGGATCTGATTGAATGTAAAGTTTCAACCAAATTATACGCAACTTCTGTGAACTCATATATAAAAGCATCACTGATTTGTTTCAATTGAGAGGTTAAAGTAAAATGTAAATCTTGCGCACTAAATTCTTTGAAATTAAATTTTAGTCTCCAGAACAGGTCATTTTCACTTTCTTAAACTCAATTTTGAGTTGTAACTTTAGAGTAACTACGTTTGAGTCAAAATTAATCCAAGGCAGATTGCAAGTTCCGTTTGGTTTCATAAAATTGAGAAGAAATCGTTTAATGGTGGTTACTAAACACTCTAGTGGGTCACAATTTATTTGGGCTTACTAGTGCTTCTAGGGAAATTTACTATTTTATTATAATGTGAAATATGATGAAATAGTAGTTAATCTATCAGTACTGATTTTTAATGTTTCACAATTGGTTGAAGGAATCGTTGAAGGAAAAGTTGAAGGAAACAGCAATAGCCAATTTTTCTAAACCAACATTCTACCAAATATACTAACGTAAGCAAAATTTACAAATTTACCTATAGAGATACAATTTACATATTGGACCGTAATTATACAGTACTAACGGTCCAATATGTAAATTGTACCTACAAGTCTTGTTGAATTTAAAATTTAAACCCACTGCATTTCTGTAGATTCAATTACATTATTAACTTCAAATTGACACAAATGTCACGAAAATTGATCCATTCTTTATAGGAGTCAACAAACCCTCGTTTTAAATCAAATTTGAATTTAAAGAATTTAGAGTTAGTTTTTATTTCTTATTAACGTATCATTCTAATTTCTACAAACGAATTCATTATTATAAAATCACACTTTCAATTCCCCTAAATTCATCTTCTGAAAATCCACGTATACTCAAACAGTCGTACCCTCGTCATAATCCACTTCCTCCGAGTCCAAATCCCAAGCATCCCCGACGACACTCGAAATACACAAGCGAGCCGCACACCACGTCTCCGCGGTGCAAATGTTTTCTGACTTATCACCGTGATGCGCGCAGAGAGCTCGGCGCGTTTTCCCGGTTGACATGCCCATGCATGCAGCAGCAGCCGACGCGTCGCCCGCCGCCGCATTTAACCTACGATGAGCTCTCGGAAGCCGTGATTCACGCGTGTTTATACGAATTTAGAACGTCTGCGAGTGCGCGGTTTTGACAAAAATGCAACGGTTGCGCAAAAATCGGAAGGCCGGTGGCATGTTAAAGGAGTGCTCATTGTTGTTGTAATTTTCGTTTACGTTGAGTTATGGGATTAAATGGGGATAACATTCTCTTGTGATTGATAATGATTCACAAAATTTGAAAATGAATCGGAAATATGTAATGATTCTAAATAAATCATTCAAGACCTACTTGAAACAGTAAAAATCTATACATGAATAATATAATGCACAATGTATGTCTATTCGGATAAATTTCAAAAACTTCTGAACTCATTTTGATCGGGTTTTGAACTGTAAAATACCCTTCATTTTTTTATGAAAAACCAAGTCCAATTGTGTTATATAAATTTAGAACCTTTGCACACTTTTGCCAAAAATAGAACGACTGTTCGAGAATTAGGATACTGTTTGGGAAGTGCTTTGTTAAGGTCATTGTTGTAAATTTTCGTTTACTTTGAGTAAGGGGATTACCCGTGGCATTGTTCAAATATTTTGGAGATAAATCATTAAATTGTAACAAGGATGCTGTGAAAACTAAAATAATTTAAATTAAAAGATTTAAAATGAGATTTTTAAATTATAATGCATAAATGAATTAAAAATAAAAACTAATATTGTACAATATTTGTTATACGCTTGAAATAATTTTGTATTTTCTAGTCATATAAAATCTCTCATGTATATTTTATATTATTTGAAATAACAAATAAACTAGAATGAAGTACAGAGTACATATTGTTTTTTGAAACAGAAAGTTTGGAATTTTCCACTTTATGGTTTCAAAAGTATGAAATGCAAAATATTAAAAACTTTTTATGCTTGCATATTATTAATGTTTATAGTTTTATAAAATGCGCACGAAATATAAACTTTTTAATACAGCAAAACATTTATTTCAGTTATCCTAATTATAATTTTGAATTATTCCTAAATTATTATTTTACTTTCCTTCATAAAATCCGGTTAAACAAAGTCCGAAAATCAGAACATAATTTGTAAAAAGCATTAGAGAGAAGAAATTTAATCTCCCGTCAAACCGACGTTTCGCGTAATACAATACCGAATCCGGCCAAGTGAACGTCTCCGATTCCCCGTGAGCCGAATGGGCGATATTCAAGCGCGCCCGTCAAACGTTAGCCGTAATCGCTGCAAGGAAAGCCTAGCAAGAGCGCTTTAACGACTCGAGATCGGGCGACGTCTTGTGATTTATAATGAAAAAAGAAGTTTTGAGTAACGGGATGAGTAAATCGCGTTAATAAGACAGTGGTGCGCTTGGAAAGTAAGGAGGCGGAGGTCCGTCATCAAAAAGAGGACCGGGAAATATTTGTGATAATTTATCACACTAATAATGTGATTATTTAACAATGATTTTATGTTAAATAATTCCATTCCATTGATGGTCACGTATTATTATAATGCTAGTATTAATCCTTATATTTATTACCTATCACATTATCCTGCAAAATTCATGATATAGGTGCACCGACGGCCAATTAACATTTTATGCGTTACAAACGTCTCATATTTCACAGCCATTTTCTGGAAAGACATAAAATTTATACGCTCATAGAAAGAATATATTTTTCATTTTTTCATCACGCAAAGCAAAATACCCATTTCGTTTCTCTTATATAAAGAATTTCATATTTAAGAAAATTCAGATGTTAAAGCAAATACTTGAGGATTATGTGGATTATTTAAGATAATAATATTTCTATTGTTAAATTGAAGTACATTGAAAATTATCCGGCCGCATGCCAAATTGATGTGAATACATTTTTAGGGAATAATCTATAAAGTATTTCTGAAAAGTTTGCATTTTATATTACCCTAAACTGTATTAATTCCCATATACTTACTTAAACCTGTAAAGTACACGTTTTGTGAGTAAAATTAGACTTATAAAAGTCAATTTCGTTATTGTTGGCTCCCGGAATCCTGTGGCAGCTACAAGAATATATTGTTCAGGAGTTAAGATTTGCTATGCACTTCAATGTTAAAAAGAATATACTTTTGTCATTTTGACCAAGAAAATAACTATTTCACCCTATTACAAAATTGGAAATGGTTCAATTCGATTAGATGGTCTTTTTTTGCACAAATTCAAGTTTATCACATGAAATTAAAGTGAAAAACGAAAAAGAAATTTACAGATCCCTGAAGACCGACCGAGACATAGAAGATTAATACATATTATTTATTATTTATATCTGGCAATACATAGAATATTCATTGAAATTATATAGATTCTGATGATGAAATATGAAATAAAATGCGAAGTTGACGCAACAGTAATGCAAGTAATTAAGATAGAAAAATAAATGAAATGATGGTATTGAATTGTCAGTTTTCTATACAATACTTTATTGTTAAAACGTAAAAAATAAAAGATTTTTCTTTGTCAACCCGTATTTTATAAGGATTAACTTTGTATGCAATATACATATAATTAATTTTTGTTGTGCAAAAGATAAACACCAGATAACCATTTAAATACTCCAATTTCCCATCTTTCTTCTTTATCATACAACAAGCTTCCCACTCAAAATCCAAGATCCCCCAACAATCCTCCAAACACTTGCTCTCCCTCCATCCTCCAACAATTCTAACAGCACAGTCGTCGCGCGCGGTGCAGCGCATCGTCGCATCGTCGCATCGTCGCCGAAATCTCATCTATTATTGCACGGCGCGCGACTCGTCGTCGTCGGTGGGGGTCAGAGGCCGCGTACACACTACTGGCTACTTATACCCACACAAGTCCACCGGTGCAATCCGCGCATGCGCGAGTGCTCGCCAAAGAGAGTAGAGCGCGAGCGCGAGATCGACCCGCGAAAAAGTGCAGCGCTGCCGCTGCCAAGAAGAGAGCGTAGGGTAGGATATAGTGTAAGCATATACATGCCGAGTTGTCGGCACGCATCCACACGCGCGCGCGAGAGATAGAAAAGCTCTCGCGTGCGCTCGGAAGAGAGAAAGAGTAAAGAGGGACGAGAAGAGTGGAGTTGTAGGCGATGTCTGAGACAACAATCGTGGGCCTTGTCATGAGCATTTTTAACATACGTGTATCTAGTTACCAAAAGTACCTTCTTTGTAAATGAATAATACATAGGTCTAATATTTAGGCAGATAGAATTATGTAGTTAATTTTTGTAGATATAGAGTAGCTAAATACTTTTGGGTCTACATTTGTAACTCAAAACACTGACTTTTTAAATAAATTTATGTAATCAATACCTTTCGATGCCAATGTGTTTGGCTCAAAAGTATCCTACATTTATGCATTTTTGTATAAAAGATAAACTTCGTTTAGGTTTGTTAGATATGTATCTATACAAAAAGTATCTTATCGAAAAATCAAGAAGATTAAGAGTATCTATTACAGCGAAGAAGAGTTCTATCATAACTGCTTACGTCAATTAAATACAAAATGATACAAGATACATGAGTATCGTTTGTCAAAAATATCTAGATACAGTATCTAAACTAATTAAAATTAGTAATATCTGAAAACAAGTATTTCAATACTTCTGTGCCTTTAAATACCTTTCCTCGTAGTTTCATTCTTAAAAGTACCTATATATTAAGTACCTAAAATATTAAGTTTGCCCACGTCTGGGAGAGTAAATATAGGAAAATATGATGCCGAGAAGTAGGCGCGTTGTTGGGTTATTAGGGGAGAGAATGACTGCGATGATGCGAAATGAATCAAGTCGAGGGATAAGGGGAGAGAAGAACGAGGTGGAATGCGACTGCGAGCTCAGTTTACAAGGAGCTAGAGGAAGGGAGCGAATGGAGGAGGTTGTGTAACGCGACAAAAGGGGAGTTACGCGAGGGGCGAAAGAAGAGCGAGGTGTACGAAAGTAGGAGGAAGAAGCAGAGACGATAAGGAAAGAAGCGAGAAGGAAGAGAGATAGAGAGCGGAGTGTGCATTAAAGCTCAGCTTTAGCGAGATAAAGAGCAGACGCGACCTGCAGTGATACAAATCGATATATGATTACGGTTGCGGGTACGTAAATATACACGCAAACAGAAAAAAAGTATAAAAATGAAGATACGAGAGTCAAAATAGTAGATATCGATGCAGACAAAATAGAATCAGACAGGATGCATGCAGATGTAAATACAGCGCACATGCGCGGGTACGTGTTATTGTAAATATTGCAAAAAGAGATGCGTTCTTTTAAACAAAAAATAGATAACGATTGAGAAGAGATGCAAATGCGAGCACGTGTACGCGTTAATGAAAAGTTAAAAAAAAATTAGAAAAAGAGATGAGTACAGAAAAAAGTAGGGAAACGTGACGATGCATGGGCATTGCAGTTTTTTAGCGTGCTATAGTTTTTAATTTGTAAAAATTAAAGGTGAAAATTTGCATTAATTTAAAAATAATTTGCACCAGGATTATCATGAAAAAAATTATACATAAAAAAGAATAAATAAAATCTGACAAAAAATAAAATAAATTGAGAAGATGCCCCAAAATCCAAATCCATACAGAGCTACGGGTAGAAACGATATTATCATTTATTTTATTTCAATATAATACTTTATCAAGCTCTAATTTGCATCACAATCCTAAATATTGCGATATAAATCAAAATATAACAAAAAAATATATAATGAAAATTAATTAAGAATAATAAAAATAATAAATGCCGATCATATTGCTCATATCGTCTCAGGGATGAGGCGGTATGAATATTTAAGGTATCTACTGTAATGTAAGAAGTTTAAATATGTTTCATACATATGAGTTTGCATTTTGTTTTCGAATTATTGCAAATTTTTAATTCTCTATAATGCAGAGATAAATAATAAGTAGAAGCTACCGAAACGCACATTGATTATATCTAAAACAAAAGTTTGTTTTAACTGTCTACATGTGTAAGTTATACAAGCTTTTAAAAAAGCTAAAGGCGTATGCAGAGAAAACGGAATAAGATCAACATCATCATAGGTCATGAAGCCTGATCATACACGCAACGACTTTGTTCCTTACATACATTCATCGAGTTCGAGTTTGATCCTCGACATCAATAAATCCGGATCGACCTTATATATTTTTGTAAAACTAAGCAAGAATAAATTTGTTATAAAATGTTTTATGCCCATCTGAACGAAAATGGCCACTTTTTTCCTTGGAAAGGGAGATCAAAATTACACTTTTTGTCCGCAAAAATGATTAGCGGGAAAAAAGTAAACTTTTTTCCTGCAAATGTGCAAAAAAAGTGACTTTACTAGAAACTACTCCAGATTCCTTTATTTCATCAAGTTCTACCAATAACCCTGATTTTCGATTGTCTTTTAACAATATTGTCTTTGAACAGTCCATTAGTCCCGTTTTCCAAGTCAAAAAGTGGCCACAGTTGAGATGGGCATAAAGTACTATATGTAACTCGAGAAAAAAGTCGATTTTTCTCTCGGGCTATACTGTCCTCGCTTCGCTTCGCTCACTCGGGCAGTGAA
Organism: Gastracanthus pulcherrimus; assembly: GCA_949152435.1. Taxonomy (NCBI): domain Eukaryota; kingdom Metazoa; phylum Arthropoda; class Insecta; order Hymenoptera; family Pteromalidae; genus Gastracanthus; species Gastracanthus pulcherrimus. Next base: position 70,218,024 of record OX424572.1, read on the forward strand.
CTCACTCGCGGAAAAAATATTCGACTTTTTTCCCTTGTTACATAATGTACTAATTTTTTCTTCAATTTTATTTTATATTGCATTATAGTTTCTCAACCATTTTAAATAAATTTTTTAAATGTATGAAAGACTTTTATTTTCATATATTATGAGCTAGTTTGTGTACATAAATCACTTGACAAAAATGTGTTGTCATAGTACTGTTCTGGGGTGCGATATCTAATACTCGTTCATATTCCCTTTTTTGTACATATATAAGCTTTAAACTTCTTTTCATACGATTCTCTTTGCGCTTCGCGGTCTTGAAATAAATGAGAATCTTAACTCGTAGTAAGTATACCTCAACTCAATATACGTACTCACCACACTAGTGCGAATAGTTTTTTCTTTGTAAAAAATGAAGCATTTTCACGAAGTTTTAATAAAAGCATTCAATTGTTGAAGACGCCGTGCACTAAAATATAGCTTATGTATAAATTTAATTTTTATTTATTATTAGATATATGAAATGAAACACGTGAACAAAACATTTTTTGGTGCAAATTTGCACTAGTGTGATGACTACGAGTTAAATCTGCTGTTAAATAAAACGAGATTCTCCTTTCCATGGCATTTTGATAATTTTTATACATCAAATTACTTTATATCGAACATTTACGTACCATATATGGTCACGAATTTCGTTCTCCAGGGGCTATATGAGACATATATATCTGGCTCATAAAATTTGTTCATGTAGAGTTAGACATTTTTAAAACTATTTTGGCTAAATGGCGCTAGTTCTTCGTAAGTAATAGAATACATTAATGATGAATTTTCCATTGTTTTGAAACTTGTCTTATTGTAGCCTTAGCGCTCAAGCTGTTAAAGACTTATTTACTTGAATAGAAATATTTATAGCAGCGGTTTCTACTTGTAAGTATATTCATTTTTAACCTGTACAGTATCCTGCTACTTCCGTAACAATAAATTTATTAAAACACACACACAGCAATCCAATTCCGATCAAAGCCCAGCCGCAAGAGCGTCTTCTATATACGCCATTCACAGCGCGTAAACAGAACACACTCCTCTGACAACAAACAATCCAGCACGCGCACATGCGCACAGCCAGCAGCATCAGCCAGAGCCGAGCGCGCTAGCCTAGCGGCTCTCAGTCATCCGTACGATGTCGCGGCGGTGAGAGGCTCCGCGGCGGGGCTTCGACTTCGTGCATAACTCGTCGTGTACACACAATCAGTTCCCCACGACACGTGTTCGCCTTCTAACCCCCCTCCCCTCCCCTTCTATTGTACACACGCATGTGTTGTACCTGAGTCGGGGAAGAGTGTGTTGTCTGTCTGCACGGACTCGGGCTTGCACTCCTGGAGGAAGAGTATATATAACCCTCCGAGGGGGTGCTGAGGGTGTCGGGGAGGAGAAGAAGAAGAAGAAGAAGAAGAAGAAGAAGAAGAAGAAGAAGAAGAGATTCGGGGTGTAGGGGGTAGAGAAGAGGGATGGACGCGGGGCGCCGATAGTGTATCGAGTGGCGTCGCATGCACGGTGAAGGTGAGTGCGCGGGATTGTTTGTTTCTTTCGGGGGCTTCAGGCTGGGTTGGGTGATAAATGAGACGATTTCTTATTTGTCTGCGGGGAGAGTTTTTTTAATTATAGGAATGCTGCGCGTGATGGCTTTTTTTTAAGAGAAATTGGTGACTTGGAAAGAGTGCTTGATGTACTGTATTGCATGTCTCAGGGGGTGTATGCTTAGGTGAGTGGGCTGTTCAGAAGAATGGTAGAATGAGTTTACGCACGGATTGTTGGTTTATTTGAGTTTACTGGAGGGTTAGGGGGAATTGTGTGATGTAGGAGGATAAGCGAGGACTCTGGATAGATAATAAATGTATCTTTTCTTAGCAATTTGTTTTTGGAAATAAATATAAGTTTGTTTTTATAGAAAATCATTTTTTAATGCTAGAAAACCTTGCGCGTAATAAAATAAATAATTCTAGTGTTAAAATTCATGTAGGGAGGGTGGATAATTTCTAGATAAATAACTGTTTGTTTTAAATACAATTGAATCAATAAATGGACAGTTTAGAACCATAGTAGAAAAAGAATATTTTGAAAATTGTTCAAAGGTTAACAATCATGCATGACATCATTTATGACATAATAAATAGTAATTTAGTCATTTAAATAGACTATAAATAAAATAGTTTTAATAAATAACTATTTATAGTTAATTTAATAAAAGTAGTAATCATTTCTTATAGTTAATTATTAATAAAAATAATTAAACTACTCAAATTATGATTTGATTATTGTTTTAATTAACAATACGGGTTTTATTAGACATTATTTACCATCAAAATAACATTTTTAACAAGCACGCTCTGACATTGTACAGGTAAACCGTTTTACTTCAGTTCTACGAGAGGGTGTGGGTCTTGTTGGGAAAGCATTATGTTCGCGTGGGAGGTTAGAGAATTGCCCACTTGACACGGGATTACATAAGGATTGTTTATAGTGTGAGTAAGAAATGAGTTAATGTTTATTTGTATCGAGCAAAGTGATTTAAGACAAATGAATGAATAAAATTACGTAAAATCTATTTCCAACAATCATTGAATTTATGCATATAGCTTATTTACATAACTATTTATTATTGCGAAGTTCATGATTCATTTAGTATAGCGCATTAAAATTTCATTCAAGCTCTACGCAGCTCGATTCAGTCACGCATTTTTCCCTGTATCTTCACGCGAACCTATAAAACCTAGACACGCGGTTTATTCCTCATTTATCTCGCTTCGAACTACCCGCTCAACTCTGTGTTTTATTCCGAATAAAATCAGCGAACCGTATTTTTTTTACTGAGCAATGCAGAATTATTTTGATGCTCTTTGTAATTTCTTTTAGTGGGATGAGTTTCCGAGTTAGTGATGTTGTACGTAAATATAAAACGTACAGTGGATTTTGAAGTCATTTAGTAATTAAAAATAAAATACGCATTGACACATGATGTACACATGAAATATTATATACTCTTATCTGAATATTTTGTGATTAAAAAATTTATTTTACTTTGGAAGATAATTTGAATATGTTCTTGCGAGCATTTGAATACAAATACAGACATTATCACAGTAAAATAAACTTTTTAATCACAAAATATTCAGATAAGAGTATACAATGTTTACACTGCACGTTTTATATTTACGTACAACGTCACTGACTCGGAAACTCATCCATCTAAAAGAAATTACAAAGAGCATCAAAATAATTCTACATCTCTCGGTAAAAAAAACAACGGTTCGCTGATTTTATTCGAAATAAAACACAGAGTTGAGCGGGTAGTTCGAAACGAGATAAATAAGGAATAAATCGCGTGTAAAGGTTTTATGGGTTCGCGTGAAGATACAGGGAAAAGTGCGTGACTGAATCGAGCTGCGTAGAGCTTGAATGAAATTTTAATGCGGTATAGACGCAGATACGCGAGTATTATAAGCGCGTGATGGCGAGGTTCGATTGTATACAGCGGATGAGCGATTGTTATCGCAAACTTAATTGCATGGCAAAGGCTTTTTACGTGGGTATGGTACGGTGATTTTTTGGTTGAAATGACATTGCCAGGACTAGGAGATTTGTTTTTAGGTGGAATGATTGGGAAAATAGGTATTCAATTACACTGGGAAGAAAAACTAATTTATTCAAATAAACCAATTTTATAGAAAAAATGTTATTTTCAAATTGTTCAATCAATCTGAATGAATATTCCAAATAAGTAATTCAATTAAATATTTTAATTAAAATGAATATAGAATTTCTATACAATATTTTATTAATTAGCTTTTTTCGCAGAATATGTATTTCACATTCTTTTTTTTTTTTTATTATCTACACATACTTTTAATTAGCGAGAAAAAGTGTTCAGCAACGTTAAATTAATTGATATTTATTAAAACAATCAAAATACATTTTTTCATATATTTTTTATTTTAAATGTCAAAATTTGTTATGCTTGAAAATACTGAAAAAAGACCGAACACAATTCAAGATATTTGCTGCTGTTTTGTATACTATATAACATCGAAATATATACGTTGATAAACATTTTTCTACAATACTACACATTTTGTATCATCGCACGAAAAATGTCGATTAGACTTTGCAAATAAACTGTAAAAGGATAAATCAAGTTGAAAAATGGATTTAATTATCCTCAGTAAATATTAATAAACTCGAAGCAATAAGGATATCAAGAAAACACAGCGACGCATTTACGCACTTGAAGTAACTGCGAAATAACATAAATATAAGCTTTGCGAGCATCCGACGAGCGAATATCTATATTAAGTACCCTTAATTATGGTGTACTTAAAGGAAAATAGCATGACAAAGTAAAGACACGTTGCTGCTGCTGACGGATATTCAATAACTAACATTTTCCAATTATCCCTTTGGCGTAACTCTCTCTGAGTATCTTGCGCGTTACGTGCAATATCGAGATATAAAGAAAAGAATTTTATGTGCCATTACGTGACGGTGAAAAAATATCAAATAAATGAAACGTATTTGTGTAAATTGTGGAAAACTAATTTTTAATACGAAACGAGGATTACAACTAGTTGTGGAATAATGCAGCGCACGGACATATTTTAAATTACTGAATTATAATAAGCACAAAAAATGAATTATGTATAATATAAATGTAATGAATACACTCATGAATACTTTTGTGAATAATAATGATATAAAAGTTTATTTTTAGGAATTTCAGCTATAAACGACTTTATACTTATTATCAATGCATAAGATGTGATATAAATCTTCTTTGAAAGTAAATACAGAAAATTTCTTTGAAATTCTTCAAAATTCCAGTAACTTAATTTCAATTTTTAAAATGTAACATTTCCAAAGTAAAACTTTTAAATTTAAAAGGTATTTTAAACTAGTATAAAACTAGGTTACCTATACGACCTTACATTTGAACAAAAAGTTAATTAAACCATCTACTTTTGAAACTACCAAGATACCTTAAGTAATCTTCCCATTTTTCCGCCATAACTTACATAATCTCTCAAAACTTTGCTCTCTGAAGCTCTGAATCACAAATCCTCCCCCCGATATTTCGTAATATCGAACCATCTGAATCCCTAAAAAAACATCACTCCACTGTCAGTCGAAATGTCAAAAGCTTCCCAAAACCCACAAGATACAGAAAAGAAAAAAAGTGGATAGCAGCCACAGCCCGTTTGGACAAATTAAAAGACAGACAAAAGAGAAAAAAAAGAAAAGAAGAACTCCAACCTTATTTTCTCTCTTTCTCGAAGGGTGAGAGGGTCTCTCGTTCTCCTTTGGAACGAGGGGTTAGTTTGTACGAGGAAATGGCCTTACGAACTCACTTCCATCCACTCTTCGTGTATATAATATATATTTGTGGCTTCCCGAGAAACCGACGTAAATCCTTTTTCGTTAGAAATTTTCTTTTAAATATGTTTTGTTTATTTATATTAAATTGATATTTACTTTGGCCAACTTTATTCTTGAGTTTTTCTAATCTATTTCCAATTTTAGTTGACTTGATATTTCCATTTTAAACTTTTGTTGGCTACCTCAATTTTCAAAACTTTTCCATTTATTTCCGTTTGTACAGATTGCTTGATATTCAGATTTTGAATTTTTGTTGGCCAACTCGATTTTCACTATTTGTTGCCAATTTTTATTTTTCTTGTTTTTAAAACGTTAGAAAATATATTTTCTGAGCAAATTTTGTTTGCTATTTTATTTTGTTTGCTATTTTATTTTGTTAATTTAATTTACATCAACTTTTTATATTTAAAAATGCCTCTAAAAAAATAGTAGGAGACATTGAATCATAAGGCTACGATGAAGCTTACAATATATAAAGGTTTAAGTCCATTAAAAAATGGCTTATAATGGTCTCTATTTATTTTATGAGAGTTTTATTTACTAATTGCTAACATAATATTGGTTTACAAACAGATTAACGTCACTTTAATATTTCTTTCTTATTTAATTAATTTATTGACAAAAACTAACGAGGATTATAGATCGAGTCTAAAACATGATACAAGTACATTTTTTAAATTATTTTCTATATAATTAGTAATCTTTCGATGTTAATTTTGTACTAAAACAACCTAATACGTGTATTTGAGTAATAGCGTGCAGGAATTTCAGAGAGCGTCCCTGCGATTAGCTCCGATTCCGACCCGATTTTTGGACCAACGGAAGTTAGCCCCGATTCAGACCCGATTTCCCCGTATTTTCCTCGTATTGAGCGGGACTCACGGATTCCCTGCCTGAATTCTGTCTGATATTCGGAGGTCCGCGCTTTTTTATTTTGAGGTTCTGATTCTTACATAAAACAAAGGATTTCCGTACCTGAATCTCGTCTGAACTCCTAATCTTAGTAAGCAAGGATAAGTGGGGGATAACACGTCGGAATCTAACTAGTATTTCCTATCATTTACTAAGTAATATTGACGTAACCTGTCGGCAAGATAGATCTCTATATTGAAATTATCACTTATTTTTATTAGTATTAAAGTATTTTTTTATTAATGGTTCCATGTTCATATACTATTATTATTGTTTTGAAAGTAATATAATAATAAAGCAAGTTAACCAATTACCGTCCCCTTCGATATTTGCATTTAAAAAACTATGAAATTATAAAGTTATTCGGTGAACTAATCGATGCACAGTAATTGGTTCAAATATCCTAGTTATAACAATTAATATAATAAATGGTACTATTATTTTTATTAATTTAGTTATTATTATTATTGTTGTTATTATTACAATTTTAATTACAAAGTTCATATTTACTTATTATAGAGATAATTTTATACGCGTGAATAGCTTGTAAGGTAGGTTTCCCGTGGATAATTCACATCTCCTTATTTATTCTTCAACTATAAATAAATCATTCATACTTGTAAGGTTTTTAAATACCAGCACATTTATACTGTGTTCAATTACAATTATTAAGTGACCGTCGAATATTGATGTCCTTGTCTAAGTAAGTTTTCGACATTCGGAATAAGAAAGATTTCACCAAAAGTTATCTGTATTATAAAATCAGTAATTGTTTTTGTATTTCCTTAAAAAAAAAGATAGATACTTTTTTGAGACTTATAATATTACTTAATATTTATTGTTCTCAATCGAAAAGGAAATGTTTAGTTTTATGTTAATCAAATCATTATTATTTAAATAAAGAAATAAATAAATAAATAAATAGCAAAAAATATGCATGGGACAGTAGGAATCTGCTATCGGTAACTGGCATCCACTTAAATGAATAGTTTTTTTTGGTAAATTTTGAATTAATTAAAAAATTAAATTTTCTAAATTTTCATGAAATTTTCTTGTTAACTGTTTGAGAAAAATAAATTAAAAAATATAAAAATATTTAACTATACCTTATATTTTTTTAATCCATTCTTCTCTTACAATAATTAATAAAAACCTTTAACTAAAAATTATAAAACTAAAATGCCGGTAAGGTAGGAATCGGGTTAGTTCTTAACTGTTTTTTATAAATATCTCTTTTATTGTATCAATATAAAAGAGAAGACAAGATTCTAAAGATATATATAAAAAATTGCATCGGTAAGTTAGGAATCGTGTTAGTATTTCTTATCTCCTTGATAACTATTCCATATTTTAATTATATAAATCTTCTCGTAAAAGAATGGTATTAGATATTATATAAATACCTACACAGAGAGAATTTTCTGATAAAAATTACCGTAAAAATCATTGTAAACGTGGGATATTCTGACTTCATAGGAAAAAATACCCTACTAAACGGTAAAATTTACCGTGCTGAATGGTAAAATTTATAATGAATAACGTTAATTTTGACCGTTCAGTAGGGTAATTTCCCCCCTGAAGACAGAATATCCCACGTTTACAATGATTTTCACGGTAATTTTTATCAGAAAATTCTCTCTGTGTACGAATAATAAGAGTATAAATGTGAACTTTAACGTGTAACATTAATATATGATTTGAAGTTACGCAAGTAACAGGTCCATGTGATCAAGTGGTTAGAGCATCAGCATAGCAGTCTCGAGATCGCCAGTTCAATTCCCCGTATCACCCAAAAAATTTTTTCATTTATAATTATTTCTATATAATAACTTAAATCCACATTAGTCTATATACATTTTCTTGTATTTTCAAATAAAAACAAAGTATTATCTACGTTTGACACTGTGATTATACTTATACTTAATATTTTACTCAACAAAAATACAGTTCCACTCGCTACCTCTTACCTTTCGATCCACCTCACCTCTGCAAACATTAAACCCCCAACGTCCCCAAAAACACGAAAAATGGATTCGAGCTCCTATTCCGGGAGCCCGCAGTTATAGTCATGGACCTCCGGATTTCGGTGTTCTCGGGACATCGCGTGGCGTCTCGTTGCACGCGGCCGGGAAACCGATAGTGTCGACACACAATCGCCGGCCGCCGGGCAGCCGCCACCGCGATAGACAATAAAGGAGTCGCCCCCGGTATACGCAAGAGAGCGGCAGATTCGGGAATCTATTCGGGGTATTCCGGGTGTATTCTCTCGTTATGGAGAGAGAGAGAGGGAATCCCGGGGCGTAATTGACGGATATTTGCTGGACGATCGTAAATCTTGATTTGTTCGTTTTACGGGGCTGCCGCGTGCGCGAGGGAGAGAGAGAGAGGGGGGGAGAGGGGGAGAGAGCCGTATATTCGTTGTGGAGATTGCGAAGTGGATTACGGTGTCTGGTCGTATATAGGTGGATTTCTATTTGAGGAGATGGAGGAGATTCTTGATTGGTGGATGTAAGACTGTTTTTTTTTCATTTTTTGAGAAATGGCTTGTTTGATTTTAGAAGTCGTTTTCTTAATACTTATAGTTGATATAAAAGACAATAACGCTTGCAAGTACTTTTTGTTAAAGGGAATAATATAAATTTAAAGTATTAAGAAGAATTAAGTCACTTTTTCACTTAACCTATATATTAATTTTTTCTTTTAAAGTAAATTATAAGACTACGTAAAAATTTAACTTTTAAATTTCAAGAAAGGTCTGTTGTATTTTTTTAAAAAAATGCAGTTTTCGTAATAATTAAGATAAAAAATTTGTTTGGGATTGGCAATTTTTTCTGTTAATGAGTTATATATTTAGTCAGGAGGTAAAAAAAAAGAATGTTTGAGAATTTTCTATTTTAAATAGTATTTGCACATAACTTTTTACGAATGAAACAATTGTTCATTTGACGAATAATTTCTTCGTGGAAAAATATTTATTCATTAAACCGATGCCGAGGAAGCATTTTTCGAAAATATGTTTACAATTTAAAAGATTTCGTTTGTACATTCAGTAATTTATTTTGCTCCTATAATTTAAAGAACTTACTAAAATATCAAGTTAAAACAAAATAATAGCTATTTTCATACAACGTTCTAACGGTTTTTGTTAAAAACGTAAATTTTTGCACATAAAATCAAAACCAAACATTGAAAGAAACTTTTGATTAAAGATTAGATTTTCATAACTAAAATAAGCGTACAAAACTACTGTTGCGGCCGAGGTTTAAATCCTCGCACCAAGCGGCTGTTGGAGCGCGCCGCGGGTCACTTGTCCGTTGCGTGACCGGCCGTGACATATCTGCGGGAGGCCTACCGTCACGGCCCCAGTTCCTGATCATTTGGTTACATTTATTACTATTTTGACTTTAATGTATACAAAATTTGTTTTAAAAAAATAATTAGTAATAGTAAACTATTTCGTATTCATATAAAAGAACTTTAAAAGTTACTAGTAAAATACATTTTTAAGATAAAAAATGTTAATGTTGGGCGTTGTTGGCAATGTCATGATTGACACCATCTTACTGCAGTTGACTACAAGTGAGCATGCAAAGAAATTTACATCATTTCTTTAAAATTTTGTAATAGACCGTAAAAAAACTTATGTAATTAAGTTATTGTAATATTATTGATATTTGTAAAAACGTGTGATTAGAAATAGGGTCCAAATTCTTATCGTTTACCCAATTCCTGATCAGTATTAATAACATGTTTTATGTGTGTTTAAAAATCTTAAAATACACAAATATTTGTAATAACATAATTCTATAAGTAGTTTTAATCCATGTGTAAATAATTTATCATGCAAAAGTCGCAGAAAACATGAATAAATCACAACACTATGTGCATTTTATAGGTTATAATATATGCTCGGATGCGAGTCTATATCGTGCAGTAGACAGAGTACGAGTACGTTCGCCTACGTTTCACATTTATAATCACACATCCAAAAAATGTTATATTTTAGTATATATACTGTATTAGTATTGCTTAATAAGTTTTTGTTTATCATATAAAATGCTTATACGTCAATAATATGTGATCAGGAATTGGGTCTTGATATGATCAGAAACTACTCCTATACAAATCTTAAGTGATCAGGAATTGCTCCCACAGCTTTTTTTCTATGAGGCTTTATATTTAACTTAATTTTGATTATTTATGTATTTTTTCAATTTTATATTAAAGATTAACAGTTATATTTATTATTAGAAATTTTCCATGAATACCTCATATTTACACTTTGACACAACAAATAACATGACGACGTGTTTTAACTGATCAGGAACTGGGTTCTTGACGGTATTCGCAGGGTGCATAGCGTCGAGCCCGACGTCTCTCTTCCGCGTAATTTTTTCCTCCACTTTTGAGGAGGCGCAAGGAGAGCAAAACTCCTTGCTCGCCCGGTTTTCGGCCTCTTCCGCTCTACTCGCGGCTCTATCCAGAGCACCTTCACGACCGTGCGCGCAACACTACAAATTGTCACCACGTGTCGACCTTTTTCAAATTCAATTAATCTGTTCCTTTTATACACACATACACACATAGTCAAGCATTATTATAATTAATTGTTTAAAGTTGAATTAACGACGTGCAATAATAGTATATTATGACACTGTTGTGGGAGATGGTTTTCTACCTTGCTCGAGGTTTTCGCACGAGCGAAGCGAGTGAGAAAATCGAGCAAGGTAGAAAAACACCTCCCACAACAGTCTCATACGATATTTTATAGCACAACAACCTCAAAATCGACAATAAAGTTGGCATTTTGAGGTTAGTGTGCTATAAATCCTATTATTGTTATTGTTATAGAAATAAGTGTATTTCAACATTCACTCGCCTCACACACTCCTAACTCCGCGCTCGACTAACAAAATAGAAGTTCAGCCGGTTAACGCGCGATCCAATTAGAGAAAGATTATCGAGTGGTTTTTGAGATATTTTGTTCACTGTCTTTGAAAACGTTGTTTCGAGAATAACGAGTTTAAAGTTTTGAAAGCTGATTACACCTAAGAACAATTTTTCAACAAGAGTCTACATCTCCATGAAATTTAATCGGATTAACTTAAAACTTTGAGGGAACATTTATAAGATAGTATACTTTTAGAAAATGTCATTTTTTAACATCGATTTTTTGAACATTGTAACTAGAAATAAGTTTATCTTATTAAAACATAAATTTTGTTATAATATCTTAAATACGTAAAAAATAATAAAAGAAAAGTCTACCTACCTACCCTGGTAGAAACCTTATCATGGTACCCATATTGGCTATAAGGATCTACATAGACAAACTAGAGAGTACTAGAGAACACATAGCTCGATAGGTCTATACAGATCTACATAGGTTCCTCAATAATAATATTATATGCATGTGAAATCTGCGAGGTTATGTGTTTAGCGCATAGAACTTTAAATGTAATTAATGTTAAAAAATAAGTTTAACATGAAAGCTCTCATTTATAATGATAATAATTACAATCTTATTTGTACCAGTTACATGTAAGAGAAGGAAAAACATTTTTAACTTAAGAAATGAGAATTTGGAAATAATTACTTTCTTCGCATAGTAAACAAACAATGTCCGCATAACATGTGATTATCTTATTTAATCTAATAAAATTTTATGAATAATTTTTTAAAATAATTATTATACTGTTTCTGATAATACAGACAGAATTTGTATTATGATTTTAGTAAGGCAATTATCTTATTCAAACAATTGATTATAATATATAAATATGTACTTTTATCTTGTTTAATCTAATAAAAATTTATGAATAATTTTATAAATAATTATTATACTGTTTCTGATAATACAGGCACAATTTGTATTATGATTTTAGTAAGGCAATTCTTATTCAAACAATTGATTATAATATATTCTTTATTCTTTTACTTTCCAACCTGTATACCCTTTCGGGTTTTTACAGGATACCTCCACCACCTATGTGTGGAGGTGTATTTGATCCTAACACCCCACTTTCCCCACACCGATCCCGCATTTGCCCAAGTTATCGACATGGCAGATTTCTACCTATGTCGATAACTTGTGACGAAGGAAAAACCCGTAGAAAAAATCTCCGCCAGGATCAGTGCGCAGTCTGCGTTCCTTTCCGGCAGGAAACAGAGAGAAAAAATCCTCGATCTGCTCCCACCGGGAATCGAACCCAGGCCGCTCAGGCGAGCGTATCTGCGCTAGCTAAGGCGTGCGTCTTAACCAACTGACCTACGCAGGGCCCTTTTGATTAGAATATATAAATATATACTTTACGACAATAATATTAATATAACTCTTATACAAACCATACAGGTTTTGAATCCAAGTCTGGGATTTAGGATGGAAAAAACTCAAATATAAGGAAACTGATTTAAGGTGATGTTAAACCCCGTGTTATTGGTAAATACGGGGAACCACTTTTTTGATTCATTTTTCAATTTTAATATTTACTAAAAATTAAAAATTAAATGAGAAAAGTGGATTCTCGTATTTGTCGGTGACAGGTGGTTTTAGCATCACCTTAAAATAAAATAAATAGTATGCACTAAAACTTCATGTAGAGATTATTTAGAGATTATTTACTACTTTTAATTGTTTAACAGTTTGACATATACTTGCAACATGTGTTGTTTATTTCTTAAAAATCAGAAATTTCATTGCACCTAAAATTTGATAACCTCACATTTTGGAGGTTATTCTTTTTGATTTAAATTGATAAAAGGTAAACAAGAATATGTAATTACTTATAAATCAAAACATTACACAATAAATTATACTTCTGTTTCTTAAAAAATAAATTCAAGTGGTTGTTGCTATCGAAATTTCCCTTATCATGTGTTATCCGGGAAAATAATGCGGGAAACTAGAAGGGGCGACCGTTACACGCCTTTATATTAACAGTCTAGTTTGCCTACATATACCGACATAGCATGGGACTATTCTAGATAGATCTATAAAGGGCGACAAATACATTTCTACCAAGGTAGTTTCTACCTGTTTTAATATTACTACATTAAAATACAAAATAATAAAAATCATTTTTCATTTACGAATACAAATTTGAACAAGTGCAGGAGATGTGCCCAGTACCGCTCCATAGCTATTTTAGCTGTAACATTTTACTATGCATGTAGAGTATTCCCAGAGAGAAACGGCTCGGGTCGGTACTGGACAAAGGGCGGTACTGGGAAAGTCTCCCGTATGTCAATTCAAATATATTTCATACTTTATTCTCATTTATTATGAATTCCGTTTACAAAATATAATACACATCACTTTCTCTCCCCCCAAAAAAGGACACAACAAAATATAATTGCCTCTGTGCATCCGGATTATCCGATTACCTCATTCCTCCCAAAACCCGAATAAACGAACGCCCGAAAGCGCGCACAAAGCAGCACCCCGAAAAACATTATCAAAGCCCATATAATAAAGCGAACCGCGCTTGCAATCGCATTCGCATATCCACGATTAAAAACAACAATGAAGCACCCCCGAGTTTTATTACAACGCACCCCTCCCGCCCCCTCGAAACAATAAATACCCAGCACACGCGCGTCGATAATAAAACGCTTATTACAGCCTGCAGGCAGCCGCGGCCTAGGACCAGCAATGTTTTAACACAATTAATTACTAACGCGAGTTTGAACACGCACACACATACTCCTGCACACAGCCTTTCACGTATAACACACAATATCCTCGCGCAACATCATGAATATGCAAAATAATTTTCGATCCAGCGCTCGCTCTCGCCCGTTTTAATGACAAAGTAATGCTGCGACGTTCGCGCGCCCGCACGCGCGATGATTAAAGCCGGCTGTTGCAGCTGGAGCTGTAGCTATGTAGATTGATTTGCGTAATTCGTTAAAGGACTAGTTCGCAGGGCGCGCACGGAGAGAGAAATCGATAATTCGAATGTTGTCGCACGGAGGGAAGAAGCGGGCTGCGAGAGCTGCGTTAATTGCCAGCGCGAGACTGGGAGGACAGGTGCGGGCCCTTTTAATTATCGCAAGGGGGCGCAATGAGATGAGTAATTGTTTTGAGAAGGGGGGGGGGGGTTGAGAGATGGTGATAGGGTTTTACGGTGACGTAATTTAGGAAGTTGGCGTTCCAATGGTGTAGGACACTTAGAAAGTTGTACAAATTAACAGGTTCGGGACGTTTAATGTATAAGCCGATTTTTGCTGTTTTTCCCAAAGTTAATAGAAATTTCCGAGAAAATTTTAAAGATTTAGTAAAAACCCGATATTTCTACATCATTTTATGATTATAAACAATAACAATAGGTTACCCAAATAGATTTATTAAGAGGCAGGCCTGGGTTAACCAAAAACAAATTTTCTTAAATAAACAATTTTTAAAAATTTTTTTACTAATAATTTTTTAAAAATTAATTGGATTTTTGAAAATAAATGATATCTACTCAAGATGAAGAAAGAATTCAATTCAAAAAGGACTGTATTGTATCATTCGTACTCTCAATAGATAGATAGATTATACCTCGATTATATCTCGACCTGGGTCATCTTGCATTCTTTTCTTCTACAAAAATGTCATCTTTTTTGCAAGTTTCGTTAAAAAGAAATTCTCGTAGACTTGAGTTACAATGGGGCCAACTTAGTGAATTTTCAAAAAAGTATTAACTTCAAACAGCTGTAACTCTAGTCAAACGCAACCTTTTTTTTTACAGGGACATTAAAGGTTTTTTCAAGACGAAGAACATGAGACGTCGTAGGATTGATAATACTGAAATTTGTAGAAATGGCAAAAGTTTAAACATAACCTAAAATTTTTGAAAAATGCGCATGCGCATTCGTTCTTACCCAAATGAGCCTTTAAGTATTTATGGACCGGACAAATTTTTGCCTGAAAGTTGGCCAAAATAAGAAGAAATCCTTTTTGGAAACGTTAAAAATAGTTAAGATTGAAGCTCTGTGGAATTATTTAAAAATATTATATTTTTTGGCAACACGTACTTTCATGTACGAAATTGGCAAAAATTATCGATAACCCACTGCGCAGCTTTTTTTAAAAATCCGCTGGATTGACCCATATATTTTTTATTTAAGCTTTACTGTGCTATGTTTTCTATTGAGGTTGATTCTATTCAGTACTGAAAGTCAAAATCAAACATAGGTACTCAAACACTCCTGAATGCAAATTCATTAAAAATCGAAAGTCATTCAAATTTCCGTTTAAGTTCAGCCTCACTAATATCTTTCACTGTTAATTACCCTATTTTCTGCCGTGATCGTACTGATTTTAGTTTGAGATTTAATATTGATGTTTCTGAAATATTCCTCGTAACTAGCGAACTTTTATTTAGCTCTACTTGTTCGTTTCAAAGTATAGTTTTATAGCAAATACATCCCTAATTAAACAAAAGTGATAATACTAGACGTAAAAAATTCATCGTCAGTTTTAAAGCTTTTTACCCATAAATTAAACTTTTTTTCTAATTAAAAAGATTTCAACTTTGAAATTCATGTTTATAGCATGATCTGTCAGTGTCTAGTATATTTGAAAGTATGATTGATTGGCATTACTAATAATAACATATGAACCAAAATATCAGTGCAAAACTTTATACAATATAGTCCCATCTATAAAAACTCGCTAACAAGGAAGGATGAGACTAGATTCGTTTGTTGGGTCAAATGAGTATTACCATTTTTATGAATAATTATGAACACTTTTTACTCCAAAATATTTTACAAGTTTAAATATTATGCTTCAATGCAATATTTAAACTTTCGATGAATATGTTAAATATTGCAACATAAATTTACAATTCCGAAGGAAAAATATCAATTAATATCACACAATGGAAACTGAAAGCCACACACTTATCGTACCTGATTTGCAAATCCCAGTGGTCAGCATAACTCCTCGACCTCTTACTCTTCCATCAACCAATCAAAAATTTTCTTCTCTCCCCTCCGCGATTGTTTCACTTGCAATAATCGCGAGCATCGCGTCGCCGCTAAATTGCACGGTCAGAGAAAACGCCGCCTATATACACACCGGCAACGCAAACTTTGACAAATGTTCCGCTCTCGCTCGCGAAACTACTGTACATCATACGTATATATACGGGCTCCCTCGTCGCGCTTAATTAAAAGCGCGTGCCGGCGAAAATTCGACACCATTCCGAACGTGCCTCGGTTCGATTGCTCCTCTCCGCGGATAATCTCTCTCGGATAGAGCGAGAAGAAGGAGGGAACATCCGTCGTCTTTTTGGACGCGGGGAGCAAGCTTTCGGAAGTCTTCGGCGGGGATTGAATCCGCCGACTGGCAAATCGAGGTTAATTGCTTTCGGTAGTACGTTTTGTGCGCCGAAGGGATTCCGAAAATCTAATCGAGTCGCGGGATTTCGCAATTTTCAATTTTGCGATGTAAAAATGTGAAAATTATTCTATCAGCGACAGGAACCACGATTATTATTTACTTTTTTCCCCGGTAGAAATCTAAGCTGCTTTCTGTCAGATATTAGCTAGATTTTCTAAATCTGCTTTAATTCTGGATAAGGCATTAGCTAGAAATCAGTTAAAAACAACTTGCTATCAAACGAAATTCTAGCTAGAATCTGCTTAATATAATTTTAGTTAATATGAAATTGATAAAATAAATAATTTATAACAGTTAATAACAGTTAATAACAGAAATAATAAGCGCTTCTAATCACACTAGGGTAAGAGTTGGTATTCCTGCGGACGCTTCGATTACTGCGGATTTACAACGTCGACAAAGATACTACTTTTTAGTAAATATTCCTTTAAAAATGATTTATTATAGCTTTATCTTTTAGGAATATGCATGTTTATGGAAGAAAAAAATAATTTTCTTTGATTTATTTGTATAAATACAGAACTCAACCGCAGTAATACATACCACGCCTATGCTTATATTACTGCGGATCCTAACCTGTGAATTGAATACACAGTAATCGGCGCGCAGTAAATAAATGCTGTGCCGCAGTAATATAAACTAGCGACTGTGAATGTTTCTAAAGCATTTATTTAAAAAATACTCCTTCTGGAACCTTTTTTTTTTATGAATCGATTCTTGAAATGGTTAGATTTGATCTAGCAAAAAAATCAAATCATTACTTGTTCGTACACGCAATATTTTCAACGCTAAACTTCACCTAACCGAAAATTCCGCAGTAATATCCACACTTACCCTACATTACATATTTTACTAAATTGGAGTTTATAATGTACCATAAATGGCCAGTAGTATTGGAGGTTAGATTTTTTATTTACATAATGACGCGCGCAATTAAACAGTTTTATTTACGTTAAAAGTACCAAAGCTCCGAAAAATTAAAGTTTTTTTACCAAAGAAATATATGTTATAAATAATGGTGAATTATGTTGGCATGATAATTATGTTACTTTAATAATAACAGTAGAAACAGAATAATGTAAATTTGGAAAAAATTTTGAAAAAATGGTCGGAAGAAGAAATTAGTTATCAAATACTTTTAGGGTTACACATGCGTATATCTATGTGCTCGTTAATTGTTAATTGTTGATAAGAATATATTTATATTGACGTCATCTATAATGAATATTCAATAAAGTATGTACATTATTAAAAACTAATAGATTATAAAAACGAAATATTAATAGGTTAGATTTGCAGTCAATATTCGTATTTGCTTAAGGAGGTCCGAGCGGCATACTAGTCAAAACATTAACTTATGAAAAAACGTTATTTAATCGAGAAGTTTATGACAATGTATCATGTTAACAAATTGAATATTTAAAAATCTTTGAATATTCATATTTATATCAAACGCATATTTATCTTATTTCTTTCTGAAAAGATCATTATAGACCTTGATTTGACTCTAACCTTTAAGGTGTTTCTCTGTTTTGAGTACTTTTTTGCGTTATTCTACAAATATCTCTCTAAAACGCCAGGCAACGCTATTTTTGTATTGTATGCACATAAAATTGGAAAGCTAAAGATTAATTTGATACTTTAATAATCTAGAAAAGTTTCCTACAAATGCATGAATTTTTCGTTTCAAACGCGAAAAATGCGTTTTCTGCATATTAAACGGGCTAAACGGGCGAACTTTAGAATTAAATATCTTTTCGAAATGCAAGGCAACCTATACTGAAAATTTGTCCCTGGATTCAAATAATCTTTATTAACAATTACAAAATAGATTTGGGTCTTAAAGTTTAAAATTACTTTTCGCTCATACCCCCTTAAGGTGGCGCCGTCGCGTAGTCCCGTATCTACGCGGGGCTACGTGGAGGCACATATATATTTTTTTTAATATCCCACGCAATTTTCATAAAAATGATTTAGCTTTAATTGTCATAATTATTTACATCTCTTGATAGTTTTATAAAGAAATCATGTGTTTTCAAGTAGCTATAGGCATAAATGCTGATTTTGCCATAAGAGCCTATGTTAAAAGTTCTAAATTTAAACATTTTTTTCTCTTCAGTTTACCTGGCAACCCCACCTAACAAACATTTCAATATAATGCTTAAAACGTATACTTTCAGTGAAAATTTTATTTTTGTTAATGATGGATTATGAATAAACGATGGAGTCACATTAAAGCATTCTCTTAACCAGATTCTAGCCAGATATTATCTATAATTTTGCTTATTTGTAGTTTATTTCTCTGGCTAATACTTAGTAAGCTAACCAGACATTCCAGCTAACTCTCTACCAGGGTTTTGAGCTGAAGATACGAGATTATATTGATTCTTTAGCAAATTCACTGCGTCATGAGTTATATATGTTACAAATTGTTGCAAATTTATTTGCTTTTCTAAATTTAAAGTTCATATTCAAATAAAGTGACATATACAATATACAATAACATACAATTATATATAGATATAATTACACGATAAATATAAATATTGTTATAAATTATTAAATTATATTTCGATAATGATTTTAGATTAGATTTTATGTTTACTTAATCTTAATGTACAAGATTTTTTCATGTAAGAATATCAAAGTCTATTATTTCGCAACATAAAAAATTATTTTTTATAGCTGACAATTAAAATAATAAAGAACTTCGCTTATTTTTAATTACTGCTTCACGGATCGCGAAATAAAAAAGTAATTAAGAAACTTATTTATCGAAGAAGAAGAATACGGCGCATTTATACGAATATCTAATGTAACTCTAAACGATGGCAGGAAGAAGAGATCGCGTGACACTGTACGTAGTTTATTATTACAGTTTATGAATTGCGTATGAACTGCAAAGTAATGTGCTTAGTTCAGTAGAACGATAAATTTCCGCCAGACTGCACTCGTGCATTGCTTTACTTGTAGAAATAACAGAACAACTGAGCTGAAAGAAGCTTGATTTTTTTTACGAGTTTTAAATATATGTAAGTAATTATTATCCTTTAAATTTTAATATTTAAATTTCACAAACACAGCCGTGAATTTATCATTAAGGTATCATTATTATAAATTAATACTAATAATAATACTAATAATTAATGCTTTCGTAACAGTTATTCATTGTAATGTATGTATCTATCTATATATGAAGATGAATTTTATAAATAGAACAATTAAAGTTTCATTTGAGTCATGCATATAACTTTGCGCTAAGAATTATTAATCTCTTTCTACAGTTTCTAAACTTCGTCATAGCGTCATCAATTATAAACTCTTATTAACGGAGGGCGACCAATTTATGCCATGTACGCATCTTTAATACGTGACTAGTATTCTAAATAGCATTGGTTAATAAGTCTGCATTTGCGGTTGAATTATTATTTCGAAAAGCACTGGCGCCGACGACTTTGATTTCGAACAAAAGTAGCGTGGCGATTCTTTTTCGCCGGACTACAATCAGTGGCATAAATTATTCATCGCGTTATTCAAATTTTTCGATTTTTATCCTTTTCGCTCGTGAGAGCTGCAAAGATCGCAAAAAGCGAGTAAAAATTTCGTCAATAATCAAGCGTATACATTATTCATGGCATCAGTAATTCAAATTAAATATTTTAACACTTTCTGTCTGTGTAAAACTTTATGAAAGTTTAAAATGTTATAGTTAAAAATGCTTTTATGTTTTAAGTTTTCATAAACGTCGGTATCTTTGCGTATAAGTTCAGTATCCTGAATCTCTACATCGAACGTTAAAAATAGTTTAAGATATTCGATAAATATTTATTTCAATACTCGTATTTGCGTAATTGATAAACACTTTTAAAAGCTAATGCTTATTTATTCAGTTGAAATGAAATGATTTCCGAAGCATGAAAAATGATATTTATACGAATCACATGAAATTAATGTCATTGCCATTGAAAATTTCTTGTTGAATTATTAATTGCATATATCAATTTGAACGTTTGCAGTTATTCTCGAGCACATCATTGGAATAATTATTAACACTGAAAGTTATAAGTCGATTTCATACAACATTTTAAACCTGCATACGTGAATTTCCGCCTAGTCATGGAAGATTTTGTAGTAAAAATATCCAAAACGAGTATCATTAAATTTTTGTTCACCACTTTCTCTTGGATTCTGAGGGTTAACTTTTTTTAGATCAAGACTTAAAGTTAATGATGTTTCATCATTAAAAATTTCAGATTGTGGTCAATGCTTTTACAATGAATTAATTTTTGTGAATTTTGTGTTTAGAAAAGTAAATTTAAGCATTTGCACTTGAAATATTATAATAAATATTACTAAATAAACATATCGCTAAATTAAAAAGAGTATAGAAGCACCTCGGTCCGAGTAGGCGGTAATGTATCCGAATCGTTCATGATACGCGACGGTTTGAAGCAAGGTGACGGGCTTTCAACGGTACTCTTTAACCTGACGCTAGAGCATGTTGTTAGAAAAATGCAGGCTAGCGAGCTAGGCGCAACACTCAACGGAACAACGCAAATTTTAGGCTATGCGGATGACTTGGATATAGTGGGAGATAATGGTGAAACGGTGGCGAGAAATGCGGAAATCCTTATAAATGCGGCTAAAAACACGGGGTTAGAAGTGAGCGAATCGAAAACGAAATATATGATCATGGAGAAACTGGGCATTCGCGAAGGAGAGGGGGATCTCAGAGTCGGAAATTTCACTTTTGAAAAGGTTAGCGAATTCAGATATTTAGGTACAACTATAAATGATCGAAACGAAATTAAAGCCGAGATTAATAAGAGACTTCATTCGGGTAATGCCTGCTTCTACGCTGTGAACAGATTACTTAAGTCAAAGCTACTGTCGAAAAATGTAAAAATAAGGATATATAGGACTATAATAATGCCGGTAATCTTGTATGGGTGCGAAACCTGGGCGCTCACTAAAGCGGAAGAAAATCGTTTTAGGGTATTTGAAAATAAGGTTCTGCGGAAAATATACGGGCCAAAGAAAGATGAGGAAACTGGGGAGTGGAGGAAACTGCACAATGACGAGCTACATAATTTGTACGCGTCAGCATATATTAACAGAATAATAAAATCACGGAGACTAAGATGGGCAGGGCACGTGGCAAGAATGGGCGATGATCGTACAGCAGCGCGCATAATGAAAGGAAAACCGAAAGCAACGCGACCTCTTGGTAGACCTAGACGCAGATGGGAGGATAACGTAAAATCAGACGTAACTGAAATTGGGCGGGAAGGCGCGAAATGGATGGGGTTGGCACAAAATAGGGAAACGTGGAAGGCTTGCGTAGATGAGGCGATGAACTTTCGAGTTCGAAATGCCATTTAAAAAAAAAAAAAAATAGAAGCACCTCGAATTTTCACGCACTTTTCGTCATTATCTGTCATTGTTTATAACTTCGAACTAAATTCTTTCCACCGACTTTTATACTTTTTGGAACACATTTGTAGTGTAAAAGTTTAATTTTAATTCTGAATATCGTTAATAACATAACAGTTATGCTAATTTGAAAACACCTAATAAATATAAAATATTTTTCTTTGTTTTCTTTTATCTTAAAAGATTGTTTTTATATAAATAGAAGAAGCTGTACTATGCTATATTTTCCATTAGGGTGGGTTCTATTTAATACTAAAAGTCAGAACCAAGCGTACTCAAAGACTCCAGAATGCAAATTCATTCCAAAATCGATAGCCATTTAAATTTCCATTTAAATTAAGCCCCATTAATTTCTTTCACTATTAATTGCCGTGTTATCTATCATGATCATGCTAATTGTAGTTTGAGATTGAATATTGATGTTTTTGAAAAAATTCTCCTAACGAGCTAGTTTCAAAGGTATAGTTTTATCGCAAAGACATATGTGATTAAATAAAAGTGATAACAATAACCGTACAAAATTCAACAATTTAAAACTTTTTACCCATCAGTTAAACAACCCTTTTTAAATACAATTTAAAAAATTTCAACTTTGAAATTCCTGTTTATAGCATGATCTGTCAGTGTCTAGTATATTTTAAGGTGTGATTGATTTGCATTACTAATAATAATGGATGAACCAAAATATTATGTGCAAAACTATATACACTATATCGACATCCCTTACGAAGACTATAGCATATTACTGCAGATTTCTCGAAAAATACTAATTCTTGACACGAATCTCCTAAGAAAATTAGCAATTTTTAGAGTTTCTGACAAAAAATATCATTTTCTCAGAGGATCTAAGAAAGTGTTAGTATTAATAAAAAAATCTATAAAGTGCTAGTGTTGTATTAAAGACCTATGTGCTAGTCTTCGTAAGGGGCGACGATATAATCCCATTTACAAAAGGAAGGATTAAACCAGATTCATTTGGTGGATTTAATGGTCAATTTTTCTTTGTTTTTAGATTTTAAAAGATTGTATTTACATATATATAAATACTTATACAAATATGTATATATATATATATATATATAACTATTAAACGAAAAGTTATTTGATATCAAAAATTAATGCAAGACGAACTGAAAAACTAGGGGTAGGGTCTGATGCTTCGTCTGCCAACTGTATATTTGATTTAAAGAGTCGAGTATTAATGTTTCGACTAAACAATTCCACAGCTTCGAAATTCAAAATGAGAAAAAGCAAGTATTCGACAGTATCAAGTCAACACTGAGAAACGGTATAGGAAAATTTACTATTTGTTTTGTAAGTTAGGGATTCGTCTTATTATATAAATTTCTATAGTATATATAAAAATTTACAAAGTAAATTTTTCTATTTTTTAAAACATCTTAAATTTACTATATTATTAGTAAAATTTAAAATATAAAATAGTAAATTTTTCTTTATAATATAGTAATTTTTATGATAAGACGAGTATGTCCATAACTTATATAACAAATAGTAAATTTTTTATGTTCTCAATGAAATATTATCTTAAGGAGGATCCATCGGGGCGGGCCGTACCTAGTCGTGGCGTGCAGTGGGGGCTTTGGTTTTGTATAGCCGTAAAAATAAAAAATTTGAAGCGACTATTTTGCGTACAGTGTTTTATACGGTCATATTTGATAATGTTGTTGATTATCTTCGAACTTTCATCGTTGACCTATTACTTTTCTTACAAATTTATCTTCTACACTTCAAATTCTTTAACATAATTTTTGTCCAATGACAGCTGTATAGTATATTAAAAGTTATTAGAAAATGACCGCGTCAGTGTTCAAGGCAACGGAAGGCCACGTGTGGAAAAACTCATGTTTCATCGTTAATTTCCCTTTATTTTGGTAGTTTACCCCCTACTTTTTTTTTTTTCATTGAAAGTTTAAGTAATATTCTTTCAAGATATAAAATTTCATATGCATCTGTCTTTAGTCCTAGGTCGATGGATCCTCCTTAATAAACGAAATATATATATATTTGACTTTCATATAATAGAAATAAAATATTGTGGTACTATTTAATTTTTATAGAAAAAAATGTATTCGAATGGTTAAATAATCGACAGCTTGAATTGTGTATACCATGTTAAATGCTATGGTTGACAAAAGTTTGTATCGTTCGTGCTGTTGTGTCGATAACTTGACAAAATTTATATTGTTCGTTCTATTGTGTCGAGTATTGCACATAATTTTAACACCACAAAGAAAGCACATAAAAAACAATAAAACCTGCTTCATTCGAAGACATAATAAATTGACAAACAACTGACTATCCTAACCCCCATTCTCTGAATCTCTCCATCGCTCTGCTTCCAGTCCGGTATGAGTACAGAAGGAAGGTCAGCGCACCAAGGGAGAAGATGACGCTGCGCAGGCACGTCCTTGCCGGGCTGCGCCGTGCGATCCTGGCCGCGGGCGTGCTCGCCCTCCTCATTCTCGCCCTGTCCAGGCAGGACCGCTCCACGGGCGCAGGCGGCCTCAACGGACCCCGACAGCCGATCAGCCCCGAGGTAATTCATACATACACATACATAATTCCACGCTCGTACCTCATCGATTACGTTACCGCCTTACCCCTTTATATACGCAGCAGCATGCGGTTGCGAGGAACATCCTCCGGGTTATATGTATATATATACGTATATACGCGGGCGCGGCTGATTTATGCAAGTTATTAGGCGACGGACTCTCGCCGGCAGCAGCAGCAGCAGCCCTCGTTATGAATTTATACACCCGGGAAATTTGGTCCTGATTTGTCTAGCGGGTGAGGAGGGGAGAGGCGCATAGTTGTGGAACGAGTTTCGGGCTTTTCGAGGTTTTCGAAATTAGTTTGAGGGGTTGGGTTTTTGATGGAGGGTGGAGGATGGTTTTGCTGTGGTGAAGGCGAAGAATGGTAATTTATGGGATGGTTTGTTCGCGTGTAACTAACTGTACTTACATATAGTTTTCTACAATTAATTGTTAATAATATACAGTGACAGAAGGCTGTCTACTATAACTAAATCGATGAATTTGATATATTACGAGAAACGAATTTTATTTTAATTCAGATTTCATTTTCAAAAAGTGAGGTTAAGCTACATTTTCAAGTCATAATTTACTATATATTAAGATATATTTAGCTCGACATATTTCAAGTTTGTTGCTTTAATAGTTAAGGACTTGTATTTCTAGATATAAAGAAAATCTTTTTTCACAATCAGTGTGCAGTATAAAGAAAACGTAAATTATTATATTATATTATGGACTTCATTACTCAGAAGATATTGAAAAATAGTAATTTAAAGGAAGAATAGGATGAAAACACACTTTGTAAAAAGAAATTCTATAACAGTTACGCTATGGACAAAAATTACTATGCATTTAGAATAATTTTTAAATCTATTCTTGTAACAGAAAATTCTATAGATTTAACAAATTCTCTGTATTATCAATTAAAAGAACTACTATACGTACACAGAGAGAATTTTCTAATAAAAATTATAACTAAATTCACGGTAAGAATTACCGTAAATAACTATAAAGCTGGGACATACCGACCTTCCAGCACTATGTACTGATATTTTACTATAGATTTTACCGCTCTGAACTGTTAATTTTACCGCACTGAATGGTAAAATTTGCCTCATTTGAGAAAAAGAAGACAGCCGATGAAGGATAACAACTGAGCGTGCACAAATTTTATGTTAACTCTAATATAAATGGGTATAAATGTACCTTTTTAAGTGTTAATGATACTTCTATAAAAATTGGAAGAAAATTGACATTGTTGAAAAATAATTCACACAAATTTTACCATCTATTTCATTGTGTAACTTTATATGTTCCACAATTCTATTAGTTTTCTCTAAGATTCGTATAGGGAATTTTTACTCTACGGCAGGCAAATTTTACCCTCCAGTGTTGTAAAATTTGTCGTGAATATCAATAAAAACTACCGAAAAGTTGTAGTGTCCCAGCTTTATTATTTTGTAATTCACGGTAATTTTTACTACAAATTTTGTCATAATTTTTATTAGAAAATTCTCTCTGTGTAGATACAATGCAAGGATAATCAGAGAATAAATATCGAGATAAATATTGCTTGCTTACAATCTCCTTATTTTTTTAATGATATTGACATAAATTGATGATAATTATGATAATTAGTTATAATTAATAGATACATCTTCTCTATATTTTTAAATTTATTCGTTCATCGTTGTCATATAGTCTAGAAGCTATCGATTTTGTTTAAGTCAATTTGTGAAATATTGATATAACAATGCACAACTATGTTTTACTTTTCTAAGTTTAAACGTATATTATTATATTCATCTTCCATTTTATGAATGTACGATAAAAATCAAATAAGCGAATATGTAGATCGATTAATGCTTAAAAAAGTTCTTTTTGAATAATGCAGCTTTACGACAAAAAATATAATGTACAACTAGCATTACTACCATAAATAAGAATGGAGGTCACAAAATCCTTTAATCATCGAGCAAAAATAAAAAAAAATTTACTCACGATAATCGCTTTGCACGGAAAATCGTAATTAGGAAAAAAAGAGTGCGAGAAACTTAGCGTGTTCGGCGTTCGGGAGAGGGTGCAGATAACCTTTGCGAAAGTGAGATTGATGTTTATAAGCATTTTCGAAGCATTAACTCGATTGTGCAGAGGGCAAACAGTTCTCTTGTGGATTTGAATAACACAAGGGCCTTAATGGCCTATTTTACTCGCACGTGCAAGTGCGCGATCGTAAGGAAAGCCTTGAACAAAGGAACGTAAATCATTGCTCCATAATGAATTTGATTGCAGCTGTTGAATTTATTTAATTAACTCTTTCGCTCCTGAGTTATGATCTGGATTTCTTTTTATTGCGTGGTTGATTTTAATGTATGAAATAGGAAAAAATGGAAAATATAAAATTGCATCAAAAGATAAAAGTTTGTTATTTGTTTTTCATTCTGAGAAATGTTTTTAAAACTTTTAAGGTATTACTTACATTTTTTTTAGATTTAATTTAATTTTCAAAACATTTTAGCAACATTTACAATATTGGTAATGGCTAAATATCTACCGGACAGAAGCGAAAGGATGAAGTTGGTTACTTTTTTAAAAGAACTGTGAAATATTGCATTTTTTCAAAAAAGCTTTTTATCAAATTATAAAAGTAAAGATTTGTTATATTGCGCTTTTTCACGAAAAAAAACTCTTGGTAAATCAGTACAAAACATAAGTTAAACACAACTACTTTAATTTCGTATGATAGAAATGTCTCGCAACTATAAATTGAAATTAAAATGTATGAAGACGAGACGCGAGCTCGTTCGTCGCATTAATCTTATCCAGCATTTCTATTTCGTACACCCTTTGGACTACTCGACCGTGTCCAATAAATGAAGCTGGAAGTGTGTTTCCACCCTCGTCCTTCTCCTTTTTTCGGCATCAACCCAACTAATTCACGCGTGACTGTTTCTTTTCCCTTGGCTCTAAACATACTTTTCAACCCTAATCATAATTTTTTCTCTGCTATTGTGTTTCAAAAATAGCTTTGAAATTGGTATTGTATTAGAATATATTTTATTTTTACAAATATATTATGAGTTTAATGTTTCTCTATTTAATAAGATGCGTGAATTTAGTAGTAGCGGTGGTAGGTATACTTAAAATTAATTTATTTTAGGTAAGGGTTTTCGTCATAATCCGGGATATCACGATAATATTGATTACTTTGTTATTTTTACACTTTTATGCAGTGAAATTGAATACCTTATGACTGCAACCTACAGTTTCCAGAATAATTTTAAATAAATAGCGTTGTACGTCAAAGTATTTTAACAATAGTTTATAATAGTTAATTTTAAGCATAAAATCTTATTGTTCATGTAGTATATTATGATTTTATTTATATTAACAGTATTAATTGACTTATGGTGGCACATTACTGACAATGACCTTTACTGATAGAATGACCTCTACTGACAGTGACCTTACTACTGACTATTTCGATACTTCGACTATTAACTGTATTTTTACTTAAAAATTAAAATTAAAATGATTTGATTAAACAATTCCACGTTTGAAATTCAAAATAGGAAAGCTGATGCCCAAACTGAGGTATTCGAAAGTATCAAGTCAACTACTATCTAAATAAACGAATCACATTATTATCTTTCGCACACGCGGTTTAGATTTCCATAAAAAATTTGTTTTTGTATTGGGAGATGATTTGCGTCACAATAGTTACTTCTGGGATATCAAAATGAAGATGTTCATATTATATGCCAAAATCCCACCAAGAATGTTTGTTTGAAATGCAAATGGTGATATAATAAATAAGGAATGCGTATGGAAGGAAAAAATTATTTAAAAAATATATGATATTAAAAAGATATGAATAATCAAATGAATTAATTATTAAGGGAAGATGCTAAATTTAATTAATATATATGAGCATCGGTGACAGGTAATATTTAAGATTTACTTAACCAATCACACAGCGTTTTTTCCTTCTATAAACTATTCTAACTATTCCTTTTATAAACTACTCTTCATGGTCCATTTACGAGACAACAAACAACTTCCCATACTTTCTTTCGATCGAACAAGGACCTCGCGACTTACAGGGTTAAATCTCTCGAAAACCGCCAATACAATGCACATGACATCCTCAAGAGTATCTTTCATTATACCCAAACTACTTCTACTCCATAAGGCTAAATCTCTAAAGTCCAGCAAAGACAACTCCCTTCGAACTTTTTTCTCTTTCTAAATCGGCCTCGAACGTTATAAGCAGTCGAAGCTTTCCGCACGCGCGCCGTAAATAAAATCTCTCTCTCGTGCGGCGGCGGCAATCCGATCTCCGATATATATTCCGCGTAATGACTCGTGCAAACACGCTATATCCCTGCAGCAGAAGGAATCAAAGAGGAGAGAGGGAGAGCAAAAAAACGAGAGGGAGAAAACCCACGAGTGGCACTGCGGGTAAACGTCCGACGCAGGTGCATATTTCATATCGAGTGAAATGGGTCGCTTTGAAAAATGGGTAAGCTCTCAGCGGGCAAATAGCCCGTTCATGTGTGTGTGTATGTGTGTTTGTGTTTGCCGACTCTTAATTGCGAGTGGACGGATGCAAGCGACAGAGGCATCGGAGGGGAGGATTTAAATTATTTACCGCGATGATTCCCTGTCGCTGTGAAAAAGCCTTTGACGCACAACGTATGAGTGGGTGGTGATTGTTGTTTGGAAGAGAGAGTTAAGCTTTTAATGGATTTGGTTGATTACGCGTTTGGGATTTAGTGGAAGTGTGTTTTATTTGGGTTTTTAGATTGATGGTTGAGTACACGCTAAAGGTAACGTGATTGAATTTTGAGATATAAAGGATCCGTTCGCGAAAATCATTTTCGAGCGTTCTTTGCAATTGTTCATCGGTGTTTGCCGTGTTGATAATAAGTGGAGATACAATGTATGTTTAGAGATAAGCTGTGTACACGACTATTAAAGTACATCGTGTAGGTGCATTTTTGTTTCATGCACTTGTTAAACAATTGTTAACAAACGAGTGACGGTAGGAAATGATAATTGTGTGCATATATACAAATGGAATAGTCGACTTCGAGGTATTTGTAAAACATTTTTTTAAAAGCTCCGGTTAAGTCATAAATTGTCACAAGTGTCCTTCCGCAGTTCAGAACTTTTTCACTTCAAATCGATTCGGATTCATTGCCAATGAAGATAAATTCCAACCAGATTAACCATAAACTTTTTCTTAACTGTATCAAAAAGTTTTCTGTTTTTTTTTCGTAGTCAATGAAAAAGGTCATTTTAAATCCTGGAGCTTTGAAAAAACTCTGCTGACGTGAATTAAACTGTACATCTCCTTGAATATTTTATCTCTTTCTTTCTCTTTCACGTGTATAGGTAAGGAAAACGAAGCGAGAACGTAAGAGAGATGACTATATAATTTTTTTATTAAACGCTGGCTGTCTAAGTTATACAAGCGCTTTGTCTTTGACAAAGGCCCTCCTTACCGTGTGATTAAATGCCTCGTGACCTCAAAAAAAAGAAATAGTCTATTAATAATAGAACGAAAGTTCATTGCTGATTTTCGATAACATTAATTTTTCTGATTATTTGTTTTACAAGTTATAATAGGTCATCAATAAATATGCTAATGTGAAATTCAAATTAATAATAACAATAATAACATTGTATTTAATTTCGAAATACATTATTATTTGATTATTGTAATAATTGGAGTGATTATTATCAATTCAAATGTACAATAAATATTATAAGTATGTTACATTAAATTTAATATCTGAAGCACATTATGCGCATTCAAATATGGATTTTTAACTTATTTATGTATCAACCAATACATATCTAAATCATTGTGTAACGTAAAAATAATCAATGTAATTACGTACCATTCGCAACTCTCCCTATCCCACAATTTCCTTACCTCTAACCCACACTAAACCCATTCATTACCCCATTACCCTTATCATCGCGACGATCTCCGACCATGCAACATCGCCCCCTCGCGTATAAAATACTAAAATCCACTTTCCCCCATAAAATCCTGGGAAGAAACAGCGATATATCGAAATCACGGACAACGCCGCCGCTTATCCACCCATTTCACCCTCCCTCTACACAACCGACCGAGCAACCAACCCAATTTGGCAAATCGAGTTTTACAAAGCGGATCGATGGCCGGTCGGTTGCGGGTATATACGAGCTATACAGCGGTTCAGGCGCGGACTCAAAAATGGACTAAAACTAGGCCAGACTGCGAGAGAGAGAGAGAGAGAGAGAGAGAGAGAGAGAGAGAGAGAGAGAGAGAGAGAGGCTATAGCTGCGCACGTTTCCGGAGCGCGTTATCGATAGCCATCCCCTCTTTCTCTCACAGGGTTCTTTCTTCTCTTAGACGAAGCGGCGCGCAACAGTTCTCGCGACTCTATATAGAGCCGAGGCGATTCTCGATTCTCATTGGTGGGAGTGCGGGGTTAGTGGGCCACCCCTGGGGAGATATTTTATTGCTGCGGGGAGTGAGGAGTGCCGCTTGTTGTTATTGTTGTTGTACGTCGAAGGATTCGTTTCTTGATTGGGTTTCAG
This sequence comes from Gastracanthus pulcherrimus, assembly GCA_949152435.1. Classification (NCBI taxonomy): domain Eukaryota; kingdom Metazoa; phylum Arthropoda; class Insecta; order Hymenoptera; family Pteromalidae; genus Gastracanthus; species Gastracanthus pulcherrimus. The sequence continues at coordinate 70,249,329 of OX424572.1, forward strand.
TGAATTTTTATTGCTGGGGAAAAATTGAAGGATTCTTGGATATACTAATTTGATTTGATGAGGATCTATGATGCGAAGGTCTAATTAATTTCATGTGCTTGTTTACTAATTTTACTCTAGCGTACAACGTAAATTATACTTAACAGTAAAGAAACGCGAAGGTACTTTAATCAGAACTTATACAGAATTCTATTGATATAAATGTTATTTTAATTAAAACAATTATTTTTATCATTTGAACTCGAATGTCGGAAATCACTGCGTTGGTGGGTGTTAGAGTTATAAAAGGAATATACCCTCCTAGTTTCACATTTTTGATCCAGGGTTCTGTGCGTTTTTGTATATAAATTAGAATTGGAACTAGAATAAATATGACGACAAAGCCAAGAATTATCCATAGTGGCGATAGAATTGAATCTACAGGAGAATGTTTTTTCAGAGTAGTTTCTATGTATTTCAATAAAAGATTGACTAATCCATAAAATTAAATTTTATCCGTTTTTATCTATTGAAGGATTGGTCAGTGCAAAATTCTTAAATTTATTTTAGCTTTGCACATGGCTAATCTTGATAAATGAAAACCAACGATATCTCTTCGGAGTTCACCGATATTAAGGAATACGCTTTCTTTATTTATAAAGACTAAGAAATTCTGACGAAATGTTAATATTACAAATAGAACATGGTTATCCTGATAAAATAAAATGTTTGAAATCATTGTTTTGCAAATTTAAGAATCATGAGAATATTAAAACATGAAATTATATTTTTTGTCTGGTATAGTATTATTCGTTGGTTTGAACGAACAAGTGACTATCAGCTTTGTGTATAAGCATAGCAGCAAACCGGTTAGTTGATTTTATCAAGAAGTTCATTTGTTGCTTGGATCGCTTCAAAACTGTTAATGGACTTATATTGCTTTTGAAAAATTGAAAAAATTTCGGAAGTAAGGTAATTTAATCAGAATTTATTGAATGGGAACTTCATTTGTCTTATAAATGGAAGGACTTTGATAAGTTTACTCTAATAATGATAGAGCTCTTTTAGCAATTATATCAATTTTCTAATTTAATTTATAATTAACTTTCATTTTATTGGATAAAGTTTTATGAAATCCTAATAAAATTTAGGCAGAAGATTTTCTAATAAAAATTATTAAGAAATTCACGGTTCAAAAATTAATTACTTTACGGTCATTTTTACTGATGTTTACTATAAGTCTTAATTTATTATTTATTATTAACAGAATAATTGAATATATCCATGGATCCTAAGAGAAAAGACTTATCTTACGCATTACGATTAGAAAATACCTATTTCATGCGTTACGTTTAGAAAAGACCTATCTTGTGCGTTGCGATTAGAAACGTACTATATTTTTTTAGGTTGTTTTGTATGCTCTATTCGATGCTGAAAATTTGTTATAAAACAATTTGACACCTCATTTTTAATGACATAAAGATATAATCTTACATCAGTAGTATTAAAAAGTCAATAAAAGTTATAATTTAAATCATCTTATAATAATTATATGACCTCAAACTAAGTGTAAGAAATAATCTAAAAAACATAGTACGTTTCTAATCGTAACGCGTAAGATAGGTATTTTCTAATCGAAACACGGGAGATAGGTCTTTTCTAATCGTAACGCGTGAGATAAGTCTTTTCTCTTAGGATCTTAATCTGGACCGATCGATATTAAGTATATAACGAAACAGACGTTTAAATATGCGTAAAATATATTTTTTAAACATTTATATACATTTATTTTGGACTCAACTTGAAATTTGTATACATTTAACTGTCAGAGAATTTCAACTAAAAACATTAAAATTAAAATTAGGTAATAACGAGGCAAAATTTACTATGCAGAACAGAAACTCTATTGTAAAACAGTTTTTCGTAATTCACATAAAATTATGTCAGTGAAGTTTAAACGTGATTTGTATTTGTAACCAAACAAACATTGTTATGAAAATGTAACACCGTAAGAATGTGAAATTATATTTTTCATCCAGTAAAATAATACATACACAAAATATTTCAATATTTTCTAGGAAACACTAATTTGAACAGATTATTTCAATGTAATCTCCTTCTACCACTAGACGAAAAATACGAACAGTTCTATCATCTCTCAATGCATAATAAATGCAATTAACCGACTCACTCAGCCGCGAAGTAAAGCAAAATTGCAACAATGTAGGTAATCGCAAAAAAGGATGTTACGTGCACACCAGCCGATCAAATGATATAACAATCCAGCGCAAATTTCAGAATTCCGCTCCTATTGATGTCTGCGCGCGCCTGACCTTGCGCGGAATCGCTGTGTGACGAGTTCATTCGACCGCGAGCCTCCCGAACTTGGAATGATCGATAGGCGCGCGCGCGCCTTCATACACATGCAACTTTTTTTGTAGGTTAGAAATGCGCGCCGTCGTCATGCAAGATTTTTGCAGGCTGGAGCATTTTGTCTTTTGTGCTGTTTGTACAATGTTTCACGAGTTTTTTTGGAATATTGAAACAAAGCTTTGAATGAGGATGGAACGAGAGACTCGAGAATCTCGGGAGATACTGCAGTTCGATGCATGGAGATTCGGCCTTTAGAGGGGAATTAGCGCTTGCTGCAGGGAATTCCGATTCTTTTGTGTTTCGTGAAATTGCGAGGGAAGAGAATGCATTTTTGACTAGATAAATTGAATCGATGCTAATATTTGGAGAATTCAATTATCCAGTGTCAAGGAGGTTGCAATGACGGATAATTATGAATAATACTGAAATAATATTTTTAATCTTAGGTATACACTATTGTATGCACCTACAATGTAAATTCAAGTGTATAGAATTACACGCACTAGATATGTAAATTAGCTTTAAATATGTTATTCTAATACACTTGGGATGTCATCAAATAAACACCGCCACGTGCGACGTTTTTACATGGAAAATTATATTACCATATATAAAAACTACATTATACACACGGAAGAGCGAAAAATTGGCGACAAACAAAATTTACACACTTGGTTTTTCAGCGTACGGCTTAGTCGGACAAACTAACTTCATTTTCATTCAACTTTGTGCAACATGCATATTTTTAGCGTGTCCATGTTGTAAAACAGAAATTGTACATACACGTTCTCATTGTTACTATACCTATTTGATGCATATTGAACGTAAAATAAAATTTTATTTTTGGAAAAAGTCTTAAAAGGAGCATAAAAGAATCGGAATTTCCAGCCGCGACTGAAATTCTCCTATTAAAGTTGAATCTCCATATATCGACTGTGAAATTCCCCGAGTTCCTCAAGCCTTGATTTCCATCCTCGTTTAGAGCTTTGTTAGAATATTCCAAAAAACTCGAGAAACATCGCGAGTACAAAAGGTATATTCCAGCCAGCTGAATCTTGCATCATCACGATACACTATATAGCCTTTGAGTCAAGTGTTTCCAAAAATACATTCTTAAATTAGAATATACCTGACAATAATAGAAATTTCATGTTTAAGGATTACAAAGATTAAGTTTAAAAATACAGTTGCACCCAATAAGCCTAAAGTTTTCTTTCAGCTCCTTATCAAGTTAAAATTGCTTTCCAAAAAACTAGTATTTTAAACAGTTTATTTCAATGTAATCTACTTCTACCTACAATACAGCATTGCTAATTTATCTTTAGGAGATTTAAATATTTTCAAAGTTTAACGCCATTGAATTTACTCAAAAATTATAAAGATAAAATAATAAAGAGGAAGCGATGTAAGTAGATTATGGACGAGTCAGGTAAGGCATATAAAAGAATAATTTTCTCTCTATCGAATTTTGCATTAATGTCTAAGGTGAAAGTAATGCAATTAAACATCGTGGAGAAGTCAAGTTTTCTGCCTATAATACAATGCTGGCACGAAAGAATCAAATGTCGTCCATAACCTCCATTTTAACATCTGCATACCAAATTACTTGTTAACAGGTTAAGGGCGACATGCAATTTTTCAGATTCAACGATTCTACTTTACATACTGGCTTTTAATAGATTTCAATAGAAAAAGAAAGTTATTTCTTTTTTTATGAATCTCATAAATACATAAATAATTTAAATAAAAAAATCTTAATACTTTCATCATTATATTTTGAAAACAATCCAAGTAACCAACCAAAAGACAAAACAAAAGTCACCAAAAATACCGGAAGCTCGATGCATCGAGCTTTTATTTGCCTGCAAGGCACAAAGAGAGACGATATTTCCAATATCACCCTTTTCCGAACTCTCGAAGCAAAGATTCTATCTAAAGGCAGAGAGAAAGCGCGCGCGCGCGCGAGAGAGAGAGAAAGAGAGAGAGAGAAAGAGAGAGAGAAAGAGAGAGAGAAAACGAGATACGGACTCCCAATATTTCTCGCCAGCACGCGCCCGTGCAAAACCGAATGTACTTCGCGCGTCGGAGCGCGCGAGGGAGGAAATAAAACACCGAGAGCTTTTTTTCCCGCTCGTCGCGCGCGCGCGCGACGAACAACAAAACGAAGGCTTTATGCAAATGTAGTAGTTTCACCGAGGCGCTCTCTCTACTTTCTGCTGCGTGTGTAAAATCAGAACGCCATCGCAGCCGGCGAGGAATACAACGCGAAATCGTTAAGATGGTTGGGTGTAAGGCGAGAGTGCATGCATGGAACGGTGCGCGTGTTATGTCCGATGTGCGATGAGAAAATCGTTCGAGACCTCGAATGCATGGTGATGTGACAGCGAAGGTTGTTCGGTGATTTAAGTAATAGTAATTATTCTTTTAAATGATTTCTGTTAATAAAGTTATTATTGATTTAAGTTTCTGTTAATTTTCGTTTATCAATGATGACTGTAGTAAAGAGCAGAATACTGAGGAGAAAAAGCAGTCATTAGATTCGTTTTTGTTTTTACAATTATAACAGGGCTAACCTCAACTATCCTATTCTCCGAACACGAAGATCCCGTCCGATTTAGTACTCGTATAAAATACGTAAAAAGTGGTTACTTATTGGATTAAAATCTGTTTCTTCTAACTTCTCTTAGTAATATCGAGTATTACAGTTTAACTATTTATTGATTATTTATTAATCAGAGACTATTAATAATTATTTAAAAATTTCGTTTACTAAATAAAGCAAAACTAGTCAATAACTAACCAAGAACTTACATATTTAAACTTGCACTATTATCTAAATGTAATATTGTATAGTAGATTCCTAAGCACTATCACGGCTAACCATCACTATAATAATAATAATAATTAGAATAACAACAATAATAATAACAATAATAATAATAATAATAATAATAATAATAATAATAATAATAATTTAAGAAACTACATTAGAAACCTAATTTTGAAATAATCGCTTTTTCAAGTTTCTGGCTAGTATTCAGTAAAAGTTCTTCTTCGTATTAAATATCTAGTAACTGTGTACTAAACAGCTGTAATATCTATACTCCCAAACAAACATCTGCCACGAAACGCAACTTTTTTAAATCGTAAACACAAACCAAATCTGCAAAGTTTTCAAACGTGACGAACTCATTTTGGCCCGTGTAAGGCGAAGAAAGTTCGGGCTAGCTACATTTTCATCGCGGGACAAGTAAAACTGTTTAGTAACTATCCAAAAACTTGCTTAATATAAATACTACATGAAATAGGTAACCCTTATTTATTTATATAATGATTCAATAATATTATAAAAAGTCAATAATAAATTAATAGGTCATTCATTAATACTAATCCTTATTTATATTAATCATTCAACCAGTCATCCTGTTATAAATCATATCGTTTATAAACTTTCTGACTAGAAAATAGCTATTTTGATCACAAATGGTTGATTTCTGGCCAATTAATATTCACTTTTCTATAACGGTAGATACTGATTTCCCAAACATAACTTTAAAACAAGCGATTCTACAAGCTTCTAGCTAGTAATTCAAGTAAACGTTCTTCCCCGCATTAAATATCCTGTAACTGTCCACTAAACAGATGTATCATCCTAACACACCAAACAAACATCCGCCGTGAAACGCGAGTTTTTTAATCATAAACACAACTCGAATCCGCAAACTTTCCAAGCGCGACGAATTCATATTGGCCCCGGCGAGACGAAGAAACTTCGGCTCGCGAACTTTCATCGCGGGAGGGTGCGGGCGGGGTGTGACTCGGATTTTGCTCGTTCCACTATCTCTCCTATCTCGAGCGCGCCCTCTTTGTCACTAGCACGTGCTCGTCGGGGTGGAAATTAATTCCCGTCTCCCTCGGCCGTAGGCCTGTAAACTTTTTTAAGAGGGAGCAAGAGCGCGTGTCATTAAAATGCGATCGGTGCGGAGGATCTCAAGCGCGGATAAAGGAGAGGCTGCATTTTATAGGTTAGGTGTGTGCGGGCATTTTCTTTTCTTAGATGGGAGCTGGGTCTTTGTGTTTCTTCTCTGTTTCTTTTTTTCAATCTTGCTTTACACGAGTATTGTTGGTGGTGGGTAGTATGATAAAGAATTCTTCCACGCTTTTGAAATAGTTTTCAAACTTAATTTACAAAGTAGTAGTACGTTCGCGAGGGTTTTTCCTTTTTGTGAACTAGATCGCTTTGTAATCATAATCTTAAGCGGGCTAAGGTGACTATAAAGCAGCCGTAGAATAAAAATGATCGTTTGAATGCTATGCTTGGATAAAACGAATATTAGACTAGTAAATATTTAATTTAAATATTCTAATTAAGGGGGGGGGGGTACACCCTGAGATTTTTAAAAAATCGATTTTTTTTGCATAAAATGATCTATTATTATCGTAAGAATGATGTCTATTGATTTTATAGCAAAGAAAAAATTTTTTGTGAGTTATGAGCGATTTTCCAAAAGTACCTCAGAGCGCGTCAACTGTCTATGTCGACCCGCTGCGGGCGCGCTAGCGCAGCAGGTATAAATATGCTTTAACCATCGTATAATAATGCCAGGTATATTTGGCTAATGGTAATTAGTATTTTTCGTACTCTATTATTACCTATAGAGGGCGTTCTAAGGACGCCAAGCTATTTAGAAAACCGTTAGACTTCAGTAAACAGCTGCACATACTCGAGCACAGTTACTCTCCCATCGGATAAATAGTTTTGGTATTTTTATACTGAAATTCTGTTTTGTTTATGTTAATTTAGTAGTGAAAACATGGAAGAAGTGCCGAAATTAAAAGAACGTCATAAAGGCAGTCGAGAAATCAACGATCGGAGTAGTCATAAGAAAAGAAAACAGCCTCCGAAAAATCGCTACGATGATACTCGTGAATGTGATATGTCTAATGTAAGTGCATCAACAAAAAAATTAAAACTAGCCGAGAATGATTCCGATTTTTCTTTCAATGGAGGATTTGCTTATCGCATCATTGAAATTTGTGGCATTTTTGCTTTTCTATCGAAGAATATATGTTGCAAAAAGTGTCACGGCGACGTTTCGTTTACTGAAATTTCGTGTCGTGGACTCGGTTTCAAAATACAAATGAAATGCTCAAATGATTGTAAAAAAGAAGAAGTAAATTCATGTCCTTTGATTGACAGTAGAGCTTATGATATCAATAGAAGAATTATATTTACCTGTAGACTGATGGGACTCGGCATGTACAGTCTGAAAAAGTTTTGCGCTATAATGGAATTACCACGGCCGGTGTTTCAATCTTTTTATTCAAAAATCCAGACTGGAATAGCAGATGCATGTAACATGGTATCAGATAAATCGATGAGTCGAGCAGCAAAACAAGAGATCGAAGAAATGAAAGAAAGAAAAAAAAAGGTTTAACAGTATCGGGCGACGGTAGTTGGCAGAAAAAAGGCTTTACATCTTTGTTTGGTTTCGTTTCTTTGATTGGATGGTATATTGGTAAAGTAATCGACATTTTAGTGAAATCAACATTTTGTTTATCATGCTCACTTTGGGAGAAGAAAAAAGGCACTGAAGAGTATGACAATTGGCTTGAGGAGTACGAAGATGAATGCATGAAAAATCACGAAGGATCGTCCGGCAAAATGGAAGTTGATTCTGTGGTCGAAATGTTCGAGCGTTCTGAAGAACTGCATAGAGTCAAGTACGAATTTTACATCGGGGATGGTGAGACAAAAACAAAAAAAGGTATTGCTGACAGTAATCCTTACCCAGATCTCGAAGTGAAAAAAAGGAATGCGTCGATCATGTGCAAAAGCGTGTAGGCACACGACTACGCGACAAGGAAAAAAAAAGAAAGGACTTGGAGGACGAGGTAAGCTGACGAACAAACTGATTGATGAACTGGCCATAAATTTTGGTTTAGCAATAAGAAGAAATTGCGACTCAGATAAAGCCATGAAAAAAGAGATTTGGGCTGGTCTAAAGCATAAAATGTCGACCGACAATAAACTACAGCACGAAGATTGCCCGCCTGGTCCTGATTCGTGGTGCAAGTGGCAAAAGGCTAAAGCAGCTGGAGAACTAAAAGATTTTACTCATAAACCACCGATGAAAGATGAAGTTTTTCAAGCAGTCAAATAAGTTTATGAAGATCTTTTGAAAGGAGATTTACTCGAGCGCTGCTTGGGCGGCTACACGCAGAACAGTAACGAGTCGTTCAACAGCGTGGTTTGGAACTTTGCGCCGAAGCATCACTCCAACGGCAAAACTGTTATTGATATTGCAACTAGTATTGCAGTTTGCACCTTTAATGATGGTTTCAAAAGTATCATGTACGTAATGGAGGCATTGGGACTTGAAATTGGCAAAAATTCTTACAATTACTGCTTCGAGATTGACAGCGAGAGAATCGAGTACGCCGAAAAGAGTATAAACGATGATGCCAAAAATGCTCGCAGATGATCAAAAAATGAACAAAAAAAGTCTGAAGCATCATTTGTTGAAGAGGAAGGCGTACAGTATGGAGCTGGAATAGATGATTAGAGGTAAAATATTTTTTTCCTACTTTGATTTAACAAAAAGTAAAAAAAAAAATTTTAAACACGTTTTTCTCAAAACCACGTTTTTAAAACGGTGGAAAGCCCTACTGCTACAATTTTTGACCGATTTCCCTAAACTCAAGTTCATTTGATTTGTAACATAATTATTTCGTAGTTGTCATAGGGGTTTTTTGATAGCATGCTCGAAAAATTTTTTATGCTTATTTGAAAGCAATTTTTTTTGCAAAAAAAAAAATTTTACTTTGAAGTCTCATAATTAAAAAAAAAATTTAAATCGCAAAACCTCTATGACAGCTACGAGATAAACCAATTATAAGCACAATTTCATAAAAAAATTTTGTTCTAGGTCATCCGGCATCACTTGCACATTTTCCACCCGATTTCATCTTTTTTTAAGGCGCTTCTGGAGATAAGCCGCCACGCCGCCATTTTGTATTAAAATGTCATAAAAAAATTATCAAATCTTCTTCAAAGCTTGCATAATAAATATCTGAAAACAAAATTGCTCTTTCTTTATTCATTTTCTCAAAAAAAATCGTAAAAATTGGCATGATTTTGACGCTTCCGGGCTGTACCTCCCCCTTAATTTTGTTGTTTTCATTAATGATCTTGGTCATCTAGAGATCTATGTGAATGTGATCAATAATAATGAAAAGCACGAAAATGCCAGCGACTTAGCAACTCAATTCTGTTAATCATGTCTGATTTTTGCTAAAATTATATAATACTATTATATAATTATTATATACCAAGAGCAAAATTTATATACAATCATTAAATTGGTGCATTCAAAATATTACAAACATCACATTTCATTTAAGAAATCTGTGTCCATTTCTGAAAAGTCATGATCGACTAAGTAATAAGAAATATACAGTTCGCCATATTTCAAGCATTTTGACTTAATAATTAATGAATCATACTTATAGGAATAAATAATATCTTTACCAACAACTAAATAATTGTGCCGTTTTACTTAATACATTAAACAATACCATACAACGAAACCAACCAATTCCCGACTCACAAAACACAAAATCATTAGCAAAAGCATTCCGCATCCACAATACCCACAATTCCCATCCAAGCACACAATACGAGCTACTCCAATCTCGAGTCGCTCCGCCGTTATTTTGTTTCCTCCGCACGGTGCGGCGTACCGACAATTCGATACACTCAAGGGTGACAAGAACAACTCATCACAGCGCGCAGATAGCGCGAAAAAAGCCCGGTTTTACGTAATGGCACCGCGATCGTTTACGCAACCGCGACGCTGTAGGGCATTCTCTCTCTCTCTCCACGATGAGCAAAGAGCATATAGGTACACACACCGTGCTTCGCCGCGCTAATCGACTTCCGCGCTCGCGCACAGTCGGAATGATAACATCCCCCACTCCTCCCCCGCATCGAAGGAGGTGAAAATAATGCAGCGCGCGCGTATGTGCAGAGCGAGAAATCATCCTTCGCGGCAACGTGAAATGAAAAAAAGAGGTGAATGAGGAGAAGAGGAAGAAGAAAAATAAACACATCGTGGATACTCGAGATTTTTTAGCTCGCTCATTCTTCCATTGTTTCGCGAGATGTTGTTTTAACGCGAGTTGTATGAAACGGCGTGTGTATACTTATCTTCATTTTTATCATCGCTGTTTTAGCGTTATTATGCTGAGCCGCCGCCGCTGCTGGGCTTAATTGAATTGCGAATTCTAACTGGTCGTTTATTTGTTTGAATGGTGGAGTTTAAGAGTTTTATCGTAGCGTGCGTTACGAAACGATTGTTGCGCAATTCGTTTCTACGAGGTGAGACTTTTATTAATAAAAATTACAGTATCGTTTATTGTAATTCTGGGATATCTTTAGAATTTCAGTAACAATTACTTTGTAATAAAAATTATTGATGAATAATTATTCTGTTATATAAGTAGCTGTAGATATAATTTGAAGATTTTATTAACCAGCTGACATCTACAAATGAAGAAGAAAAAAATAATAATTGTTGTGGTTTTAAATTTAGAGTTACATTGAACAAAAGAGTAAATAAAAGAATGAATAAAATTCTTCCTATTTGCCACTAAAATCTAACCTTGTAGAAAGTATTAGGTTGTCAAATGTGTAGTTTCAACTTACATAACGAATCTGTAATCCGTATAATAAAACAGTTTGCATCCCTTTGGAAACGCAAAACCAGCCAAAAGAGGAAAATCGACCATCGCAGTATTTCCATCGAAAGAGAGGTCTATAGAATCGAACCAATTTCGTCTTGGATAAGAAGAACCCAGTGAAAAAACGAAGCTCGTGCAAAAATAAATCGCAGAAAGACACATCACGTCAATTTTTTTCTCGCTACTGCGCACACAGCCTCCAGACGCCTTATTATACTTTCTAAGCACTGAAAGGCCTCTCATACCTGTCGCCCTTGTTCTTCTTTCTGTCTTTTCCTCATTGCGTCTCTCTCTTTCTCTCTCTCCATTCATTATTTCGCATCCCTTTTGCATAGCGCAGCTCGGTGCTCACACCTTTTTTTTCTTCCACGGACTTTTAGCATGGAGGCTATTTTGCATCGATGAAAGGATTAAAGTTTTTTGGATGAAGCTTTTTGAGCTTCTACTGCAGACGTGGGCTCGGTTCAGATATTGATCCTGCATTAGTTTTCACTTATATATATTTTTTCATTTTCTTGCATGCATCTGACATAATCGCAATTTGTTGCTTTATTACGCTTTGCGCTGTATTGTATGTAATTGTGACGTTTACATGACTCTTCTTCGGTTGATGATGAAACAGCATATACTGAAAGAGTGAAACACTGAAACACTGTCTGTAATGTAGAATTAATATGTATGTCTGTGCAACAATGTAATTTTCATGAAATTATCAGTTTGCCGGTGATTGCAATTCTTTAACTCCTCTGGTTCCCAATTGTTGCGTTTGTCAATAGTAATTTGTTTTATATCTCTAATGCAATATTATACTGTCATAAATCGTAGCTTACGCTCGAGTCATCACATAAAAATAATTATCATCAATTACCACCAAGGTCTGAATAACCAATGATCTATCGATATATCATCTGACCTACAAGACAGGGACCTAATATAAAAATAATAATTCAGAGGTATTATTAATTCAATAATAAGTATGTCTCTTATTTCAGTTGCTAAGGTGAATTTCCAAGCAGACAATTCTGGTAGACATCCTGACCCTCTTATTTGTGACTCATCCATATTCCAGATGTTTTCCTTTGAAAAACGATCAATAGTCATCCTGCATTCCACGAAAATTTCTACACCATTCGCGCAGCAAATCCACCCGCAACGCAGATAAGAACCAATCCAGAAAACTGCCGTCAATACCTTGGATTACCTTCAGCTCACGGTTCATTCAAACGCGCACGAGCGCACATAATTTTGCGACCCCCCATCGCTCTCTCTCTCTCTCTCTCTCTCTCTCTCTCTCTCTCTTCGCAAACCTCAATTTATCGAAGTAGGTCGTCCATCCATCCATCACCACAGCATATAGTAATCAATCTCTTTCACTCAATCTGCGAATTTCTTTTACTCGTGCGGTGAGCTAGTAGCCTTTTCCTTTATTTCTCTATGTTCCTTTTTTTCAATTCCTCGCTTCCTCGGCGCTTGTGCAAACATGTGCATGCGGAAATTCACGCGCTGCAACGAGCCAGAGAGAAGGACGGAGGGAGAGAGAGATAGAGAGAGAGAGAGAGGGGGGAGGGCAAGAGTCTGGCAGACTTCCAGGCGCACTGCGGCAGATGGCTCTGTCGTCGTTCTCGACCTTATACCCCTTTTTGCAAGTGTTTGGGTGTAAGTATATGTATGTGTGTGGGAGAGGAGGGGTACGTATGCTCGGAGAAGTCGGGGGTGAGGGCAAAGGGTTCGCTTTTTCGTTGTTTTCTCTATCTCTATATCTCGAAGCGCCGAGCTTGCACGCTTTAAGCTTGTACCGGCTATACAGTATGTGTAAAAAGTTAGATTTATACCTAAAATCGATCTAATTCATTGTAAGAAGAAATTTTACAATATTGGCTTAGTGAATCTAGAGAATAAACTAAACGGAACAAATTGAGACATAAGAATTAACAAATTTCATTGTCTTTTATATTCGTAAGTTAATTATGAATATTATTTGAAACTACATTGGACATCGCTAACTTTTTACTATTAATCTCATCTTAGCTTAACATGGATCTGTTTAGCTAAATATTTACTTGTGATATTTGGACCCAAGAAATGAAGAGCTTTTACTTTTTATTGTTTACAAAGAAGATAATTATCGATCAAGACATAGGTGAAAAGAGGATTAGCAGGAATTGTAGAATAACAAAGATAATAATTCTTTGTAAAAACTTTTATAAAGGATCTCTGCATTTCTAAGGTTTATGTGTTGATAGAAAATAGTTATCTGAACCATATGAGACAAAATAGTGCTGATATGATTTTAAATAATGCACCGAAACTTCTGAAGAACAATAATAATAAAGCTTAACATGACTCATTTTGTTCAGTTAAGCATCGTCTATAGATTCACAAAGTCAAAAATCGTAAAATAGTTTGTTCCAACGAATCATTCCGACTTTATGCTAAAATTTACTTTTGACGCCAACTGTATAGCATGTGCAACTTTAAAGGCCGCGCGGGGCGACTCTCTAGCTTTTACGAGCTCCTTCCGGACGCTCTGAGAATAATGTCGCCGGGGTAAATTTATCAAACCCAGAGACTCCCGATACCAGAACCAAAGCGAGCTAGAAAGAAAGGGAGAAAAAAGAAAAAGCTTCCTCTTATTCTGTCTACCTTACTTTCTTTGCCTCCTCCCTCTCGTCGTTTCGCTTTTTTTTCTCTGCAGGGGCACACGGAATCGCGATGGTCTTTTATTTTCCAAGTGCCGCCCGCCGCGCGTCGCGAGTTTTACGGGCGAAGAGCGTGCGGAGAGACATAAAAAAAGTTACAGTAGAGCAGGATTATGGGCCGCGTTCGCGAGCGGCGATTTAAGAGCTCTTTGAGGCGAAACTGTATAATAATGGGCGGCTCGATACCGATAAGAACACGGCCTTCTCGCGCGGGAATACCGAATTCAGCGGTGTGCAAGGGACGCACAGACAAAATCTGGGTGGCGATTATACGTGAGCGGCGTATTAGAAACTGCCTGCGCTACAAAAAAGTTATTGCTTGAATTTGATGGAAGTAGTGCAGTAAAATGATGGATTTGCTGGTTTATTAGTTATTATGTTTTAGGAATGGCTCGCAATAGTCGGTATTTGTAAAAAGTTTATTTGGATAATTATCCACAAAGGAGATTCGAATCATTTTTAATGAATCACGTTGCAACCATGTTTAGCACGTTGCGCTTTCGGTGCAAATAACGTACAACCGGTCACGTGATTGCTACGAGGCGTGACATCATCCAATTAGCGAAGCGATAACATAAACACTTTGCGCCTTGTGTACAAATCATCAACAAATTATGAACTGTTTCTTCTTGCATTCATTAATCACGTAGGTATATAAAATGTTCGGCGAAATTAAATTTAGATTATAATAGAACATTTGGATATGGCATTGCTTCTCAAATATTAACCTGACACAAAGTTTTATTCTACAATTCATCATCAGTTTCTTTGAAGATTTAGTTCAGCATTGTTTACTCTTCTCTCGAATTATCGTTAGTTACAATTTTATCATTCTTAAATCAATTATCAAATCATTATTATAAATCAAAGTAGATTTGATTACAATGAGAATTCCACTAATTCCATTGGTTCTATTTTCAGTACTGTCACAGACAAATCATGAATCAATATAAATATGAAAAATTTGTTATACAAATCATATTATTATGAAACTATTGCATTTTTAAATTTAAATATTCATCTTCAGATTTATATTTGATTTTTTATTCTAAAACTACATCATAATTGGATCATTAAGAATTATAGTGCAATAAGTCCATTTTGTAAATGTTCATAATCATTCAAAGTTGTTGATGAATGAAATAGTTATTTAAGTAATTTATACAGAGTAATAGACAAATTTATATGTAGCAAATAGTTAATGACATGTATCAAATTATTATTTGATATGACGCATACATTTTGAAACAGTCATAAACGTTTGCAACATTATCAAAATGGAGTTATTTCTCTGTTAACTTAACCTTTTAAGAGGACAAAGGACAAAGGAGAGCCCAGAGGACAAATAGGCTGATCCCTTTTTGAGCTCCTGCATAATTTTAATAGTCAATAAAAAAGGTTTGTAAAATATGTGACTCTTTTATTTGCATGGAGAATAAAGGACTGGCACCGATAAATTAAAAAAAAAAACTAATTATCTGCCGTAAAAGTTATAATGACTATGCTGTATATTATGAAAAAAACCTCATAGATTTCCAATAAAATTATTTTTCTGGAATTCTATCGATGAATACTTTTGTAATATAATAATACTAAAACGAACGAAATTTTAAATTAATTTAAAAGCAGGATGATCAATATATTCATTTTTATAAAGTTCACCTATAAAAATCATATTTCGAGCTAGATTTATCTATAATAAAGTATGCAGTACGCGCTAAATCTGCCGTGAAATCTCACTCTATATAATAGAATGGATTGCAATTGCAGTGGATATTTTAACAAATTTTTTATTGAAATTAGTACTTCATTTTATATATTTCTACGCACGTGGCGGAAAATGGTTAAGGTGCGCTAATGTTAAGTCGGACTTACTCTCTTAATAGTGTAAAAGTCCACTCTTATTAGAGTGGAACCTCACTCGTAGTAGAGTAAACGTCGAGTGAAACTCCACTCCGCTACACCCCCGATCCACAACAAGCATGTCGAATCCTCCTGTAACCCAACTCTCCTCGCTTACATCTCCCACGCAACAAGCATATAATAGAGCCGTGTCATTCGCGTATCTCTCTTTCGCATCTCGTGCTGAAAGGACGCGCGGCGCGCTCACGCACGACGACGTAACCTCGTGACTGCGCCAAAGTGACGTTTATCTCCCCTCCCTCTCCCCTCGCGATCAATCATCTCTATGCATCAGCGAGCGAACTGCACGGTGCACACGCGGTCACGCATGTCTGAGCCGACCTTAACCTTCTCGTTCTCCGCCGCTGCTGCTACTACTGCTGCTGGTCTCCGCGATCGCAAGCGAGTGCTATGTGCATGTGTATGTGTGTGTGTGTGTGTGTGAGAGAGAGAGAGAGTGTATAATGTAGAGCGATTTCCGTGTGCGACGTTGCGCACCGATGCAGTTTGGTGGATTGGGAACCGCGCGGGATTTGTTGCAGCACGGTGCACTGTGACTCTGTTGTGGAGTTTTAATATGCGGTTTTGTTTGTTTTGTTTTTGTATGTTAGATTGAAGTAATGAGTGTAAGCTTTTTGATGCTGATGACGATGTTTCTGTTTGATTGGGTGAGGTTAGAGTACGAATACTAGGGTACTTAAGAAATGGCACTGATAGCTGGATAGGCCGTGTACCTAGACACTTTCAACTGATTACAATCGTTGATACTGGTCAGGTGTGAGACTTACCATAATTAAAAAAGCTATTGCGAATTCATTCCTTGGTAGAAGTAGTAGTAGTAGTAGTAGTATGTAATTGCGGGATTGTTAACCCACCTGCGCAGAGAGCCGAGTATACTCGTCCAAACGGAGTTGTTCCCGTATGCAGGAGGACGAGTATACTCGTCCAAACATTTTTTATCATAACTTTTGAACAAAATAACTAAAAGACATCAACGACCCCGCAAATTAAAGCCTAGAATATATGTAATAAGATAGCTGGAGTTTGAAATACGATTTTGAATGTTATTATAAAATTATTATAATCTGAAAAATAAGAAAATTACGTTCTTTTATACTTATTGTATGCAATTGTAAAATCTTTCGTAAATTGCTTAAAATAGCTCAAAATAGCTTGAAAACCCTTGCTCGGGGGTTTTTAAGGACGCTTATTACGATTCTGCAGTTATAATTTCAAAATTCAAAATGGTGGATCCAATATGGCGGCTGTTAAAATTATTCCCGAGAATTATAAGAATATTTTCTAAAAATATGAACGTAAATAAGCTTTTAACATTATCAATATTATATCTATTATTAAAATTTCAAAATTCAAAATGGCAGATCCAATATGGCCGCTACATACAAAATTCTTGTATATTATTTAATAATATATAAAACAATCGTATAATTAATACGATTGTTTTCAAAGAAAAGAACCATACATGGGTTTGCGGGGTCGCCGATTACGAATCTGCTGTCAGAATTTCGATATTCGAAATGGCGGATCCAATATGACCGCCGCATACACAATATCCGGACATTACAAGTTTATTTGAAGAAAATAATCATACATGGATTTTCGGGGTCGCTGATTACAAATCTGCTGTCAGAATTTCGATATTCGAAATGGCGGATCCAATATGGCTGCCACATACGCAATATCTGGACATTACAAGTGTCTTTGAAGAAAATAACCTTATATGGTTTTTTGTGGTCGCTGACTACTTATTTGCCGCTCGCTTCGCCCCCGTATCTTCATGTTCAGCCTTTTCACATTTACAGCCCTATAACCCAAAAACCTTTATACACATTAAAACATGGGTTTCGTTGAAAAAATCGTAAAATCTCAAAATCTGTTTTGTGACACGTTCGTTTTTTGCTGAGAAAAGTTGCACAAGTTCCAAAAACCCATGTATGGTTATTTTCTTTAAAAACAATCGTAATATACAGGAATTTCGTATGTAGCAGCCTTATTGGATCCGCCATTTTGAATTTCGAAATTCTGACTGTAGATTTGTAATTAGCGACCCCAAAAACCCATGTATGGTTATTTTCTTTAAAAAATCGTAATATACAAGAATTTAGTATGTAGCAGCCATATTGGATCCGCCATTTTGAATTTCGTAATTCTGACTGCAGATTCGTAATCAGCGACCCCAAAAACCTTAAAATCATTCCCCTCTACGTTTTAGACTTGCTTTGAAAAATTACTGCATTTGGAAGGTATTTCTGGCATGATAACTCCTGCGCAGGGGGGTTAAGCGGCCTCTAATGAGGATGTGCTAAACCGGAGCACTCAGGCTAGAGACCATTGTGCTATTCCCTTTCTTTTTTCTTTCCTGATGTTGCCCTTACATTTTTATCTTTGCCTGTCATTTTCCCTATACCCAGTTACAGATTCTCTTCTACTTTTCCCCCCTCGTCCGATGCAGATCGTCGACAGATACCTTGTAAGGAGGCTCCCGATACAACCTGCCCGGCTTCCGCGTAGACGAAGTTTTTTTATCTCATGGTCATACCGATGTATCTACAGGTCAGTCGCCCGATCAGTTTTTTAAGCTGATCGGTATTATCCGCTCCTGTTTCAACTTACTTTTCCACTTTGAAAGCTCGGTATTTGGTTTTGACCGTATGCACTACCTTGTAGAGTGCCCCCGTCGCTCCGTCACCGATTCAGAGTGCAAAGATAAGAGAGAATTTGTAACTGGGTGGACCTACAGTTTTAGATGGATTCCGAATCATCAGAGTCGCGGTTAAAAGTAAGCACATGCGATCTGAAAAAAATTCAGTGCAGATGCTGGCGAGACGGCCGGGGTCGGGAATCGAACCCTGGTCCCCGGCGTGTCGTTCATAAAAAATGGACTGGAAACTAAATACTGTCTAAAATAAAAAGGTAGTTTTTTAGTCTCTGTAAAACACTTTTTCTCTAATTTTTCGAGCACGTGATGGAGCGATCTAACGCGTCAATTATTCTTAAAATATTTAAATTGATTCCTTACTTTTTTTACATTATTATCTGAATAACTCAATTCGGAAAGAAAAATTTACGAAAATACAAATGAGATATATCTAATGATATTAGATATATTTATAATATACTATTACTACAACATTTGATTATGCCTCTCAAACTCATTGTTGTATTAATAACCATGATGTTACTTGTTTCTTAATCGGAAAAAGCTTATTTTAAGTTTAATTTTAGAATTTTAATGTGTTCGGAAACACATATAACATTGTTTAAGATTAAAACAGGACCATTTTTTACTGCTTGTTTAATGATTTAAAACACAATATATATTTTATAAATTTGTTACACCCAACTTTTTATAAAAATTACCATATTTATATGTAGTAAAATTGATTATTCGTGTCACATTTTCTCGTATAATTTGGCAGTTTTAATACTACATCTTTTGCAATAAATATGGTAATATTTATATCTCTAATGTACACAGAAAAAATAGTAAAATTCCTAGCGTACCAAAATGTCATTAACTTTAATCATGGAAGAAAATCATAATCAGGAAAGTATGACTATTGCAATTCACAATTTGTAACCACGGTCTTCTATTTATCTTTCTATAGAATTATAGTTTTATTCAACTTTATATCACTGCATAAACTAACTAAAATTGTTGCTGTTTTAAGATAAAATATTCCTGTTTGCTTTAACACAGACAGAACAAGAGCAGTAAATATGTAGCATGCATCATTGCGGTTTGCTTTATTACGTCATACATAATATATATTATCGAAGTTTATGCAATATTTGTTATGCATCCCAGAATTGAATAAAACATTGAATAAGTAGTTACATTTTCGCGCGCATCCGATAAATAAGTATCTCCAGAATGCGATCATTCATTTTGGAAATATCCATTATGCAAAGTAAACGGGGCCATTTATATACATCGAGTGGCAGAATTTATCGGACACGTCAAATTATTGACTGTCAGCTGCTGTACTGCTATCGCAACATTGGTCTCTCTCTCTCTCGCACACACACGCACACTCTTCCCTTTTAGTTTCATATAAACACAACAAAATTCGATATATTTTATTCATGCCAATACGCTTTCAATATATTTTGTCATTACCCTTCAATATCGATCAACAAGCGCGCCACCGCCTTCAAAAGCAATCTTTGATTCCGTCAACAAGCAAACTCGTTGCTTTTTATTCATAGGAAATAAATAATTTATATCGCGAATCCATGAATTTCGAGCGTACACACCTTCAGAAATTTTCGACTGGGGCGGCGAGCACATATTTGACAACTTCGAAGCGTCGCCTGCTGCAGAACAGAAAAGATAGAAAAATAACAGGCGTCAGTCGTAAAAAAAGGAAGCTCCAAGCTCGAAGCTCGTCTCGTTTCGCGAAATGGCTGTGCACTTCGCTGGAAGAGAGCTAGAGAGAGAGAAAAGCGCATCGAGCGCGACGCTGAATGCGCATCTATACTGCGAGAGGGCAAAACTTCATGAATGCCCAAGCGCGGGTAAACACACATATGCGTATATGTATACGTACATGGATGAATGATGTATACGACATAGCAGTAGCGGAATATAAATTTTATTTGACTTTTTGCCGCGGAATAAACAGACGCTGCTTACATTTCTGCGCGCGGAATGTGTACGTTATTAATCAATTTTCGCGGCTACAAGAACATAACGAAATGTCGGTCAATATTTTTCTCTCATTCGCACGGAAAATATGATTTTCATGATGAAATTATTTGTCTTTCAGAATTTCGGTAAATTTATGACGAATTTAGTTTACCGAGAACTTTAATCGGGTTTCATAAAATGTAGCTAGGCTCTATTTTGGGTCTAGTACTTTAATGGCATGTACAATTAACGTGCGAAAATTACGCCAGATCTTATTACACTTTTTCTAATGGAATTATGTTTGCTTGAGCTCCTATAATAAAGGTGAAACTGAGAGAACGTTTCATTCGTTTGCTACGTGATAGCTTTTTTTAAAAGGCGTTGCGTAACGTAGTTATCCGGAATCTTTATGTTTAATTAAACTTTGAAAGTAATATCGCAAGAAATTATTTGACAGAAAAATGAAATTTTAACTCAAAGTTCACAAAACTTTATAAATATTTTAAGTGTCTCGAAAACGGAAAAGTTTTGTAACGATCTGAAGAGTTATTTAAAATCATCCATCTTTCATCTTTTGTTATTATTTGATAATATAACGAATAATTATTTGCATTCAACTTTCAGTAAACATGTGATCGCCATAAAAAATTAATTATTATTGTTGACAGCATGAACAAAAATATTGATATGCATTAAAATATATTTATATATATATATATATATATATATATATATATATATATATATATATATATATATATTTATAAAAGAAATTTACTAAGAAAAATAATATTATTTATTAAAATAAAAGTAATACCATCTTATACATAAGTATTACTATAACTGTAGATTACGAAGCGGAACGTAGTAGTTAAGTAGAAACAAATCAAGCATTCTAAGACGCATGATAATACCTATCCACTCTCAGAGAAACGATCATTTTGTAACTAGAGAATTTCTCTCTTGCAAGAAAAAGTACTCTTGTGAATTTTGAAGTCAATATATTTTTATTTACTTGAAAATTACTTTCTCATGAAGCGCTTTTTGACTCATTTTCGTACAATAGAATTCTGTTTCAAGTCAATATTTACTTTTCTAGTAAGCTATTTTGCGAGGACATTATTTTAAAACAAGAAAATCATTTTCTGTGATATCATTTAATCAATTCA
Organism: Gastracanthus pulcherrimus; assembly: GCA_949152435.1. Taxonomy (NCBI): domain Eukaryota; kingdom Metazoa; phylum Arthropoda; class Insecta; order Hymenoptera; family Pteromalidae; genus Gastracanthus; species Gastracanthus pulcherrimus. The sequence goes on from OX424572.1 coordinate 70,270,844, forward strand.
ATCAAAAATTTTACTGAATCCAAGTTACATAAAATTTGAAATACATTACACAGTGATAATTTTCTGATAAAAATTACAGTGAGAATCATAGAAAAGATAGGATATATCGATATCTCGAGGAAAAGTACCCTGACAAACAGTCAAAATGAACGTTATTCATCATAATTTTAATCATGAATCACGACAACTATTACCATTCATTTAACTGACTAATTTTTCCGTAAAGTCATGACATTCTACATTCCCCCTGATTTTCACGATAACTATTATCATCAAAATTCTCTCTTTGTTATACCCAAACTCCCACTACAAAACCCCGTTACCCTCGTTCAAAACACACACAGACTCAGACACGTACACATACACACACACACTTACACACACTCACTCACAAGAAGCGAGAGAGAATAAAAGATTGCCTCCAAACTGGGGTAATTCACTGGATAAGCTATATCAAAGCGTGCGGCGCGCCTAACTTGCTTTCCACTTTCGTTCGCTGCAAGCTCGCGGGCCTTTTGTTCGCATTTGAGGGCCTCTTCCTTCCTCTCTCTCTCTCTCTCTCTCTCTCTCTCTCTCTCTGTCTCTCTCTCTCTCTCTCCTCTCTTCAGGGGATATAAACGAAAGGCGTGTCGGCAGGCCGCAATTGCGGCTGGCAGTACCTCGCGCCGCTGCTGCTGCTTAATGGCCGAAAGTTTTTCACCTCGCTAAGCGCCAATGGCTCGTATAGCTCTACTTTTGGCGTTTCGAAGCGCGCTCGACAATAGTCGCCCCCTCTGCAGGTGCAGTCTCTGCAGACTCGAGAGTCTCGAATGGGCGCGCGCGCATCCAACCGAGACGGAAAAACGAGGAAGAAGGAGAATAAGAGGGCTGGAGGAGGGTGCTTGTTAAGACGAGTTATCGAGGGGACTCGTGTCAGCGAGCAGGGCGTTATAGGTGGATTCAGGAAAAGTCGTTTTTGGACTTTCAGATGGGATCGTGGAAAGGCGATAGGCGCGACGTTGAGTGGGACGATTTTTAGGTTAGGGATTGACCGTTTTTCGATAAATCTCTTGATTTTTGTATGAAAATTGTTTTTTCAATGCTCAGCCTCAAACTGTGATGTATATACCGTCCTGGATTCATGTCACATTTACGTTTTGTTCATCTGTTTGCCACCAATTTAGCATATTTGTGTTATATACTACAAGTATATGATTTTGAGAACAGAAATTAAAAATTCAAAATGGTGGATCCTATATTGCGAACATTGCGAATCACCGGTCTCGAAAACCCCTTGTAACGAAGTTTCATTAAATGATCCACGCAGCTGTGGATTAAATATTAAATAATATCATTTTTGGATACAATTTGTTTATTAACAGTTATAAAATGGAACAGTTCATATACTATAGCTCTGAAGATATCATAGATACGATATTAACGAATATAAAAAACTTTATTGTTTGTAAATTAATCCAAAAATAAATCGGCATTGCGGAAAGAATCTAAAAAAATGACGGGTTCTTATACGTACCTGAAAGAGATGAAAATCTTTGTACCCATCAAGTATCTTCTGACAAGGATTCTTCAACGTTTTTTCTTAATTTGCAAACAAATTTGTTTGTTATAAACTGAATACTATTTGTAAAAATGGATATGTAAATTAAACTTTAAAATTTTCACATAAAATAATACCAAACTATCACATTAATGCAAAACGACAAAAGTGCGTTAATAAATTATAAAAATATTTTTAAAAGTTATTTTTGATAAAATTTGTTTTTAATTTCAATTATTATAAATATTTTAGAATTTTACAATTTTCCACATAATGAACTTACTTCTACTAATTTAATTATGCTTTTCTTACGTTTAACATGATTTTGAGTAAACATTTCATGTAAAAATTCTAAAAGTTAATTACACATCAATCTATTATTTCACCGCGCGGAATTGCCTTTTATAATTAAAAATAAAAAATTGTATTTTCATAAAATAATTAAAGGAAAATTTTTTATTTACGTTACAAAATGTTTTAAAACTGCTAATGAATTATATTAAAAAAAACAACAAATGCAAAGGATTTTAGGTTGAAGCGAGTCAAGGATAACAGTATTTCATTAATATTTGACAAATAAACTCTGTATGTAAAACTTTTCTCTTATTCAGTGTTATGAATCAAATTACAATCTTAAAGTATAAGAATTAAAATATTGTTTATGTGAATCCATGCATATTAGCTTAGAGTCACTGATCCTGTGTATCAGTAATAGAAATTCAATCTATTAAAACATATTATAGTGTCAATAGAACATTCACATTTCTTTCAAAATTAAGGTGGGAAGTTATTCGGAAAATTCAAAAAAATAATTCTTTTTTATCATCTACTTTACTTTGTATAGTATATTATAATAAGCATATGTAAACAATTTTTTAAACAATTATTATTCCAATTAATAAAAAGGTTATGAGCATTTTTATTGAAGAGCTCCCATATCTAATGTATTTTTGGGAAAATTTGATTCATTTTAACTAGAATCTCAATATTTTTTATTTTGTAATTTTAAATTTTCCAGGTGCTTTAGTATTTTAGTTATGTAAGCTGATAAATTATTGGAAAAGCTAATATTGGCTGTCTAATGAATAAACAATTAAATAAATTCTCAACTTTTGTAACTAATATTGGTGTAAGTAGTTAGAGATAAGTCCAATTAAAACACATGAACGTGTGTGTAAAGTACAGATTAGACGGTTCAAAACTAAGGCAGCTGGATCATTTATTTGTGTATAAAGGTCAGTTTAAATGATCCAAAACTGAGGCACCTAAAAAAATGTTATTAAAAAATACTGAGATTTGAGTTAAAACAAATTAAACTTTGTGAAATGTATGTAAATACGATGAGATCTTTTGAATAAAACTGCTCATAATTTTATTTTGTTTGGAATAATTTTCTAAAAAATTGTTCATGTATTCTTATTTCTTTTAAAGATTTTGCCCTTTTGAGTATCTTTCCATTTCATAGTGACTAAGTTTTTAAGGTTAATTTTCCTTCAAAGCGAAGGTAGGAATTATCTATCTCTATACAGCACGTCCTAGAAGACTAATAAAAATATCTATTTTTATTGTTTCACTGCATCCGAAAAATTTGCATTTTTATTATTTCACTTCATCCCTAAAATATTCCACAATTAACCACCGACACTATAAGTCTCCAAATTACCTTTAATGAACTATATCCCCGTCCATTCCGCAACAAAAACAAAGAATAAGAAAACAAAGGACGGTCCTCACACACACACGCACACACACACACACACACACACACTCTCACGATTACATATGCAGGCGTGGCCCACATTAGCCTAGTGTAACGTAGCAGCCGCCGATGCCGCGGTATGTGTGTGCATGTGCTCTAGGCCGAAATCAATAAACGGAAGCCGGCACTTTGCTCTCTCTCTCTATCTCTCTCTCTCGCTCGCTTCAACTGTGCGCGTGTATACGTGTGCGCGCGTACACTTACGTGGCGCTGGTATTGCACACAATGCGGCGCGCGCGCTCTTTAGCCCTGTTTGCCGTTATGGAGGTGCTTAGGCGGGGTTGAGATTTTCGCAACATTTTCTTTTTCGCTGGAGAAGGGGGGAGGGGATGTTATGCTTGTAGTGGAAGGATGTAGCGATGTTGAAAAAAAGGCTTTGAGAAAAGGATGAGCTGAAATCAGGGCGGATGAAAGTTGTTTTGTTTTTGCGGGGAGAGAGATGTGAGAGTGGGTTTCTTTGAGGGCAATGTTGGTTTGAATTGTTTTCTTACTGATGTTCCTTTGAGGTAGTTTATCTTTTAATTAACAAGTGCAAATTTGAATTGTGTATTTATTTATTTAATTATTTGTGTACGGAACGAGCTCCTTTACATTTTTTGTGCACTCATTTTTTTTAACTTTGCATAGTTTTATTTATTTAAAAAAATGAGCCGACGTAAGTGACAAGTTTATTAAAATTATGAGGCAATTAAATAAAAAAGGGGGATTATAAATAATACCTTTTTCGCGTAAAACGATTATTAGATTTGGAATTAAAAGAAAACTATAAAAATGGTTTATTTTAGTCATACGAATTATGACTAATTTATTCAGTGCTATACTCTGCAGTGAAACTAAATGCGCGTTAAATAATAATTTGTTTATGAAAAAAATTAGATTTTTTGCTAATAAATATATGCAATTACTCTTCTTAATTATAAAGCAGTACATCAAAATAAGGAAATAATTATAAATATAAATTTTTACTAAAAGATACTCCATGATTTATTAATATCTTGCTTTATTAATTCTAGGCAAATACAAAGATGAAACAAAGCGTCTATGAATCGACATCTGTTTTGTTATTCGCGTCAGCGTTTCTGAGGTGAAGTGAACAAAGTTGCTTAGCCTTGACCGGTTGCCTTGCGAGTGTAATTGGATAATGACGAGTAATAAGTAGAATCTTTGCTGAACTTTTTTCATTTTTAAGGGTGAAAACGGTACTTTCTTAAATGTGTCTAGTAGGTACGGTGAAGAATCTTCTTCATAACGAGGCTAAATGTTTCGACCTGTAGACAATGTTCCGATTTGATAAGAATTTTAGACTTTTTAAAGTTGATGTTACACTGAATTTTGGATCACTTCTTATAGATCATTTAGCAAATAAGATCAAAAAGAAATATAGTACACTGCATTGGGGACTTTCTGTGCACTATAAGACAGCGGGTAAACGTAACATATGTATACAAAGCACGAACCAAGAAGCCACGTATATTTTTTTTCTAAAGTAAAAAATTACTCTATGGCACGCGAACTGCAAGGTGCTATACTTTAATATGAAGGACATTAGAATAATTTTAAGATTTTTCGTAGTTACAGTAAAAATTTTTGTTTTGTTTTGTTACCGATTTTAATCTTTAGAACTTGCCATAAATTTAACAACCATTTATTTTTCATTCTTAATAAATAAGCTACAGTTTCTTTTTAAAATGCTAAAAATCCATAACATGTTTCCCACGTTTTCTTTTCGTTATATACTTTTTATATTACATTTGAATTTCGCAAGATTTTTGAATATGAATCAAATTTAATAGGAAATAGGATTGAATGTGCCGTTGAACATATATTAGCGCATGCTTTGAATATATTAATATTTATCATTTGTTAAAATACTGCAGTATATTAGTTTATTTAGGAGAGATGTATGGTTAAATTTACAATAACTGATTTTTTAAGTGTACTTATCAATTTGCACTAGCAAAAAGACATTTTAGGATCTCTTAGATAGTATAGCAAACATATCTGCATTTCTAGGGATCTTTATGATCGATACATGATTCACATTTAAGCAAGAGAATGCAATATTATATGTGGGTGATTAAGTGCTAAATATTTGTTGTTAATTGTGTTAAGAATATGTACTTTAATGAGTCAAATATGTTTTTAGAAAGAACAATATTTTTAACAATAAAACTTTTTTAATTTAAAATTCTAAACAAATTTCATCATATGCTTATTTGTTGATATTTTTGGCCCTTAAATTTCGCTAATAAATTACAACGAACTTATTGCACGAAACATGCGGCGTGACAGTGAAATCATTTTCTCAATTTTCCTTTGCGATCTAGCCAGTTTCTATGTTAACCCTGTTCTTTGTCGCTTTATCGTGGGGTTCCTTTCTCCATTACTTTACTGTGGAGAAGGTACCCCATTGGTAAAGCGAGGATTAAATAACAAATACAAAAATTTTAATTAAAAATACGCCATGATATCCTAATGAAAATGACAACAATAGATAATAAAAACTATATAGAGAATAGTTAGAAAAATAGTAACTAGCTACTTAAAATGAAATAAATTACCCCACTTCATTCCACCATTCATTTCATGAAGTATTACAATATTGGTATTGTAAAATTTTGCTAATAAAATTTGTTTTTAAGTTAATGTAAATTTGCATTACCCATTGAAATATGCCATTTAGAAATTTTTAAATTTACGATATATATCGTGCCAATTACGATATATATCGTGACAGTTAAGATATTATTTTCTCAGTTTAAGACTCCCTTAACTCCAAGACAATCACTCGATCAATAATCCACCACAACACACACACACACACACACACACACACTTCCCATTCACGAGCCGGCTCGTGGCTCTCCCCGCAAGTGCCGACCGCGCGAGGGCTCTCTATCCATCCATCTCTCTCACTCTCTCGAGAGGGAGAATCGTCGAATCGCTATGCAGCAGCGGCGGCACTTAGATTAATTACAGAAATTGGGAAATTGGATTAGCCTTGAACGAGAGGAGCGAGTACACGGCGCATACCGACGCGCTACGGATCATTGAGTCGTCCGCGGTTGGCGCGCCGAGGCTCGATCGAGTCGGTCACGGGGTTTACCGATACCTCGAGAGCAGTGTGGTTCGATGTGATTTGCTTTCTCGGGAGGAGGAGGTTATTCAGGTTCTTGCTCAAAGTTTTTGTTTTTGGAAAGTAATGCTGTGAGTTTGTAATTCGTGTGTCTACATGCGTTTGTGTAGTGGCAAGCAATGATCATGTGATATATAGTATTGATAAAGAGTACATGGGAATTATTTTATACAGAAAAATATGCTTTTCGTTAAGTAGATTATAGTGTTTGTCTGTCAAAGAGGTTTAGGAAAGAATTACTATTTCTATGAATTAATATTCTTTTTTATTGAGAGCTAAAATTCGTGAGTAGGTCTTTGATGATTGATTGAATGAGTCACTCTTCGCCAGAGTCTAACAATATTGTAAGTTTTGTAACCCATCTTCACGTTCTATGTGAGAATCACTTTACGAATGTGTCGATGAGTCAGGATTTAATAAAATATTTATTACATACTTTATGTAAAACTTTTTTTTTATAAATGCATTAGGGGATAGTGGGAAAAAGCAGTATGTATAATAAGAGTTTTATTTAATGATTTTTTTGTATCTAGCACTGTATCTACTGAGAGCAGATAGACATAATGTGGGCTTTTTTTCATCACTTTTATAACTTTATATATATATATATATATATATATATATATTATATTATATTATATTATATTATGTACAATTTCAAATGTTTCAAGAAAGTTTGTGAAAGAGTGTAAGCTCTTAGGTCTATCTAATAAGCAGTTAAAAATTTTTATACACCACTTGTCTTATTACCGTTTTCCATCAAAGACAGGCTTCATATTTACGACAATATTTGAAAAATCATTATGAGGCAAAGCGGAATACACTTCTAACGTGAAGAATTGTCTTATATCGTTAAATATTCGTAAGCAGTATTTTTATCACTTACATATCGACAAAATTTTATAACTACATATTATAAAGTTCTGAAATTATCTTCTTGCAAGATTAAATTAAGATTAATATCTCGTCATATTGCATATATTGCAATGTAGTCAGTGCAAATAACGCGCCAGTTGCTATCTCTGATAACAGCCTCATGTTTACTGGCTTTTCCCATATGAATACTATTAGTGCACTACATTCGCTTATTAATTAACAACATTTGTTCTTGAATAGTTGTCGAATATAACAACTAGCATGCTACGTAACGCTGAATTCAATTCCAATACAACGCAGTTGACATAGACATTCCACTTAGCTTTGCAATTTTGCCAAATTGACTAAATTGAATTTTTATGCAAATCGTTGAAATTTTATGGTTTAAATTTCTTCATCAGTTTCTAAAGTATTGCAATAAAATTGTATACGATTTTTGATACATTTTGTAACATCATAAACAGATTAAAACCTTAAAAACTGTTTTGAAAATTGAATACAAGTTCAGCCGTCTTAAAAGCAGGTATTCAACTTTAAATTGAAATATATTCAAATGAGTTATTAGAGAAAATTTTACTTATCGATTTGATTGGATGGTTAATTGAGCGCTAAATTCAAATTTAGTATGAAGCGTGGCAAAATAAGGGCGCGCGTCATGCTATGGACTTACAGTGTAATTAAAAAAAAGATGTTTAATGTGTACTACATGTATAATGAAAAGTATATTTCATATTGTTAAACTCTGGCGAGACGCGTTACAAATACTCACGAATCCTGGTAGAAATCTACGCGATAAATTAGCTAGATAAAGCTAATTTTTACAGAATTAGCTTATTTCCACTTAACGAATTAGCTAATTTACCGTTAAAAATGACACGATTTTACCTAATTTCTAGCTAATTTGAAAAATATTAAGATAAGCTTTTTTATGCGATTATTTGCGTTTATATTACAGTGACTCGAGAACGTTTATGAATTAATTGTCCTGTATTACTCATAGTAAATAGATTAGAATCTGACTGTAAATCAATCAAATACTATATCGCTTTTTGATGTTATAACACCTATAACAAACATACCATTTCAGTTACCAACCGATCAAAAAATCTCTATTTTGCCTACATCTTATCGACTGACCTCTTAATTATAACCAGAAATCTTAACCAGAAATAAGCTAGAAATTAGCTAATTTCTAACTTATTTCTAGCTAATTTCTGCTAACAAATTTTTCTAAGAATTAATAAGTTAACCAACTGAACTGGCTAATTTCCTATCAGGGAAATGTTAGTTATAAATAATCATTTTTTCTAAATTAACTAATTTCTAAATCCGATAATATTCCACAAAAATTATTCGTCACTCGTACGAAACAAAACTTCTCACGTACTAAAATAAATCTCTCATTACTATCATCTTACGCAATGAAAAACACGACTAAAACACCGTAACGATTATCCTCCTCAAAATCCGTTGCGCAAAATATACATCTCTCCTCCATTCTGCAACTACACACGAAACGCGAATCGTTTTGAAAAAAAGATCAAATCCAAATCCGATCTCTACTCCGGGCGAGGAGTTTCCTGAGGGCAGCAGCCTCGGTCGCTGCACTCGACTATGTAGATTTTTTGGCCCGGAGCCTACCGCGCAGCTATATATCCACCGCTGCGCGCGAATGCATCTTTCAGACCGGCGTTGTTTCTACCTCTCTTTGCCCCGACATTTTTCAGGGAAAATGTTTTTTCCTCCCCATTTCGTTGTCGCTGTTGCTTTTTATATGTACGGCCGTGCGCGTGTTTATTATCGCGCTTTTCGCGCGCTGCGTTATTATTTACAGAAGTACATAACTCCTTTTTAAAACAGCGAATATACACAAAGGAAGACTCGCGGGCGAATAATTTTGACGAATATCGTTAATTATGACTACAATATTGTGTACAGCTTTGTGCTCATCAAGTTGTTACTGATAATATGCGTTTAAGTTATGCGCTGTCGTGTATTCGAAATTTCATGTATTAATTAGTAATTGCAAAACTTTGCAAGAAGAATTAATTAAATGCAACGTGTCATTAGCATTCGTATGCTGAAATATTCAATGTACATATTGAATTTTCAATTTAGTATTATATAAAATATATACAATATTAAATTGGAATATACAATAATCTGTTCTTTATATAATAATCCGCATCAAGAGATATCGAATTTATATGTAATTCTTTATTTATAATTTTAATAATTCGGTTTGCAAACATTTAACCTTTCTTATAGAATAATAAAAGTCCCAAAATTAATTACGGTTATATTACGTCTAGATTTAGAATATATTAGATTTTGTATACAAATTACCATACGTATTAAGTGAGAATTTCCATACCATAGAAGGGGTGGTCCCTAATATTAAAAATACCGACTACATATTTTATTAATAAAATTCAGTAATAAAGTATACATACTATAAATACACGGTTATATAATGTATAGAAGATTTTGCATGTCTCCAATGTAAACCAGAACTACTAAATTTCGCTGTACACTTTGTAACTTTTAACCCGTAATTTTGGTCAATCTGCTAAACGACCGACAAATAAACCAAAAATCCAGCGAACTTCCAGTTACCTTATATCAATAGCTCGCTACAACTTTGCCGCGACCCGCGAATTCTTCGCCACTCAACAATTTCCCCTAACGAAATGACGCGCGCGAGTGAATCAAAGGGGCGACTTAAATACACGGCCGGGCTATCCCTCGATCGAGTTGGAAACTTCCAGGGCACACTAAGTTTAAATTACACTCTGTGTCTCGCGCGAACGCACTGCAGTAGAAGCTCCATCTCCGGCTCCAGCTCCGCCTCGCAAAATCTCTCGACTCCTGTGCGTATATAGGTGTATCGGACTTTGGTGTGTATGCCTTGGCAGTGATTAGAGCAGCCTCGTGATTTTCAACGCTTCGCCTCAAAGTTATATCGGAGCTGACTCTACGACTTTGAGATTTCTTTTTCGATTCTGTCCAGGATGTTTATGTGGAAAGTTGGGAAAAAGCTAATAATTTCGTTGGACCAGCGAGTAAATTTGTTAATGCAGCAGTCTAGTAAGTAACGCGTTGCTGTCCAACCGATGGTTTTTAGCGTTATAATTGTTATTGTTTCTCGTACTAAATTTTAGTCATTGTAAACGGAAGCGGTTAGGAGTTCTACAAAGCAAATTAATTGATATTACTGTTTGACGTAGTTTGCATTCTGTTTACGCGGATTCTGTTACCGAATGACAAGCTTAGAATTGTCGCGTTGTTGTTGAAACAGATTGAAAGCCTCGTTAAAGCATAAAGCATAAAATACTAAACTTAATAAACTAAACTTTTATGACTCTTTGGCAATGTTAAATTATGTATTACACTAACACTGAATGTGTGACAAAGGTAGACAATCGATCAAAAAAGGATAACTGTAAGTTTAAGTTTTTTACTTTAGTCAATGTTACCAAATAAGTAGTTGCGCCTTTTGCTTAATGAAATACAATGATACCTCAACTATTTTAATAACTCGGGACCTATTACATCCCTCGTCCACTTTAACTTGATCATTTTTCATTTATTGTTTCATTAAATTAGCGAATTTGGGAGAAAATGTATAAACATACAAAACTATATTAGATAATATTCGAAATGTGTAATATAAAATATACAAAACATTTAGAAATGGAATTTTTGAAAAATAGGCTTTTTGCAAGTTAGACAAAGTGAGAAAGAAACAGACGAAAAAGTTACAGTAGATGAGGGTAATAAAATAGTTTAAGTTAAAAAAGGCGAAGTATAACTTACACGTAAAAAATGAGTTATATCAGCTATCATTAGGCATATAGGTAAAATTTAATTGATTTTATTAAATCCTTATCTCAGTATCAGAGTAGGAGGTGATGCATTGTTGAGATTTTGTATACGCATTGTTGAGCTAGCAGGGGGCTTCACGGTGTACGATGACACTGCAGATTCTACCCCCCTTTTTGCCAGTCTAGAGTTGTTTCATTGATTTCTCGAGTGGAGATGAGTTTTTTGGTGGAAGAAAAGGACGCGTTCTCAGATATCAGCGGATTCTTGAATGTAAAGATTTTTGATAAAAATTACGATAAAAATTATAACAAAAAAGTTACTATTCATTTTACGAATATAATGAACAACGTTATTTTTTACCGTAAAGTCTTGATGCCCTATATAGGTACGTTCACTATAATTTTCATAGTAATTTTTATTAGAAAATTCTTTCTGGGTGAAAATAATGTTGTTTGTTAGTAGTTTATGCATTTATTTCTAGAGAATTCTTTTAGAGATCTTTATAACATTCTGCAAGAATGATTTTCAACAAAATTTGTTTGAAATTCAGAGAAGTATTTCAAAAGAATTTTACTATTAGTTAAGGCAACAAAATTTCTAAAGACGAGAAGCACTACAAAATACAAAAAGTAAAGAGAAAATTGATACGAATTACTATTGATCTAATGGTATTTTTGAGCTTTGAAAAGCAAAAGCAACTCTTATAATGTACAAAAGCTTTGATTTTAAACAGAAATTACGACTGAAAAATTGTAAAACAAAAGATTCATTTTAAGCGAGTTATCTACCAAGTTTAGAAACTTAGTTTATGCATCCAAGAAGTTTGAATGCAAAAGCGCAAAGTAAAGCTAAAACTCTTTCAACTTACGGAATAAAGTGCAGCTCATACAAGGATACAGCAAATGGCAGATGCCATAACAGCGCATTAGATATAAATATGAAATTTTGCGATAAAATTGTTTCTGTTGATACAAATGTTTAAACGCACCACTTTTCTACATGCAATTACATTCCTAAGAGTTACGAATATTCAAAGAATCATGTATGTCATCTTTGCAGAAAAAAAAATCAATTTTATTAACATACAATTTTCTAACTTGTCCATCCATTCAATTTATTTTTCATAACTTACCTACGTTTCTTGCAAATATATTATCCTAGAAATATTCTCTTTAAGTAAATAAAGTTTTATGTAAATCAGATTAAGATTCACGGACTTTTACTATAACATTTTATAATTAGTTGTAATTAGCTTTTGAAACTTTAAACTCCTTTTTCTCGTTTTCATAGTCGGTGAGCATATTACTACTGCACCAAACTTATGCAATTGTTCTACTTCAGATCCGCTCACTTATTTAATAAGTGAGCGACTTTCAACATAGAATAAGTGAATACTCACTTATTGTAAATGTTTTTCACTTATTCAAGATTTAAAGAGTACTTTAACAAAAAATGGTTATCTTTCAGCCACCTAAGTAGCAAGGAAATTGCACAGCCAGCGGGATATGGATTTTAATCAGGCTTTAGGAGGTGGTTTCCATAGTACCCACAAATGAAGCTTAGAACGCGTAGCTTTGTCAAGTGGGTTCTTGTTCTCAAGAAGAAACCACATCCTGAAGCTTGACCAGAATCCTATTCCCACAGACGCCTGTACACTCTTCTGGCCACATATTGATACTCCTTACGAAGACTAACACATATTTCAGATTTCCCGAATAGTGCTAGTATTTTTCAGAGGCATTTTATAAAAACATGAACTTTCTGCGTTCATACTCATTTTAAGGGGGATCCCTACTATTTTTCTTAAAATTGCCCCTTAATTATAATTCTTTTTTCAAATCTTTATATATGTTGATATAACCAAAAATTATAGTTTTTTGAAAAAATTCTGTGTATTTTCCGCATATATATTGATTTGCAAAGAAAACTTTATAATTTTTGTAGTTGAAATGATGTTGTTTGCCAATGTTCCTAGTGCACACAGAATTTTTGTAGTCTAGAAAAATATTTGTGCATTTTCATCCAAGTTGAATAAATGTAACTAAGAATCAGATTATTTTATTTAAAAAAAAAAGCAGTGTCTTTGTACAATTTGTAGATTTTTTTTATAAATAATTATTTTTTATTTGATCTAGATCAGCACCTTTATAATGCTAAAAAGAATATATCCAATTAATTTCAAAAAGTTTCAACAAAAGCTAATGTACCTGGAAAGTTCTGAATACAGAAAAACAAAAATTGTAGAAAAAGATGTTTTTTGTTAAAGAAAAGCACATTACCTTAAAGAATAATCATGCTTTAAAATGTCATTTTCAAACTGGATAATTGGCCAAAATCAGTAATGCGATGCGTTTCTGTGTTAAGAAAGGTTTGAAGAATCGGAAAAAATTGATTTTTCAATTTGGTCATATTTTTATACAATGTATAAATCAATTAAAAAATGGTAGGGATCCCCCTTAAGGACATGTAAAAAACCAACCCGATTTCTACCTTACCGACTTTTCAATTTTATAATATGTTATCTATAATTAATAAATATTTTGGAAAAAAATAATTCCTATACCATCCGTATTTATATCATGAATCTTTAAGAGATTTCATTGTTAACTGTATGCGAACAATAAGCGCCAAGCGGAAAGTATGCGTGGCATGACAGGACAAGTACTTGCAGAAGTCACCCCTTTTGCTTTTATCTATACTTGTATATTTTTAACGCATTTTGCTCCTACAATTAGTAATTAAACCTCTTGAGAATTTAATTGAAGCTTCCTAGTATGCATGCGGAAGACATAGAAATGCTTATTTGAAATATTTTTTTATTATAGAGAAAAGAAATATAAAAGCAAAAAGACGGCAAAGTACAAATCGTCTCGGCACTTTACATCCCCTTAAAACGAACCTCCTAATAATCCGTTTCAATTATCGCAAAAAAGCTCCATTCACAAATCCACTCACGACCTTTCTGTTGCAGGAGGAGGCGGCGATGACGCAGGAGGAGCGACTGATGGAGCAGGGCCGTCTATCGGAGACGGAGTTGCGCATGGTCGAGCGTCGCAAGTTCCTGGCCGAGCACTGCACCGAGGAGGGCCTCGACCGGCCCGGCAACGACTCGCTCCATCGGCCCAACGCCTGGGAGTACCTCGTCAACCGGGAGCACCATCTGATTTGGTGCAACGTTTTCAAGGCCGCCTCGACCTCCTGGATGTACAACTTCAATTTGCTGGCTGGGTAAGACGAGCTCTTCTCTGGCGCGAATACGACAATTGGCATCCGGGACATTGTGTGCTAGTTGTGAGAATTCGCGTGGTGGACAATGATGGAATGTATTGCATGTATCCTGTATGCAGGTGATGCGTTCTGGACGTTGGCTTTAAACATGTGAAACGTTTGTATAGTACGTTCGAGAGATTTGATCGTTGGGAATCCGGCTCGCGATTAATGTCAAGTGAAGCTAATCATTGTTGCTTTGGAAACTGGCTATTGACGAATATTTACGTTGTTACATTTCGATTGCTACTATGTTCTCGTGTAGCTTTGCTTGCCGTATTTCTAGTTCAGAATTGCAGTTGATGTAATTAACTCATTAATATTCTGAAGTGAAGGTTTTCTTTGCATGTCAAAATGCTGTGGTAAATGAAGAGTAATTGGATTTTAAGATACCAAGATAGATACATGTTAACTATGAATAAATTCGTGAATAGTTTTCGTGAATAGGTACCAATATTTAACTGACAAATTTTAACTATTAATGTTTTCTTATCTACTATTAATATATGGCTATAGAGCATTTGACATAGTTTATAACATTTTAATGATTATGTTTTAAAGATCACGTAAACATGCTGAAGACTCACTGACACGGTAACTACTCATAAAATGATCAATTTATATTTTTTTAGTGTGAAATATTTATTTGATTCATGTATTTCCATTCTTTTTTCCACGACTATATTCAGTCAAAATATATTTTAGTGCTATCGTGATGCCTTAATATATATTTTATTTTTTGGCGGCATTTATAATTCAAGTGCAAAACTATAACAATTCTTTTTGAAGTTCTCTATGACGTCAGAGTGTAGTTACTTCAAAAAATGCCACGTCTACGGTACATCATTATGCAAAAATTCAAATATTTCACAAAGAAAGTGTGTCATAATTATTCATAATATGACATAATCAAAAATCACGTTAAAACCAAACTGCTAGCATTTTACCAAAAAGTCTTTTACGAACAGATTAACAATTCATGAATTCTCTCACAGCAAGCCTCTCTACATTGCTTTGTAAGCACTTCCTGGTTCCAGCCCAGCTTCCCATTGCGATAAATTCCTTTACCAACTTTCAAACATTATCCTGTCTCCTTTCTTTCTAAAAAAATGCAAGATTGAATGATTACCATACCAGTGGTACGCGAGACATCAAAGAATCTCACGAGATCTCTTTGATCGCGTGCATAAGCAGGTACTTCGCCGTACGTCCTTGGCCTCCATTCCTTATCTCGACTCCCGATATCTCCGACAATGCCGCGCCCACGCTCTGCATCCATCCATTACGCAAAGTAACGAGCTCTCGTCTCTGTGTGTGTTTGTGTATGTGTATACAGGTACAGTCCGCAGTTTCTGAAGGCGTCGAAGGCGGTGCCGGTATCGCTGGCCCGCCAGAAGTATCCGAGGCCGACGGCCGACGAGCTCGCCAAGTTCCTCAACGACAGCGTCAGCTTCCTCATAGTCAGGCATCCGTTCGAGCGGCTGCTCAGCGCCTACCGGGACAAGCTCGAGCACAGCCTGCCGCATACCTTCCACAGCAAGCTCGGCTCCCACATTGTCTCGCACTATCGAGCCAAGGCAAGTGCCGCGCACCGCGCATTCACTGCTTTATGTGTATTGTGTGTTATATAGGTATTGCAGTCATGAACAAATCTACTCTTTTTTATGAGAGATACAGTAACAAGATGATGTATCCTTAGATACTGATATAACTGCTTTTTTCAATTACATGGTTTGAAAGAAAGAGATACTGTGCATAGCTACTTTGAGGAGTAAGGAGTAAGTATCTAGCCTCAAAGGTATCCAGATAGTTTAGTATCTACATATAAAACTATCAATAAACAGAAGTAATTAGATGCAAAAGTATGTAGATACAGAAACTTCTACGTATTTTATTTAAATACTGTTTACATATACTAAATATAGATACTTTTTAAGGTATAGTATATCTAGATATTTGTTCCGATACTGTATCTGCTTATTTATGTTTGATTGAAAGCTCGTCACGTAATAGTAATGACGACTGAAGCACTTGGTACTGATTTGTAACAATTAAGGATGTTCAGTTAGAAGCTGTGTCTAGTACTAGATGATGCAGTGGTTGTTGAGTTTCACCCCATGTGTGTAAGAATAGAGTTCACGCACGTACCCGCTTACTTTCTGTGCGTAGTACACAGCGTGATTACTACGCTGTTGTATACAGCAGGTGAGACATAACACCACTGCGTGATCTAGGCAGAGCTATCGACTGAACATCCCTGTAATGACCGGGGTCCAACTGTACTGGATCCAAGTACGTTTCTCAGATACGTTTCTCAAACGTTCATTTTAGTGAATTTACGCGTCATTTGCTATTTTACGATTGGTTGAGAATGTGTCACGTGACAATAACAATGGCTGAAGCACTCAGTCTAGATTTGTAATAGTGACCAGGTTCGACTGTACTCTACCTATATACTTTTTTAAGATGTCTAGCTACTTTTGGCAAAAGATAAACATGCATCATACAAAAAACGGCATAGTGCGTTTCTTACACATAAGAATTGTACACGTAATTATTGTGCACAATTTAGCATTGGTCAAATATATCTATATATAATCTGACCAATGCTAAATTGTGTATAATAATTACGTGTATAATTCTTATGTGTAAGAAACGCGCTATGCCCAAAAAACGGTAAACGATAAACGGTTATGAAAGCACTATGTTTCGCTAAACATATATTTTTAAACTTTAAATATCCATTTTTAGTGGTAGATACATTTAACTTTCAAGGAAAGACCATGGAGTCCAGATCACGGATTTTGATGCAACTTTGAGTATTGTTTACTTATATACCTCAAAATGAAGCCCAATAACTATATTTTGGTTCCATTAGTCCTAGAATTTGAGATACAGCTAAAATCATTATTATTGGTTATATACGCAATGCTAAAAATAAAATGTATATAGATAGCTATTATTAATGTTAATGAAATACGCTTTATATAAGCTCATGGACTAAGACTACGTACTCTTAGTACCTTAGTACTCTTAGTACGTACTTAGTAGTTTTGGGTACCAGAAAATGATTCCTAAAATTGCATGTCTCCCCTTGTTAGCTATATGTTCCTTAGATATTACCTATGACTGCGTGTATATATATATATATATAATGCGAGAGCGTCAAACGTACAATATCGGATTACAAGAGTCTCGCAAGGCCGCATTTGCAGCGCGCCTCTTTCTCTGGCAGCGGCGCCTAAGCGTAATTGAGCGTAATTTGCGCGAGCTAGTGAACGCCGGATTACGCGGCTCTAGTCGTGTACCATAGTTGTAGTATAAAGGGGGGCAAAAACTCGCTCAACGGAGAGAAAGGGTGAAAATTGCGTGGAAATTATTCGAGGGAGAACATGTGCCCGCTACGGAGAAATGCGAGCCGGTAAGATTGGCGCGAGAGGGGAGCGAGGGAAGGAATACTTTCGGCCGGCTTGTATAACGAATTCAGAATAGAAGTAAAATGGAAAATATACCGAACTTTCGTGGAAAATGGGAAAAATTTTATTATCTCGCGCAGACTATTTTTCAGAAATGAGCAATTCTGAAATCAAACGCACCGTTTCGATTTTTTTTCTTAGTAAGCGAGAGTGGGTCACGAAGAACTCGGACGAAAAAGGAGCATCCTTATAAAAACTTCAGAACTGAATGTTTCTATTCAAAATTTTTAGTGATTATAATTAAACGTAGCATATGTTTCCCATATCATTTTCTTTAAAAAATTCAAATTAAATGAATAAGTTATTGGAATGTATGTAAGATGTTCATACGAACATTCGCTAATTAAAAAATGATTCTAACGTCTAACTTTGATAAATTTTAAATGATTGCTTCTAACAGCAAATTGTAGACGAAATTGTTTTCATTTATATGAAAATTTTGACAACGTTTCGGGTGTCTCTTACACCCTTCTTCAGGTCAAAGAATAATTAATTCTATAATAAGCTTAAATCTGGGTAACTTATCTAGACTGCTCGCCCCATCCCACACAACGCGGTTGAAAATTCCGGTTGGATAGAAAGTTAAAGCCTAAAAGTCATGAGCGCTCGTGAATTTCTCATCGAAAGCTAGATACGAAATAAGTATTCAAAATTTTTGTAATTGAGTGCATTTTAAAGTTTGATTCCTCAACTTTAATTTCATTTTTGAATGAATACTCTAGGATGGGTAATTTAAAAGTTATATTAATAATAAAAATGGTATGGAGGTAGGGTACGAGTGTCATGCGAAAATCGACGGGCGGCGCAGCGCTAGAGAGAACAGCTGATTTTTCTAACTTAAAAGAAAGATAAAATTTTTATAAAAAATGTTTTATTTTCCCATGACATTCGTGCGCCACCAATGTCACGCGCCTGCCCCGCCTATGGGGCAAATGGAGCATTTCGACATGTGTGCATTTTGTCTTTAAAAAAAATTAATTACTTGTTGAAACTTTTTTATTACAACTACATCTATTTATTCTGGTCTATCTCTATATATTCCTTTTTTTAAATCTCATTACAATTGAAATTTACATTAAGAGATGTCTTTAAAGTTAGGGTGACACTCACACCCACTCTCCCCTATTTAGTGTTGGATTTTTGTATTATTATAATAAGCAATTTTTGTGCCATATTTTGATTGCACAACTGTATAAAATGAAAGTATGACCTATCTTTGTTTTATTGGGGTCACAATTTAGTAGAAATAAGTAAGGACGCAAAATTTGTTTTGGGGGACAGAATGTAAACCAAGAAATATTTTCTTGCATAAATCAGATTTAAAAAGTAAAAATTCTTCTTTAAGAATACCGTAAAGTTTGTATCGTATCTAAAGGCGTTTCTTGACAAAGGCTCATAACTTACTTTCGTTCAGCTTGGGAACGGTATAAATTTACCTATAGAAATTCTTGTATACAAGTTAGATAATACGTAATAAGAAGGAATTATTTTTTTTAAACTTTGTTTTTCTTTTAATGAAGGCTGCAAACGTGCATTTAAGAATAACTTTTTATAATAAATAAGAAAAGATTTTTTTAAAGAAACTTTTTTATTGAACGTTATTTTCTTTTGTAAAAATTACAGGTACTTTTTAATTATTGGCAGTTTATTCGATTCTTTTTTATTTGAGCAAAATAGCATTCATACATTTTTCATTTATTATTATCATAATAATATATCTAATATAATTAAACATAAAATTTCAATATCATTTATGTTACTTAATATATTAATGTTTATTAATTTCTACAGAGTCCAAAGTCTGCTGGAAAACACGGCCCGAGGTACCCGCTGTTCGACGAATTCGTGAGATGGCTGCTGTGCGAGTTTAAAGCCGGCAACGAGCTGGACATGCACTGGACGCCGATTGTCAATTTTTGCACCCCATGCCAAGTGCGATTCGACGTAATAGCAAAATTCGAGACTCTTCACGTGAGTATGCTATACCTACATACACAAGCATTGTTACTACTATAACTTAACACAAAAAACCGCTTTAAGCATCGAATTTCCAATATGCATCAGCATAATAGTTTGTCAGTTTAGCGAAATGCGATTTGTTTGTTTAAGAGGGACCAAGCGAATGTCAGTAATTGTTATGGACTCTCATATTATTGCTTATAATTTCATGGAATTAAATATATATCACATCAAGAATTAGTTCCATCGAATTAATTATTTCCAACTCACTACCGAATGGTTGGATCGATTAACTACTTATTAAAAGAAAAGTGTATGAGACTTGTGAGCGTGTATGCTGATGAATGATTATTTTTGCCTATGCGTGTTAGGGCTTCGAATGTGTCAGTGTGTGTGTGCGCGTGTATATAATATATATGTTAATATGTGCGTCTGCGTGTACATATAAGTTACTGTGTGTGCATATATTAAAGTGCATGTGTATATACGTACATGTGTTAGTGTGTGCGTATACGTTAGTGTATGTGTTGGTGTGCGTACATGTGTTCGAGTACAGTAGTACACTAACTATACTTACACACTAACCATATACAGTGTAGTGTATGCGTATATGAGTAACTGTGTGCGTGTGTGTTGTGTTTATTAATGTATGTTTGTGTGTATGTAAGTGTTTGTGCGTGTGTATGCGTGAGTATGTGCGTATGTATGTGTGCGTATATGTGTGTGTGTGCGTGCGTTTAATATCTTAGCATTAGTATGCGCTAGTATGATGAAGGCACAAAATTAATAAGAATATTAGGAGATTTTTCAGAATCTATTAAAAATATATTGCATTAATAATTTATTCATGATTTTTGAATAATTTCCTCCAAACTCGCAAAAAGCCGTCGAAAGGAAATCGCCGACAAAGGCAGTGTACCGCCGCTGCAGCGCCGCGCGTCGGCTCCATAGACACATAAAGCCGTTTAATAATAAACTCGTTTCATTCGCTGAATTATTAAAACGGGGCGCGCGCGCGCGGCGAGAAACTTCCCTTCGACCCCAAAAGCTTCCCCCTCCCTCTCTCCTTGTTTTCATTTCAATGTGCATCGAGTGCGTCTCAAGTGTCTGCCAAGGCGCGGCGCGGAGTGCGGCCTATATAGTCCGCGATGCCGCGGGAAATCCGATTTGTATGGAAAGCAGGCGGCAGGCAGACACTGCGAGAATATCTCCGCAGCAGCGCGCTTTGTCGAGGAGGAAGAGGAGGATGAGGATATCGCGTTGTGTGTTACTACGCTGCTGGTCGTACGTAAACAGGATATACGCGGAGAGCAGAGAGCGCGATATCAATGCGTCGACGTCGCCAAGACGGCTCTCGTGCTGCGCGTGACTGACTTCCCCTTTTATTCTGTTATTGTTGCTTCTTTTTTCTTCTTTGGTTGGGTGCTATGTTCTGTCACGAGGGTATGTGCGTTCGAGGAAACTTATACTTGAGAGAGTATGTACATATGTTTGGGCTGTTGTATTTTACGCTTATTGAACGAGGAGATATTGTAATTGTATGGGATGCACAAGGTGTACAGAAGTACATTTTTATATATGCTACTTGTAGAAAGTTTATTAGAAAAAGTTTTATTTAAATTCAGTTTGAAGCACGAGATAAAGCCAAATGGAACAAATGTAAGAATTACTTGTCTGAAATCAATAGTAACCTGAAAACCTGAAATCCAGTATAAGTCATGGTATAATTCAGTCTCAACAACTTTAAGTCAAACTTTTTGTAATAATAAAAAAGTTTATGCTAATAATTATTCATATTTAGTACGTAATTCGTAAGTAGGTTGTTTTTTTTAAAGAAATATTTCTTATTCAATTTTATGAATGACAAAATTAGGGGGAGGAATGTTACGGATATACCTACTTAGAATAAATATTTTATTGGATTAATGTTAAAATAAAAAATGTATAATATATAATAATTATAATATTAATATATAATACTTAAATACCCTGGTAGAAAGGTAGCTAGAATGGCTGGTTAGCTTATTAATTATTAGCCAGATTAATAAGCTATTAATAAGTCAAATTATAGCTAATATCTGGCTAGAATCTGCTTAAGACTATGCTTTAAGCAAGAACGTATTTTGTTTGCAAATCTAACCTATTTATATTTTGTTTTGAAAAGTTATTAGTTTTTAAAAATATACATTATTAAATTTGATCACGGAGAGAATTTTCTAATAAAAATTATGACGAAATTCGCAGTAAAAATTACCGTGAATGACTATAAAGCTGGGACACTCTAACTTTCCGGCAGTTTTTATTGATATTTACGATAAATTTTACCGTACTGAAGGGTAAAATTTGCCTGCCATAGAATAAAAGTTCCCTGTATAAATCTTAGAGAAAACCAAAATTTGTGGTAAAATTTGTACGAAATAGTTTTTAAAAATCTGGATTTTCTTCCAATTGTTGTAGCAGTATCATTAATACTTAAATAAGTACATTATACACATTTATATTTGAGTTAACCTAAAATGTGTACACGCTCAGTTGTTTTCTTTATCAGCTGTCTTCTTTTTCTCTAATCAGGCAAATTTTACCATTCAGTGCGGTAAAATTTATAGTCTGTGCAGTAAAATTTGTAGTCAATGAGGTAATTTTTATAGTAAAATATCAGTAAAAAGTACCAGAAAGTAGGAGTGTCCCAGCTTTATAGTTATTTACGGTAATTTTTACCCTGAATTTCGTTATAATTTTTATTAGAAAATTCTCTCTGTGATTGAATGTTCAATATAGTATGTCGCCAAAATAAATATTTTTATCAAAAAATAACAACTTACGAGATTATAGAAATATGTATATGCAATACTAAAAGTATTTGATAACTAATAATTTCCTTTCCGAAATTAGTCAATCATAACTTAGTCAACAAAAATGTTGTGATTGATGTCGAAAATAAAATTTTGTAATAAAACTTCATTGTAAAACTACAAATATTTGTTTACCAATTCTCCAAATTTTGCAATAACTACCATTATTCGGTTTTGATTGTTATTTTTAAAATAACAATAAGTATATGAGTACATGCATTCTATTATTTATAACATAAATTTCTTTAATAAGACACTTAAATTTTACACGGGGCTTTGGTACTTTTTGTGTATATAATACTTTTTAAATGCACGCGTCGTTATGTAAACAAATAACCTAACCTTCATTACTACTAGACATTTAAGGGGATGTCGGAGCCCCGCCCCCCCCCCCTTTTGCTGTCCGACCTATTTTGTATTTCTAATCATATGTAAAAACTACAAGTCTGATTAACTTTATCTTGTACAGGTCGGTTAATTATAGTAAGCACTACACGGGTCTGCTCCGAATTTTACTATAAAATAACGTTATAAAAAGTTATTTGCAAAAGTTTGGTAGGATTAAAATTTTGAGGTTAGGTTTCCATGCGTAAACATCGTATCGTATTTCAAATTAATTAGAAAAATAACTTAACAGATCAACTTTATCTTGCATGCAAAAGCTTTATTATATAGAGCACTAAGCAGCTCCCGTTTTGATTACCCCATGCATTCGATTCTTCAAAAGTAATCACTAAAAGAAAAAACACGATTTTAGCTCCGACATCCACTTAAGGTACATTTTTAACTTTAATTTAGTAAAATACTTAATGTAGTATGATTAGAATTGCGTATTACTTTGATTATTATAAGACTGTTATTATTTCCATTACATAAATTACTTATTTTATCAATTTTATATTAACTAGAATATTAAGCAGAATCTAGCTAGAAATTAGCTAAAAAGCATGTCGGTTTTAACTGATTTCTAGCTAATTTCTTAACCAGAACTAAAGCAGATTTAGTAAATCTAGCTAATATCTGTCTAGAAACCAGCTTAGATTTCTACCAGGGTATTTATTCAAAGTATATCCGTAACACTAACTTATAGGAAAGGTCACACTCTAAAGGTCACTGATTTTGATGTGATTTTGAAAAGTGTTTTCTGGTATCTAAAAATGAAGCTAGCATCATCAGTATAAGTGCTAGGAGAAGTGCTAGGCGAATGGGCCCTTGTTATCATGGTATAGGGGAGAGTCGTCCAGTTTGGGACATCATCCAGGATGGGAAGCCTCGGGTTTCAATACTTTCAAAGTACGATATGCGGTGGCGATTTGGGTTTTTGAACTTCATTATGAAAGAAGCCTATTTACAACATTTCAGATATATAGGCCGTTAATACAACAAATTAGACGACTTGATATGTTCAACCGAAAATAGAGGTTGCATGGCACTAATTTTGGAAACTAGTTAAATAACAAGATAAACAATAAATATACCTCTCCTAATGCGTACATTTGTAATTATTTTCATATTTGGGATACAGTGGCTTATACATCGATAACGACTACCAAATTATCAGAAAGCATTTTTTCGCTAATGGCGAATAATGGTAAAATTATAGATATTACCAAGAATTTATAGTCAAAAAAATTTAAAAATTATTGCTTTTAAAGATGACAAGCTCAATGGATTCATAAATAAATTATTTTAGGAGTTAACCCAGGCCTTCTCCCATAAGTTGAATGATAATGCAAACACAAAGTACCATTTGTACATTTTCATAATAGATATGAAACTTTTACTTTATTTAGATAATTACAAGTCAAATTTAAAGCATTCAATTTCATATTTAATAAAATATCAAGGATGAATAAGATAGTAAATTTATCAGTCCCTCAAGTTTCGAAATCTTCTTTGTTCTAGACTTAACTCTTGGTTAATATTTAAGAGCATTCGCGAAAGCTGCTTACAGAGACTTCGTTCTCGTATTTATCAAAGTAAATTGTGAAAAAGAAGAAAAAATCGCTTTTATGGGAATAAAGTCAATAAAAGCTGGCATACTAATAAAGTCTGCGCAACGTTAAATTAACGTCAGATTTTAGAGAATAATAATATTGAAAAGGTCGCCTCGTTTAACTCGCGTTTATAACGAAAGAATCAGATCGACCCTAATCGGTATAAAATCTAATTACAATTTTTCCTTTCATTTTTTTATACATGCATATCGAGTAATAGGATTATGTATTCGTTTGCGCGGAAAACGTATATAAATCGAATGAATCGCCAATGAATTAAGAATCAAGCAAAATCAATTTATTTTCTTTATTCCTGTGTAAAAAAATAAGTCTGGGTCAAGTCGACAAAAAAATGCTAAACAAAAGCACAGTGTTCCGTCATTTCTGTCATAACCTAAATCTATGTTTCTTTTATTACAAATATTTAAGTTTCGTAGAGGATTTCATTATTTAAAAAAATGTTTTCACGCTTTAATCGAAAACTATTATTTTTTACGATTCCGGTCGATATTAACAATAAGTGTAGTATCCTAATTACTTGTATGTGAAAATAAATTTTCGGGACATAATTTCACAAAAGTCTGGCTTATAGTCTGGGATCGTCTCCGTGACCAGACTTTTGCAAGACTTTCTGAACCAGACATAATATCAATACTACATGCAATACATAAAATTCACAAATTATTTTGTATGCTTACAGGATGACCAGAATTACCTCATAAAGCAGGCTCATGTGGGTCACATAATTAAGCCGGAGTGGAAGAACCCGACTCGGGGGGTCCAAACTAAGGACGTTGTCAAGCAATATTTTTCACAGCTTTCAAAGATGCAAATTAAGGAACTTTATGAAATGTTCAGGTCGGTATCAAAACAAAAAGCATTTTTCAAAACTTCTCTTTTACAAACCCTAATTCATCCTTTTACTTTATTTTCCAGGTACGACTTTATTCTGTTCGATTACTCGTTGACGGAGTATCTGGAGAACGGCCGTGACGAAGTGACGAAATTAGTCTGTAAGAAATGACCTGCCGCCCCGCCGAGGCAATCGTTTTCTATGCTATACTGAACTCTACCGATTGCCCGCGCGCACCTTAATTTTTTTGTACCGAACAAAAGAGACAAACAAAAACAAAAGAAGCAACCACGATGTGCGAAGAGTGGACAAACGACGGCCTACAGTCGACAGAGCTGACTATAAATTTGTAAGGAATGAATTCGGACGGTTTCCAAGAAAACGAAGTCGTGCGAGTAGTGTATCTACATATTCGACAGTTTTTTAATGTAAATAATTATATTCTTTTCGAAAATTTAGATAGTATAACAATTGTTGAGCATGTGCTATTCAATTCTGAAGATGGAAATTGTGTTCAGCGATCAAAACTTTGTTAAACATTAACTAAAACTCGAAATGATTTTATACCAATGAAATTGTGGTTTGAAAAAGAGAGTAATTTTGAACATTTGGACTATTCAAATTCATAAATGAAGAATTATTTTCATTTCAAATTTGACAGTACTTTCTTTCCTACGTTAAATAAAAAATATGATTAACAGGTTGAAGGCGGCTAATGTATAAACCGATTTTTTCAATTCTCTAGAAAATTAAATATAATGTTAAACATTGAATAAAATCTCGATGCTTCTACCTCTTTCAAAGATCTTAAAGAATACAATAACAGGTTGTATAATTAGTTTAATTAATTTTTACATTTACAGTAACACCAAATGCAAAGCAATTTGCGTCAATTCGTGACCTATATATGCGTCTCGCCGCCCTTAACCTGTTAATACAATTAAAATAACTTTCTTTTTTTCAACTTAATGCTCATATGAAATATTTAATTGCACCGTCAATTAGTAATAATTTACCATATGATAGTTTTGAGAAGATTATGACATTTTTTAAAAGTATGTAATTATTTAAAATAAAAATATATTGAGTTACGACATTGTATCATGTGTATGAACACTTCTATGTAAAAAAATCAAGGGTTTTCTCTTTTGAATACAATGAGAAAATGATAATAAAAGCAACAGCGGTTGATAAGGTCACTTGGACACCAAAGATAAGGGATGCGTTAATTAGGTAAAATAAATAATTTAATGCACGTTTTTTAATTACCACGTATAAAGATAAACATAATTTGTGATGCTAAAAATACTTAAGGATTTATAATTGTTGATAATATATAATCCACATAAAAAGAATTACCTTAAATTAACATAATTTAGAGATAAATAGTGAGCATAAGAATTATAATACTAACTATATTCATAAAAATTATAATTAAATTGACATAGATAGAATATATTAAAGAGGCACCTATAAGACTGCGAATTTGCAGAGTTTTTGAAAGGATCGTCAGATTTGTAATTTGAAATTGTAAATTATTATTTAGCGCATGTGATAGAGAGCTTATATATATGTTTCTCTAACAGATAATTGAACTGTATGAAGTTGAACATTAGGTGGATGAAATCAAACACATCCTGAAGAGGTTTAGAATTGAAATCATGTAACAATCAGATCTTTAAATAATGAAAACGAATTGTGTTTGTAGAGCTTGCATGCCAAATAAAAAGGAAATTTGCGCACCATTTTACACTGAACAAATAAAAAATTGTAAGAAAATATAAAATATTTATTATATGTTATCAAAAAAAATGTTATTTTGCATTTTCTTTTAGCAGGAAAAAAATCTCGACAAATACATTTTGCCAAGTAATTTTAGCAAAACTTTGCACTAATTTTAATATGTTTTGAGTTTTCTTTACTGTTCAGCAATTAGAAAATGTCCAACATTCACTATTAAGCATTTTAATCTATTGTTATACGTTTAATAACATTTTTACATTTGTTTATTTATCATGATAAATAAAGATTTTCATTTTCGCGTAATAGAAGTAATATAAGGTGCACTAAATATTTCAACAATCGTGAAAATGATAATCAAATGTGATCATTTTTCAAAATTGTTGTTATTTTTAATTGTCACTTTTGTTTTATGATTAGTACATTACAAAATAATTTTAAGTGATTATTTTTATACACAAAATATTTTTTGTTCAATAATTCAAATGATCTCGTAATAAATTTGATTACCTAATGTTCCAGTAAAATTGTATTTGAAAAAATATATTTAATAATTGGTTTATATTATTTTTTATGCAAGTACTAGTAGATTAAAATCTAAAAAGTTATTTCGCTCTTTTGTAAATATGTATATTTTAGGAAAAATTTGATAATAGCTAAGTTATGAATAATAGCTTAATATCTTTTTGCGTATAGCCATTAGACCAATATTAAATATAAAGTCCATGTACCATGTATTATAAATGATTAAATACAAGTATTTTACACAAATATTATTTTTCTCCTTCATCCCACTTCCTTTGATTTTCAATGTAATGAATTTCAAGTGTTGAAGGTTTATTGCTTAGTTATAAGTAGCTTTTATAAAAAGAAATAAAGCATCTATGAATAATGTAATTGAATAATATAAATATAAATATTTTACCATGTTGTTGTATTCTCCAAAACAACTCCTATGATCCATTTATCATCAATAACTCGCTGCCAAACATGTTTCACTTCTAATACTTGACGCTTTTCATACAATTTGTTTTTCCTTTTCTTTATAATTGGTTCTCCAGTGCTTGAATAAAACTGTAAATTTATGGATAATACACTTGTATTATATATATAGCATAAATCTAATTTAAATAATACACTTACATCGCTGTCAGATTCTGAACTGGCATCTTCTCGATAGGCACATTTTGACGATATATTGCGTAATATATTATCTGTTACAGTTTTAATACTTTCGATATTGTTTTTACTTTGGTCTATCAAATTGTTTAGATAATGCAGCTGCTTTAATATGTTTTCTTCTACTGGATTGTTTATTTTTATAGTGTCTTTCTTAACAGCACCCACTGACTTCTGAGATTTGGAATCATTATTTTCGCTAACCTCCAAAATTTGTATATCTAGATCATCGTTATCTAAAATAAAGTCTATGTCCATTGTAATTGAAAAAGTTTAAAACTGCTCTTTCTGTTCAATTGCTTTGTAAACCAGCAAATATCATACAAACGACATTTAGAAACAAACACTCTTATAACAGTAAATAAAAATTATCACATAAGTAAAGTTATTATTGGTTAATTCCTCTTTAACAAGTTGCACATTATCATTTATATACTTATTTTGCTACAATATTTACTATAACTATAGTATAGATATAAACTAATAGCGTTTTACCGGCACCTTATTCAACTCACATAACCATAACACAACAAAACACGCCATTGTGCTGTTCAACTTGTTGCTCTGCCGCCCAAGACTATAGTCCAACTAAACTTACTAAACGGCAAACGGGCAAACGCTGTTTCCAATGACAACATAAATCATCAGCTGATCGCGAATTTTGCGAATGAACTGATCGCAGCGCTACCTATGTAGCTGGAAGATTAATCAAATTTTACCGGGCTCATTCAAATTTTAAATTTTGATTGACTCATTAGCGTCTACACATACCTTACTAAGTATTTGGTCCATTTTCATTCAATATATGCAAAATACTGAGAATTACTAAAAATAATGTCTGAATCAAGTATCATTTTTGAACTGGTACTGTTATGAACAAAAAAAATTTAATTGCCTGGTATAGTGTAAAATTAAAAAAGCCATATCTGTAAAAATTTCAAATATTTTTTTTTTAATTTTATCGATAGATACTTATTTAAAGGCACTCAAACTAAATAATTACTATGTTATAATTATTAAAATTGAATTCATTTAAGAACAAGACGACATATAGGTTTGAGGGTTTAAAACATAACGACTAACGACATAAGTCCACTTTTTATGTTTTTGAGATATTAAGATTTAAAGTTTTAATTTTCCATTTAAATATGATTAAAAATTTTATAAATAGTAGATATGCTAGTAATTTTATAAATAGTAATTTAAATGTTTTTCGTAATTTTTTATATGGTACACTGAAATCGTCATCAAAAGTAAAACTTTCTATTAAAGTACACCTGTCAATTATTAACAAAAAAAATTTATTCGACACTTATAATTTTTATAATAATGTTCTGTAACTTTTGCTAAAATACATATATAAAAGAGTTGTTCTATCAAAGTTTTTAAATTTTATAGAAATTTTTCAATAATATAAAATTTATCAAAACAAAGATTTTGAAGCCTCAAGCACCTTTATTATTAGTGAATAAATATGTTAGTTATCTGTTCTCGGTAATTTCTTGTACTATATTTTTATGGAGTGTAAGGTATGGTGCTCAAATGTGGGTCAACATTTTTTTAATTCGCTCTGGAATCCAGAGACAATATTTTTTTCAATACAATTCTGTATGGAATAATGCCTTTTTTGCTGAAAAGGTGCTCACATGTGGGTCACTTAACTTTAACAGTAAGTAAAAACGTCCCTATGACTTTTACTATATGTTTGATATTTCACACATAAAAATCATAAAAGTTTTCACCAGCATACCCTGCTAAAAAAGACTCATTGAAATCCACAAATAACATGTTTTATTTATTAAAACCAATAAACTATTGCATCAATTAAAGCCAATCAAAAGATATTACTAGATTACGCTGAGTTTACGCATTCAAAAAGATTGGTGACCGTGTTCATTGAACTCAATTCAAATAGATAAAAAATGAATGCAAAACTTATAAATTGGGATGGATTCAGTTTTCTGGCTATAGGTATTTATTAAAACCGATTAAAAAGAATCGCAAAAAACACATTCAAATCTTACTCATATGATGGAATATTGCCATGGATGGGGTACATATTGCGAATGAATAAAGAGACGTCGAAGTTAGGTTAAAAGGCTTTATTGCTGCGTGTCGTACAAGGGCTGCGCTCGGACTGACGATAAGCGCGCAGGGACTTGCTGTACAGTGTACAGGGTTGTAGTGGTGGGGGGGGGGGGGGGGGGACTAAGAAGGAGGAGAGGGCGCGATTAAATTGTACTGAAGTCGATTCTATCTTTACGCATTCAACAAGATTGATGATGTGTTTATTCAATTACATTCAAATAGTTTAAAAATGTATGCGAAAATTGCATATTGGGATCGATTCAGTTTTGTGGCTATAGGTATTTATTGAAACCGATTAAAAAGAATCGCGAAAAACACATTTAAATCTTATTCATAAAGTTGTGCGATTCCATTGTATTGAAATCGATTAATTTTAATGTAAAAAGTGAGCATTAACAACGATTACGATTAAAATCGATCCATCTCGATTAATTTTTAATCGATCACTTTCAGCAAGTCAATAGCATCGATTCAAAACTATTAAATTCGATTAAAATTCAATCGAATTTAATTCATTTTAATTCGTCTTTTTTAGCAGGGTAGATGTAAAATTCACTGAAAAATCATTTTCTAAAGAAGTGGACTAAACAACTATTTCGCTGCAAAATTTTAAGAAGAATTGTTTCAATTTTACAGCAGCATCTATGTTCTACAAAATCAAAATTTCTATAATGCATTTTTGACTTATAATATTTTTAGTACCACAAAAAGTGTATAGAGAAAACTAACAAAAGGTTATACAGTATATACTTATAATATAGTCATAGATTTATTTTATTATTTTTTATGTAGTTAATTGTATTAGAAACTCATCTGCAATTTAACGAAAAAAATATTCTTGAACCATGCAAACAAAAGCAAAGAAAATCTAATTAATCCTGCTAAATAGCGGTGTTGGCTCAGTGGTTAGCGTGCTAGTCACAGAAACAACACTGTTCCAGAAGTCGAGGGTTCGATTCCCGGTGAATGCACTCGGATTCTCTCTTGTTGTTTTCAACGGGAAAAGTACCCTAGACACGAGCTGTTTCGAGACGGATTTTTCCCCGG
Source organism: Gastracanthus pulcherrimus (assembly GCA_949152435.1). Taxonomy (NCBI): domain Eukaryota; kingdom Metazoa; phylum Arthropoda; class Insecta; order Hymenoptera; family Pteromalidae; genus Gastracanthus; species Gastracanthus pulcherrimus. The sequence continues at coordinate 70,302,435 of OX424572.1, forward strand.
AATTTTCCTTCAGTGTAATTCTGGGTTTTCCCTTGCATCACAGGCGGAATTACGAAACAGTGTGTAGGGAATCAGGTGTCGGTAAGGTAGAAAAATAGGTAGCCAATCCGATGCTGCGGCAGGAAGTGCGTCGGCTTTACCGGGGAGGAACCGGTTCCTGAAATATTGGACTTTCTCCGTGGAGGCTACAGGGGGAGGTCGACCCGATGCCCCCTTGGGGACAGAGAGTGTCGGCTTAACCGGCAATGTGTGGCCTGAAAAGGATCTTCATCGGAGACGCATCCCAGTGAAGGATATATAGGAAAGGATATAGGAAGGAATATCGGAAAGAATATCGGAAAGGGATATAGGATTGGGCACTACTTCCACACACAGATGGTGGAAGGCCCCCGCCTACTTGAACTTACTAGGCTGTTCGCGGTAATAAGAAAAAAAATTAATCCTGCTAAATTAAAATTAGATGAATTATTCTTTCCGAAATATGCTAATTCACACGCAGAGTGACAGAGTACACATATTATTAATATTTACTCGTACCACACACAGGCACTCTAAAGGCCCGGACAGTTAAAAAGGAACAGAGAAAAAACACAAGAATAACATTAGCTATTATATCTATAGGTATGAGGAACAAGACGTTGTTTCTTATGTTTTTTGCTATATCGATATAGTAGCTAATGTTATTCTTGTGTTTTTTCTCTGTTCCTTTTTTAAGTGTCCGGGTCTTAACACTCATGCACACACGATTGCACATACGATTGCACACAACGTATACAATTACAAAAAAATACACGCATACTTATATACATTGTCTACAATTAAAATGCTATTATGGTAGTTTACAAGTAACGATAAGTTAAGGGAGCACACCACATTTAAACTCAAAAACAAAACTTAGTTATATGAGTTCATTAAAATTCTTCCTTTCAAAAGCAATCATTCCGTCGACCAATTTCTCCAGGTATGGGGATATTATTAAATTAAAAAAAAATTCAGAAGAATTTTTATGGACTCATGCAAATAAGTGTTGTGTTTGGGTTCAAAGGTAATGTGCCGCCTAAATTCTGAAAATAGATTATCCGATGAACGACCTTAAAAAAAAGGAAGCTGACATAGTTTGCATTTGTCTAACTAAAGCTTCATGATCCACCCTCCACCGTAAGGTACTGGACAGTATTGTAAATAATTAATGAGATCAAAGCAGGGGAACTCTTCTATCGAATTATTCTTGTAAATTAGAGAGGAAAGAAAAAGTATCTAATTTTCTGTAATAACGCTCACATACAGCGCTCTATATAGTGAGGACGTCAGATGCATCGATGAAGCTTCAAACTTTTCTGCAGTCTTTTGATGTAAATGCAAACGTAAGTTTAGTAATCAATGCGATTGAGAAAGCAGAAATGTACGTATGAATTCTGCGGAGTTTTTGATCTGCGTTTATTTTTTAATAATTTGATAGAAATTGTTATAGTTTATCATATATACATATTACATATATGTATATATATACAGTTAGACCTCGCGCACTGTTAACTCGCGCACTTTTAACCCCTGCGCACTGTTACGGTTCAATACCTGCGCATTGTTACAATATAATTCCATGGCCAGGAATGTATCAAGCTCACGGGTCCCACTCAAACAAATTTCTTTGTTTTAACAGTATATACACTGAATAATGCTTGTTTTCATTGTAGAATATGAAAAATTTTCATTTTCCCGCTATCTTTCAAATATAAGTACGAATTTTTGACACGATGTGAATAATTGTAGCCATAATGAGCTTCATCTGGTTGTAAAGCCCTGAGTAATGTTCTACAACATTCTTTTAATATTACGTATCTTGTTTATTTCATTTATTGTAATATGTCTGGAGAGTACAATTTTTTAGTAAAGTTGCATTGATAATTAAAAAAAATAAAATGTATCAAATACTAGTCCTAACCTTTTCTTGATCAAAAATACATATGTACAAAATAGTGAGGTTATGACATGTAAATATATTGTTATTGAATTTTCTAAACTTAAAAAATTATCAATTTATATAAATATTGCTTTTATTAGATAATTCAGGAAAGTTATTGAAGTTTTACTGTTGTATATATAAGTTTTACTGTAGATACATGATTTGTAAATTTTAGTACGATGAACCTGCATAATTTTCTATTTATATAATAATAATTTATATGTTAAGATCAATATAGTAAAGTCTGTGATTTCTCTAATTTACGTAATTTATATTTACAGAATTATTAATCCTGCTGCGCAGAATGTATGTAAATTAAAGCTATACTAGTTAGCTTCAATTTGAGAGGTTGTCCTAACAAAGTAAAGATTTAAATTTGTGATACAAAATATATACAAAAATGACGTGCGGTTTGGACGAGTATACTCGACTTTACGAGCAGGGGGTTAATTACGAAATAACCTAACATTGTAATAAAAAACATACGTTAATTTTTTCTAACGTTGCATAAATTTTGTAATTTATATGGTATACCTAACCCCAAAAAATAATCTACTTTTTTTAAATATATTGAAAGTTCGTCAAATTATCATTGTTATTTATTAATTTTATAAAAATTTGAATCATTAAATCTATTTTTCTAGGAATTTTTAAGCAACCTATTTTTCGTATTTTTGTTATATGTACGGCCCTGGACTTTCAATCTGATTAGTTAACGTGGCAGTAACAGTGCCCAGGTGCGTCGGTCCCGCCTTGCAACAGTGCGCGAGGTCTGACTATATATATATAATATCAAAGGCATTATCGTTTACACACCACCTTGCGGTAGATAATACAATGCGTTTTTTTAAGAGTATATTCTTAACAGTGGTATCCCCAGTTGGCCTAATCCATTCTACAAGTAACTAAAATTTTTATAACATTATAATGTTAAGTGTACAATTTTGTTTTTTTTATTCAAATTTCTATTAACAGTGGTTATACATACAAAGTACACAATGTATAATATAAAGAGAGCGTGAGTTAAGTTGGTAGCGCTGAAAGTTTAAAAAATGTTTTTGAGTATTACAGGTAACAAATGTCTAGCTCTTAGATTGCCGTATATTCATGGGTACGATTTCTCATTGATATTTTTCAACGTCAAAGAGCTAAATGCGTTCTATTCAACTCACTCACTCCCAGTCCAGACCGAAAGTAAAAATCCGCAAATCCCGGATGAGAAGAGCACTTCCGGCCCAGACTGGAAGTAAAAATACCAAAATCTTGGATGAGGGAGAACACTTCCGATTCGGACCTGAAGTATAAATCCTGGAATCCGGGATTCCTGGACTCTATTCGCACACGGCACCTGTATCGGCGTAATATCTTTATAATATATATATATATATATAAACAATTTTGAAAATCTAACTCAAATATTATTTAATTTGAATTATTTTGTTTGTTATATATATACAAATAATAAATTCTTTATTAATTTTAATTTGATAATAAATATATCATAATAATATATTATTATTTTGTACATATCTGACCTACAGATTACGTAACATGTGCATTTAAAATATTTACGATCTTGCTGCAAGTCTTTTAGTGAGAGTTTTTAATTCTCAAAAATCATTTTAATAGAACACTATTAAATACTATTACGGGATTAGAACAATTATTATTAATTACATATTGACACCTATTGGTTTTGTTTATTTTAAAAAGATATTAATATTTGTAAGACAAATGTTATTTTATTACAGGAAATGTACACGCATTGCAGTCTTTATTCTAATAATTTCTAAGTATTCCTAAGGATACATACTACAGATATCGTTCATGTAATGACAAGAACTAGTGTATAATAGAAAGTCTTCAATCTTCACTTATTTCTATCGAAAATTGCTTTTGCTTATAGACGATTGCAGTATTACATCATTTTTCCATCCCTATGTCAGATGTTTTGTCAGCATATAAAACGTCGCGAATATAATGGTACGTATAAAAATTCAGCGAAAACGGAATTAAATTATATATGGGTGGAAGTTAATAACAGTTATGTGATAGGAAGTCTGCGCGTCCACATGCACGCAAGCAAACACGCACGCACGCACGCACGCACGTACGCAGCACGCACGTTTGCACGCAAGCACGCACGCACGCATACACGCACACACGCACAACGCACACTCGCACGCAAGCACGCAAGTACGTATTGAAGAACGATAACATTGAAATTTATCGAAATATATGAATCAAAAATTTCATCGCTACTCTTTGAGAAAGCAAAATTGCGTTTTTTCACTTTTCTTTGAATAACGTGGCCGGATAAAGTCGTAGATAAAAAATTTTCATGGCAAAGTTTTTCCGTTATATATTTGCAAAACAGCTCATGTTTGCTCAATTATGTTTGATGCGATCGGTTACTCGCAAATTGACTTCAAAAACCTTTTTGATTTCTATATTTATATAAATAATTGGTCAAAATTAATGTAACGGAGGGAGATAAAGCATCTCATACAATTGACGAAGTGCCCATAATCCGACTACCATATTTATATTATTTAAAAAGTTATGGTTTTAAAAGTTATGTAAATTCCCCTATTCTTTTGCTATGGCCTAGACTAAATGGATGAGTGCAAAGTAACGTTATCGTTTTTATTTACAGTTGAAGTGTTCAATATAATATGCAACAAGAAAAATATTCTTTTTCCGATTTCACAATTTTTTGGCACTTTTTAAATAAGTATAATTTTCAATTCTATAAAAATGGCTCTATTCTGTCAGATTTTAGACTTCTCGAAGTCTTGGTTTTCTATATCAAAAGTTTAACACACAATCCTTCTATTTAAGCCCTGGTAGGTCTTTGCACGATGCGTAGATCCCGATATGATGAACTTCAAAGCGGGCCGCCGTATAACTCCATACTCCTTGCTCGCGCGTTCGTCCTATAAATCTGCGCGCTCCAGAGTTTTTTGGGCCCATTTTACAGAATCTTCTTGTTGACCGAAAGTTTTACAAGACACCATACAACATTCCATTCAAAACAAGTTTAATGTTCGTTTTAAATCGTACCGAAAGAGCAAATACTTTTGACATAAGTAACCATCAACTTTTAAGCTTATTATCTCAGTATGTATTCATCGTACAAAGGCCTCTCCTCTCAAATTAAAGGTTTTTCTAAACCACAAAAATACAGCCATTCTTTGCAAACTTAAAAATTAAAATAAGATCACGTGACTGCCGGAGATGCCATTTCGAATAGATCCTCCATCACTGGTCGTTGAGCGATTGGCACTACATATATTTTTTTTTTTAAGTGGCATTTCGAACTCGAAAGTTCATCGTCTCATCTACGCAAGCTTTCCACGTTTCCCTATTTTGTGCCAACCCCATCCATTTCGCACCCTCCCGCCCAATTTCAGTTACGTCTGCTTTTACGTTATTCTCCCATCTGCGTCTAGGTCTACCTAGAGGTCGCGTTGCTTTCGGTTTTCCTTTCATTATGCGCGCTGCCGTACGATCATCGCCCATTCTTGCCACGTGCCCTGCCCATCTTAGTATCCGTGATTTTATTATTCTGTTAATATTTGGTAACGCGTACAAATTATGTAGCTCGCCATTGTGCAGTTTCCTCCACTCCCCAGTTTCCTCATCTTTCTTTGGCCCGTATATTTTCCGCAGAACCTTATTCTCAAATACCCTAAAACGATTTTCTTCCGCTTTAGTGAGCGCCCAGGTTTCGCACCCGTACAAGATTACCGGCATTATTATAGTCCTATATATCCTTATTTTGACATTTTTCGACAGTAGCTTTGACTTAAGTAATCTGTTCACAGCGTAGAAGCAGGCATTACCCGAATGAGATCTCTTATTAATCTCGGCTTTAATTTCGTTTCGATCATTTATAGTTGTACCTAAATATCTGAATTCGCTAACCTTTTCAAAAGTGAAATTTCCGACTCTGAGATCCCCCTCTCCTTCGCGAATGCCCAGTTTCTCCATGATCATATATTTCGTTTTTGATTCGCTCACTTCTAACCCCGTGTCTTTAGCCGCATTTATAAGAATTTCCGCGTTTCTCGCCACCGATTCACCATTATCTCCCACTATATCCAAGTCATCCGCATAGCCTAAAATCTGCGTTATTCCGTTGAGTGTTGCACCTAGCTCGCTAGCCTGCATTTTTCTAACAACATACTCTTTGGCACTATATATAGCATGCACAAATCAAAATATTGAAAAAGTTACGTAATTTTACACACCGTAAACCAGTGTGGAAAATATTTAACACATCGATAGCAGTGCGTAAAAAAACATTATTTTTACTACGAAAAGTACTTTACGCACTAACTTTACGCACAGAATCACAAAAAATATGATTACGCTTATACAGAGCTGACACTTAAAGTTTAATAAGTTTTTAGAACAGTTGCCTAGAAGCACACGTATGTATATTATATATACATACGAAGGCTCTACAATGGGGTTTTCCGGATACTCTACGAATTAACAATTCATAGGTATACTTATTTTAACACACTCTTTTTATTTTGTACGCTACGCATTACATAATTATGTACTTCTGAAGTACATAATTTTAATACGTACCTACATGAAATTCCATTAATTCAACAGTAAGTAGATAAGATATTTACAAAAGGGTTATCGCACTAAGATCTCACAGTCTCTCAATGATATAATTGGCTTAGAAAAATAAGATTTATTTTCTATATTCATATCGTGATTCCAAAAGTGCATTACGTGGTAACGAAATACCGAAACCTTGGTTTGCAAGAATGCATTGGATCGGGCATAGTAATAAACTATCTAAGGGGTTATACCCAGTTGCATAGGTTCAAAGAATCGATTTCTGTGTAATTGCATTTTCTAAAAGTATGTTATAGTAAAAATATTTCCTGAAAATATCACGTCGATTGGATGAAAATTAACGAAGTTATACTAGTTTGAAGATGATGTTCTACCGCAGGTAGAGCGCGGTATGGAAATGTTAAACGCGTTTCTCTCAAAATCACATATTTGAAGAACTACCAATCGGTAAGCAAAATATGTCGAGAATTACAAAAACAATCGACCGAAAACTTGTTTAGAATAATTTTATACACTATCAATTCGATTTTTTTAAATTACCGGTATAAATTTGTTAAAGTCTATCAGATACAACATAAGATTGAAAAACAAAGTTAAATATTGCTCTGAACTTTTTTCCCTAGCAGAATATTAACGTAAAAGTTCTGGTTAGAAACTAGTTAAGAATTTTTTAATTTTGTCTCATTGACGAGAACCTGATTATAAATTCGGCAAGGTTTCCACCAATATTAAGTTCAATATATTTATTTTTTTTATTATGTCCTTCTTACACGGGTATACCCTTTCGGGTTTTTACAGAATACCTCCACCACCTCTGTGTGGAGGTATTTGATCCTAACACCCCACAACTTAATTCCCCACACTGATCCCGCATTCGCCCAAGTTACCGACATTGTAGCTTTCTACCTATGCCGATAACCTGTAACGAAGGAAAATCCGTAGGAAAAACCTCCCCCAGGACCAGTGCGCAGTCTGAGTTCTTTATCCGGCAGGACACAGAGAGAAAAAATCCTCGATCTGCTCCCACCGGGAATCGAACCCCGGACACTCAGGCTAGCGTATCTCCGCTAGCTAAAGCGTGCGCCTTAGCCAACTGCACTATGCTGGCCCTCTATTAAGTTCAATATATTTTTAAATAAATTCTGTCATAATAAAATTTATAAAAGATTTATTATTTTATACATACGTGACGTACAAACTTAGTAACATTTAATTTCAATATGCTTACGTAATTATCAGCAAATTTTTCTTCGCGTACATATTGTTTATCAAAAATTACTTCAATAGAACAGTAACAGTGATAACAACAATTATGATTAATTGCAAAAATAGTTGTTATTTACTTAGTTTACCAATTTACACTTATTTATGTTTTATGCGTTTAATTAATACTTATTAGTGAAATGTTATTCTGTTATAGGAATAGATAACTTACAAACAATCAATTTTGCTTTCCTTACATTTTTCGATAGTTTACTATCCATAGAATAATATCCTGAAGTATTATAGTCGGTTCTGAAATATTTTGAAATGGAAGGTGTCGACATACCTTTTTGTTTATATCAAATAAATAAGTAGTTAAAACTTTAAACGCGTTTTTCTCAAAGCAGCATTTTTCAAATTGGCTGCAGTCATAACTCATAAACAAATTAATGAATCGACTTCAAATTTTGAGGGCATACTCATAAAGGGAGACCACGGAGTTCGGATCTAGAATTTTGATGAAATTCTGGGGATCGACTTTTGGAACCGTAAAATAAAACCACGAGAATTGAGATTCATTTTTAGATCAGAAAACGATCCCTAAAGTTTCATCAAACTCCGTGACCCAAACTTCGTGGTCCCTCCTTGCCAAAAAATGGACATGTTATTCTACAAAATTCAAACATTTTTTTTCAAAACACCACATTTTGTTAATTTTCAATATTTCTTCAACCGCTGTGTCTATTTTGCGAATAGACATAGAGTTTGTCAAATTCCTAGTTCATGGTATGGAAAATCTAATCTAGTTTAACAAATTTCTTTATTTTTTTTTATTTCAAGCATTCATACGACACTTATAGCTACAGCCATGGGGCTATACTTTCTTTATGGAGTTCCGAAAAATGACTCATACCTCCAGTATAAGTCAATATTTTCAAGTGAAAATTTGTTTAACTGTATCAATGATGCTAAATATAACTCCAAAATTTCAATACATTTGGCTCAATAGTTTCTTTTTAAAACCCAAAAAATCTACCTCATTTTGAGGGGGAGAAACTAGGTACTCTCCTTAATATTTTCTAGGTATCCCTACAGTTTATGATGACAAGAAAATGTATAGAACAGAAAGTGTTTGAATCTTATCTTATAAAACTTCGTGCATAATGTATATAAGAATTAAGCGAAAATACAAAAATATAAAATTATATACGTGGAAGGAAGTTAAGGGGACCTACCGGCTAAATTTCAATCCATCGATAAAAAGTCCTAGAAAATTTTTTTTTCATGACTTTCTGACGTGCATATTTGAAACTTATCGCGAGGATTTTTTAAACAAAAGATCTTTTACATTGACAAAAAAACCATGGAAGAAATTCCTAGTTTTTTATTGTAAGTTTGGAATATACTGTAAAATAATACTATTTTTGGTGCTACCTTTGAAATTTTACAATGATTGAAGTAATTATTCCAAGAGCTATTTGTAAAATGTACTATGTAGCATAGCAAATATTACCAGTTGGAAAAATTCCTATTTTGAATTGTAATGATTCCAAGAAAATGTAGGAAAAATTCCCATTTTGACTTGTAAAGTTCGTAATGCTGAAGCAGGTAGAGGGCTTTTCAACCCAGCATGGGAAAAAGTAATAGTGGAGCTTATAACTTGCCCCATATAACACAGTAAATATTGCTTTCAAGCATATTAGAAGTGCACATTATACAGGTGAATTTTATAAGTCGTTAAAAAATCAAATCATCGGAACGTGTGTGCGCGCGCGTGTATGTGTGTGTGTGTGTGTGTGTGTGTGTGTGTGTGTGTGTGTATAACCGTGTATAAAAAAGAGAAAAAAACAGCTGCAAAATGCCTTAGCATAATGCTTTCTCAAAGAAAGGTCCTGAATTATCAATTTATACATTGTAATGGAAATTCGCATAAAATAAATTGTTGCAAAAATGAATTCATCATTTCAGTCTTCAGAATAGCCTTGAAAGACATAGTTCAAATAATACTGGAGCGCATTTTATGAATATTAATGTATATTTTATATATTTTAGTAAGAAGTACAAAAAAAATTAATTTCGATTTGCTAAAATAGAAGCTTAAGAATAGTTTTTAATATTTATGTCTATTTATGTATTTTCAATACGAAATACCGAAATTTCTGACCCCAAAAACATCGAAATTTATCAAAATTTCTGATCAGAAAATTGTCATCGTTACGATGTTTCTTGTTGAGAAAGCAATAAAAGAAACCTCATCTTTTAAGAACTTAACTAAAAAAGCAATTAAAAAAGTGAAAAACAATCTTTTTTATCCAATTCTCGATTTACTACCTTAAAAGTCAAGTAAAAATACATATACAAAACAAATTTCAACCTTCTAGGACGTTTTTTCGATGGGTTGAAATTTAGCCGGTGGGTCCCCTCCAAAACAATCAAATAATAGGAAACATAGTGCTAAAGTAAAAAATTTATTTGTACTCTTCGATGACAAGCACATCTCGACACGACTATATGCTTTTTTCACTGAAACAACTTGAATCTATCAGTTATTATTCCTCGTGATTAATTGTAATCCTTTAGTTTTTTAAGTTTCAGTGATCCCTAAATGGTAAGCTTTCTTTAAAAAATGTCGTTGTAAAATTGAAGTCTATAATCATAAAAATATCAAAAATATGAACGATTTGCATATTTAATTATACGTATGATGAAAATTCTGCATTTATTTTTTTGATGTTTGTTGCAGAATATTGAACGCCGAATACGATACTTTCAATATCTAAAAAGAATATCAAAAAATTATAGTACGAATCAATTGATAAGAAAAAAAAATAACAGTTCTCGTAACATACATTTACAAATGATTCTGGTGTTAGAGTGACAACAGCACTATTAAATAGAAATACTTTTTGCGAAGTTTTCAACATAACGTACGCGAGGATCTTCTTCGATTCTTTTTGCAAAATATACCAGTTCATATTAAATATTGCATCGGACATATGCAAAGTCTTGTTTAGAGAACATAAGCAAAATATTTAATTGAATATTTTGAATGTACATATATTAAAGGTTCATATTTATGACGTTAGATTAACTTACGTTTATTGACACTTTATATCCATACCAGCAGTAGAAAAAGTTTTGCACAAATGCGCAACACAGATACACGAAGACAGCAATGAATTCAGCACTGAATAAATCTTGCATCGACAGCAAATAAATGTTCGTGCATAAAATCGAGATGCTCGTGATAAACTGAACAAACACAGTTTCGTAAAATGTGTCGTTGAGCTCCTTGATTGTCCTGAAAGTAAATAAAATTAAAATCAATAAAATGCATTGCTTTCGGATGTAATTAAGGACAATCAATTGTAGAAACACGTAAAGCAATATGTTTAAAGTTTGATTAAGTTTTCCATTTAACTTACACAATGAAAATATCTTATAGATACGCAATAATTATATTTTTAACCGTGACAAAGTATTCGTTGAAAATTATAGTTACGGTGTAATAATGATGATGTACGTTGTGTGAGTGTGCGTGTACAAATAAAATTTGATTAACTTTATAAACAAAAGTCTTTAAATTTTGCTGAACTCTATATCCCACTACATAAAATAATTATACCATTATTTTCTTACAAATGAGCTAAAAAATATTTTGAAAATTTAATAATATATATATTTTGAAAATTTTAAGATATATATATTTAAATTTAAGGACTTTTGTTTATAAAGTCAATCAAATTTTATTATTTGTTCACGCACACTCACACAACGTGTATTATCATGTATGTATGTGTATGTATTATATGTATTGTACATACATATATGTATTTTATCTGAGTATTCACTAAATAAATGTATGCATTTAAAATTTGTATTTTAGCGATTCAATTTAAAATTTAAATTTATCTCTTTTTTTAATTTCTGTTTCAGTTAGTTGTTTTTTACACCTACATATTAGTTTTTAATGGCTTCTAGTTCAATTCCAAATTTTAAATTACTAGAACATCTCAGGCGCGCTACGCGCGCCAGAATTTCAATTTGTGTGTGCAATCATTTATATGCATTAAGTATTTATAAAATAAAAATTGTTAATACAATCATTTAGTTTTAATTCAAGCATTAAACGATGAAATGATCTTTGTACTGAAAAAAATCAGGTTACTTTTAACTGAAATATAAGTAAAAAACACCTGAGAATTTATCATATTCATTACCTGACTCTTTACCTGAAGCATTACTATTATTAAATTATCGTTTGATTTATTAATCTGCATAAAAATACATTTATAAGTGAGGTGTACTATATGAAGGTTGTGGTACGATAATAGTAATAGTATATACCTACAAAAGTTTTAAGAATTTTAAATCAGATATACGGTGATTTTCTATCTCAAAAGGCAAATTACTCCTCCGATTTTCCATACGCAAAGACACTTTATTTTTTTTAATAAATCGGTGCAGATAGTAAAGTGCGTGGATAATGCGAAGTGCGAGGATAGTGGGGTGTGAGGATAGTGGGGTACGTAAATAATGGGGTGCATGGATAGTAAAGTGCGTGGATAATGCGAAGTGCGAGGATAGTGAGGTGCGAGGATAGAGAGGTACGTAAATAGTGGGGTGCATGGATAGTAAGGTGCGTGGTAGCACGGTCAGTGAGTGTAAGTACATCAACAAAGCAATTAATGTGTTTCTTTTTTATGTTTTCACTTTCTTTCTCTTTTTCTTTCTTACGCACAGACACGCATCATTAAATTTCTACCTATTGAATTCATGAAAACAGAAAGTTGTTATAGTTGTCAATCCAATTACACTAAATAAATTCAATATTAATTATCATTATCATAAGATATAATTGTCCATGAGTAAAAGTATTTACAAATTACTATTTCATATTATGAAAATAAATATTTACACACACACACACACGCACGCACGCACGTACGCACACACACACACACGTGTATATAAATATAACCAAAAAAGGCTAAATTGTTATGATATATTAAAATGATTTTTATGTTTTGAAATATAAGTTCTTATTCCTTATTGCTTTGCTGTCATTTAATGACTTCTGCAATTTTTACGTTATAAGAAATGAATGGTTGAGATGAAAAACGGTCCAAACAATTCAATTTTGAACTGAGATATAAATACACATTTTTTAATAAGAAAAAATAAAAACAGTTTTTGTCTTATATCAGACTGTAGCACAGGTATAAACGACGTCATGAGTAGAAAAATCGTTTCAGTCCATACTTTAACTTCTGAATAAGTAACGTCGCAAATATTTTAGTAAAAAGGTTAGATATAGTGAGGTCTTATAAAAAAATTATAAGCTTACTTTGAATTATAAACTTAATATCTATGCAGTGAAAGAGCTTATTTAAACAATCATATATACATTTAAAAATTATTAATATAAAATTTCCAAATTAGTCTCGTTAAGGCGAAGTTAGACAAAATTTATTTTGTACTTTCTTATTTAAAGAAAAAATATATTAACTAACAAAATTTCTATATTTCGGCATAATCTTAAAATATATGGCTTATTAAATTTTGTAAGTCATAAGTTAGAGAATTTAAAAATTATTTAAAATAAAGTGTTCAACTTACAATTAGCCGCGCTCTCCCCTACATAACGTATACTGTACTTTTACGCACTCCCAAACTAAAAACCAAACCATTTCTCGGACTCGATTAAAAAAAATTTTAAATTATTAGTCTAATAATAGTTTTTGATATGTAATATGTTTTAGTATTAGAAAAATCTTTATTTTAAGTTTTATTTACAACGACATTTTGTGTAAACTTATGCCATTTTGTCTGTGTAATGTTATTTACAACGCGACTTTATGTGACTCAGCATTTTCTTTATTAACTATAGACAAAAACGTTTTTCCATTGAATATCTGAGTAAGTGAGTATTAAATAAGACTTTCATAAAAAATATTATGTTTTAGATTATTTTTAATGAATTTCTTCATTAATTATTGAGTTAAAAAGAAATTGAGGTGAAAAACAGTCTAAGTCCACGCACAAAGACACTTATTTTTTATAAATTAGAGATGACTTTTAAGGTTTGAACGGTAGCTTAACTTATGCATGGCGGCTGTATCTACAACTTTGTAATAGTAAGTTTTTTATAAAACTCGTTTTTCTTTTAGTTTGTTTTTCTCAAAATTCATAGTTTGTGACTTAGACTGTTTTTCATCTTACCCGTTTAAATAATGTCTATAAAATATTTTAAATGAGAAAACAATGAGTGTAAGATTACGTGAACATTTCCTTAAAAACATAATTCTTGACTTTGTTATTATTTTTTTCACGACCTAGGTGTATTTTGAATCTATCCCAACTACCTACTCGAGAAGTGGACACATATAATTGACCATGAGTGAAAACATCTTTTCTAAGATCAATAACTATATTAGAAAATGTTTGACCTTGTGCTTTATTAATAATCATGGCAAAAGCTAATTTAATAGGAAACTGTCGTCGTTTAAATGTAAAAGGATATTCTTTATCAGAATATAAAGTAATTGGATTTAGAAAGACAATTTCTCCGGCTTTATCTCCATTCAATACTTTGCATTTGAGTAAGTTATTTGCCAAATCTAAAATCCGTAATCGTGTTCCATTATATAGCCCTTCATGAATACTTATATTTCTAATAAGCATTACGATACAATTTATTTTCAAATGCAACTCATAAGGTGGCATGCTTTGAGGATTCAGAGAATTGAGATACTCTGGTAATAGTATCTCTGACATTTCTCCATTATCATCACAATTTTCTGCTGAATCGATACTCGTATATATATGTTCATTATTACTATCTAATAACGATACAACTTCTTTATTAATTTCTTCAACATCTTTATTCCGCGCTGATAATATTGCTGATGAACACATTTTATCGTATTGCCGATTTCTAATTAAACGACCATAAATACAATCAACAATGCTTTCATGAAACTTGCGAAATATATTCCATAGAATGCTGTTTTTATGGATAGATTAATTACTTCACTTCGAGTTCTGTTGGGCAATACAGGTAATACTTGACGAAAATCTCCGCCTAATATTACGATCTTACCACTAAATGGTAAATCATTATTCATTATATCCCGGAAAGTCCTATCCATAATTTCTAATGCATATCGCAGAGCCATTGGTGCTTCATCTCATATAAATACATCCGTTCGTCTAATAAATTCTCCTTCTTTTGATTGCACTTTAACATTTGACGATGAATCTGACAAAAGTGGTACGGGTAATCCTAATATTTTATGAACAGTCATTCCTTTTGGTAATAACGTTGCAGCGATTCCAGTAAAAGCCATGCAACAAACATTTTTGTTCTGTCCACGTAATATATTATATATAGTGTTATAGACAAAAGTTTTTCCGGTACCTCCAGGTCCATCAATATAAAAGCAACCTGATTCGTTACAATCTGTAGCGTTGCATGATTGTAAAATTATATCTACGATTTGTTTTTGCTCACTATTTAAGTGATTATATTGTTCACAGCCTGTTGTTGACATAGCAATAATGCATTCATTATCATTCGGTATATAATCATGTAATACTGTCTGTTGTATTGAAGGAAAATCAGAAATACAGTACCTTTCGGTATTTAGTATTTCAGAAATGTCAGAGTATGCTAGATTTTGCCCTCAAATAGGATCTGATAATGAATGACAAAAGTCTTCTGATAAAGCAACCTTAAAAACTTCCCATAATTGTTCAGGATGGACAAGATGACAATGTATCATAATGCGAACAAATAATCGACGAAGGCTTCGCGGCATATCCATGTAATAGCTTCTTGCATAGCTCGCTTCCATTCTTCATCATTTTCTATCAGACCTAATGCAACGCAAGCTGCAGAAAATGTCGAATACTGTAAATCATCAAAACTTTTTGCATCCTTAACACGTAAGAATAGCAATCTTAAGCGAAATAATTCCACTTGACTTGGACTTACTGAATACATTCGGCCAATACAGTTGTAATGCGACTTTCGTAAAGTCCATCGAAGAACCTAACTCCAGTTACATTTACTTGTTTAAATATATAATAACTTGGAATATCTGTATAAGAATACTGTCTAGCTGAACTATCACGATTACTCAATTCAAAATAATCTAACAACATTGTAGTTCGATTCAATGCGCAAGATACAGCAACTTCATAATTTATATCGTTAATTAATATTGATTGTTGGTTAGGTAAATGAATAGGTAAACGTACAACGCTATGACTTTTATTTTGAAGCGATTTACTTAATATGCGGTAGCATACTTCAACAGGACTAACGTATCGTGTTTCTATATAATTCTTTATTTCGTCTTGATTAACAGTTTTTCCATCAGATGTTTCTTCAATAACTATATTAGCAGCATCATATCCTTTATACACTGTATAAATACTTGACTGATTTAATGCTAGAAACTGCCTCGACATTTATATGACAATTAAAAATACGCGATAATTCAGGACAATATGGAACTACAAATTTGTTATCTATAATATCAGGAATTTCAGTCGAGATATATTTATCGACTACATCAGTCGTTGTAAATTTATTGCCATGATTCAATGTAACTAATATATGAGCATGTGGTAAACCTCTTTTTTGAAATTCAACTACATATACATGAGCTGATACGGCTTCAAAAAAAATTTGTTTTGTAATTAATTTAATCAAATGTTCTTTTTTTAAATGAAAAACACGGGCACAAAGATCAGGGCGATCAGAAGCTTGTTGACCTGGAAGTAAGTTATCTTGTATCTCTGTCCAGTTTCGATTACCTGTTATAGTAACAAAAATATCAGGCGACCCTCTTTTACGAACTATGGCCATTGAATCTTGACAATTCTGCATCATATATCTGGGTGAGCCTATAAATGTTGATGGTAGTATTATCATTTTACCTAATTGGCATTGCATTTCATTCGCAGTTTTATTCATATGATCAATTACTCCTTCATACGTTTCTGCCCGTAACTGTTTTTGATTATCTCGACAATACTGTATTCTATCTTTTTCAACTTTAACATAACTATTTACAATCCATTGTTGAAATAACCTACGTCCTAATAAAAACGCATTGAATTCATCAGGTCTAATACTTATTCTAGATTTAATGTAAGAACATCTCGATACACGTCTATTACTTTCTGTATAATCGATATCGTTCTCGTTAATAATTTCCGCACTTCTCGTAGCATTTTACATCTCTGCGCATTATATTATTATGTCAACCTGGAGTGCCGTGAGGATAAAATAATGGATAAATCATGGGATCTACATTAGGATCCATTGAAGAAATTGTACGTAATGATTGCGTGTTCTTATTACGAATTGTTACATATGGTTCAGGAATATCTCCGTCAGCTGTTGTAACAAAAACAGCAGCTACTTTATTAGTTCTTTGAAAATTATACCTGTTTTTTTTGTCATATCCTGGTTTTAATGTAAATAGTAGTTGTAATTCTGGTTCCATATTATTTCTAGATAACTGCTGCTGGTGAGCAATTTCTAACTTCATCATTTCGTATGATTAGGCAAGAATATTATGCTCTCGTATATTTTTTTCTATGCATTGAATAATATCAACAACCACTCCTGAATTAGCTGATATGCGAAAATCTATCGCTTCTTGAGGATCTACTATAAAAAGTTGACCGTAACTTGGATTCATGTTTTTTCAGATGGATACAAAATTCATTAATTTGATAATAGATTTGTACCTTGAAACAATATGGTGCTCTTCTATTTAATGGCAACACACACATGTACACGCAACACAGACACACATACACATGTACGATTACTCACATAAACTTAACATTTTGGTTGTTTGAATTCAAAATACAACTATTTGGTGTCGGCGCCAGAATCAACAATTGCGTTCAATTACACCATTTTATGATTGAATATAATTTATCATGGCATGAAGGATAGTTTATTTAGTAATGGTGTAGTAATTTTCGAAAATGTGGGCGCCAACTCCAAAAAGTTGTATTTTGAATTCAAACAACCAAAATGTTAAGTTTTTTCAATGAAGGTAATAAACATTTTATCGTAAGCCTATCAATTTTTCAATCACTTTCTAATAGTAACTATTATATTTATCTTTTTAGAGCGTTTTTTGAAACTTTTTTATCCTTCTCTTTTTAATGTTCAAAATTATATACGTGTGTCTGTATGTGTTCGTATCTGTGTGTTTATGTATGTATGCGTGTCTGTGTATGTGTATGGGTATATATGTATGTGTCTGTGTATATACATGTGTGTGTCTGTTTATGTGAGTATGCGTACATGTGTATGTGTGTCTGTGTATATACATGCGTGTGTCTGTTTATGTGAGTATGCGTACATGTGTATGTGTGTCTGTGTTACATGTACATGTGTGTGTGTGTGTTACGTGCGTGCGTGCGTGTGTGTAAGTAATTTACATCTGTGTGTATGGTGTGTGTATGTACATGTCTTTATTTGTTAATGTCTAGATAAACATAGGCTAACGATTCGCTCCGTAACCTGTGTATCATTCATAGATGATGACCTCACTTTTTACCTACCGAGTAATGTTTATTGAATAAAAACAGTAATAAAGGGGGACTCATAGATATATGTAGATGTAGAGAAAAATATATGAAATCCAAAATTGTCATAACCTATATTATTGGTCCAGTACGTACTTAAAATTGTAATGAGATACCAAAGCCCCCCCCCCGTCCCCCCTTCCTCCCCTCCCTATCAATCGAAGAAACAATTATTCGATACCTTTGTTAAGAAATTCCGTAAGCATATCTGCAAAACAAAGATGATACAAAATTGTATCTCCCAGTATTGGAAGTATTGGGCCAATACCCACTCTAAATTTATACAGGACCACCAGTAAAGCATACTTTATCAGATAAAAAAAAGAATCATCTAAATGGTTACATCTGAAAAGCAGATATGCATTAAAATTCACGAAACAATAACGGAAATATTGATGTTAGAAACTGTTTAATTGTTCAGTACTGGTAGTATTGACCCAGTACCAAATACAATTTTTTATGGGACCACCGAGGGATGATCCTCTATCGAATGCAAAAAGAATTTTTAAAATTGGGCCAAGCTTCGCTGAATAATCGGTGTACATACGTACACAAAAGAAAATCATACGAGTCAAACACAGAACCTCTTTCTTTCTGAAGTCGGTTAAAAAATACCCCTTCCACGCCCACCGTTACCCCCACCACTTCTTCTAACCATCCTAATTTTGTCCTATTGCACCCCCACACCCATCCATCACATCCTTACTGACCCCCCAAACACTACCTCTTTGTAAACTCGCGCGTATTTCAGCGTCATGGTCTTAGCGTGACGCTCATGTGATGATAACTTTCTGAATAATACCCCCTCCACTCCCACCGTTAACCCCATCACTGTTTCTAACCATTCTTATTTTGTCCTATTACACCCCCGCACCCATCCATCACATCCTTACTGACATCCCAAGCACTACCTCTTAGTAAACTCGCGCGTACTTCAGCGTCATAGTCTTAGCGTGACGGTCCAAGCGAATTATTACAATCATTCTTTTATAAAGGGATTTCAAACTATTCTATGCTTTTATTCTATGTTTTTTCTACGCTTTTATTTAACTTGCTTTGTTTTCTGCGTCAAAACGCGCGGTCGACTTTTTAAGTACACTCGACGTGGAAAATTTCTGGTCGAATGCGTTTGAATATTTTTGAAATACTGCAATTTCATTGGGTCTCATTGGATCGAACACACGTTTTCGCTAAGATCATTGGAGGATTTCAAACGCATTCGACCAGAAATTTCCCACATCGAGTGTACTTTACAACAAGTTAGGGCTTTAAAATTTCGCACACGTAAATATTCTTGATGACAATACAATAATATGAAAAAAAGTTGTTGCATCTCATTTGGAGCCAGAAATTTAACATTATTCATATATATATATATATATATATATATGTATTCTTTGTGCTTGTATGAATATGATTCATATTTAATAAATAAAATTTGTGTGTAATAATATGTTTGTATTTAGTGTATGAGTATGTGGGTATACCTGAGACGTTCCAAAAAATTTTGTTTCAACAATTGAATAACTAAAAAGTACAAAATAAATTTGGTTTCTGATATAGCAATATTTTTACGATTATATTACAATCAAAATCTTCAAGTAGGTTATGTATTAATTAATACAATTTAAATCTTCGATGAGCACCCGGCGCTTTTCTTTTTTGATGAGCGTCTCACGCTTTTATTTTTGGTAATATAGAAATATAATCGTGAATATACTAGGCTATATTAGAAACCAAAATAATTTATTCCTTTTTAGTGCATTTTAATAAAAGCGCTGTCTTTAAATTTTTTTTATTTTTTTTTTACTCTTAAATAGTACTACAATAAAGCGCAAATACTTCTATTACCTTACATTGTATTATTATCTGAAGAAAATAGCAGTAAGTTTGCTTTATTTTTGTATAACGGAACCGATAGGCTCCCTTGATATACAAATACATAACGTGGTAAAGTTTTAGCAAAATATGTATTGAATTGATTATAATAACATAACTCTCAATACATCAGGTCACTTTGCCATTGTATACGCTACCTCTCTCCCCTACCTGCATATGTTTCCCTTTGAGCGTTATGGTGACATACAAAATTTGATACCATGCATACACATTTCACATATAATACATTAGGGTGTTCATTATTTACCATTATTAAAGTTTATTTTTCCAAATCTTTAGTTTGATATTGGTTCTTTGTGGTAAAAAGAATATGTTTGCAATCTCGCCAAGTCCTAGGGACTATTTTTAGCAAGCTGTAAAGTATCTTCTTTTTCTTATATTATTTAAATGAAAATTTAACGTTTTATAGACTCTATTTACTTTTTAATTACTATTAAATTAAATGTAATAGATTATTTATTGGATATCATTCTATTATAATGTATTTTTACGTACAATTTCTATTTTCATAAATCAGATAGCATATTTAGATTCTTTTTAGTTGTTAGTATTATTGTTGTTTCACATTTAGGAGATACCGGCGCGAAACAGCTATACTTAAGGGGACCTGACCACCTTAGAAATTCAATTAAATTGGTTATATATTTTTAGATGAGAATGAATTATTCATCATATTATGAATAGAATGAAAATATCATTACATTTTCTTTTTCGGTAAATTTATATATTTTATCAAAATTTAACGGAGAAAATTTCTTTTTGTCTTTAGGTGACCTTAAATATCTACCGAAGAGAAACTGCTATTTTTTCATCGTCCACGTGATTTTGAGAGTTCAGTATATACAGAACATAACTTTTGAGGCTCTAAAAATTAAAAAATACAATTGGGAGGAACTTAGTGGCCTGAGACTCCTGACAAAGACTCGGAGGGTATTCAGGGTTTGCTGCCGGATGAGCTAAATTCCCATTTTGATGGGGTATCCATTTCTCACAGTGAAAGTGAGACTGAATTTGGCGTAATCTTGGCATCAGCTAGTGACGAAGGTTTTCAGTTCAGAGAAGTTACATTCACTGATACAGTCCTAACAGTTGCTCATTTCGCTTCGCAAGTTAAGGGTATAAGGCGTCCCTCAAAGTGTGATAGCAAAGGCCCTTCCCATGACAACTAACTATATTCTGAACAAATATTGACGCCATATTATAGGGTTTAATTCGTACAAATTTCTGGTCTCTAGTTTAATACCACAATCAAAAAATCCCATAAAAGTATGATAGTTTAATGATAGTTTAGCTTTATATTACTTGAAAAGAAAGTTTTAATTGTATGCTTTAATATTTTGTCAATTTAATATTCATTTATTTTTTTAAATTATTTTTTAGCTAAGTACATTAATGTTATTTAGCAAAATAAGTGATTATTAGCAACATAAACAATTGAATGTAATTAATTTATACGTTATATTATAAAATATAATATTGATATAATGTTGTTCAAGTATTGACGAAAAGAAACTTCCAACTTTACAATTATAGATGTTCATAATTATTTTCTCAATAATAGAAACAAAAGTCTGGTACATTAAAGAGCACTTAATCGTTAATTGTTCCACGCTGTTTTCATAGCGTTATGTCTCGATAAAGACACTATTATTAACTTGCGAAAATTATAACTATAAACGGGTGCGTCAAAATCTATTCTTACAGCGTTAGTCAATATTATGATCGAAAGATAAATTATTGACTCTATTGACAAACTATTTATCAAATTATGTAAAACCAGGAAGTCATTGACCTATCTTTTTAATCCTGTAGTATTATGTAAAGTTTCGAATGAAAATATCAATGCATCTTATATATATATACCATTTGAAAAAAATCTTGAGCTTCATTCTAGCACGGTCTGGAATTTTTGTTCAAAATGCATTCGTCGACTTATTATAATATTGATTTAATTGACACTTTATATAACTGTAGATTAATACATAACGAAGGGCAATGATGTCTTGGTTTTGTCCAATTTAGTCTCTATATTTAATATAATACTGAACATGCATGAGTCTGATTAAGAGAATGTTAAACAATTCAAATTTCCAACCGAACTTTCTAACCTCAAATCTTGTACCAATATATGAATAATTCATTACAATTAATAAGCAAACCGAATTATGAAAAACCAGGTCATCAATGCCCTTCCTTTTATAGCATTCTACCACTGGGCTAATAATCAGGTAATACTATCATTGTATATATAAATGGCATTTGCCGAAATTTCAGATCACCTTTCGTAGATCTCTGGTTTATTACGAAACTTCATTCAAATGCCATTGATGCAAGCTACAAAATTTTTACTTGAAACTTCGAACAGTGGTAGATAGTTACAAAACGAAGGGCAATGAGCTCTTAGTTTTTCACAATTCTGTTTATTATTTTACTTATAACCAAAATTTTAGAATTCTTGAGTCGATAAGGTAGGGAGGATAAAAATTGACTTTGACATCTCCTTAAGTCTTATTTTATAAAATTACTTTTAAAAGTTTATAAATAAGCCATGGACATATGCCATTAACACACACGCATACAGACACGCACATACAGACACAGACACACATATATATATATACGTACATACGTATATACATACACACATACATACATAGATAGGATCTTACGCAAATTTTGGAAATCATATTTTTTGTGACTCAAAGAACGTTTTCCTAAACATTTGCCATTATGATGCGTTCTCTTTTAGAAGCCAAAAGCAGACTCACTCGCAAATGCTATGATGATCCCTGACCCACTCCTTCAGATACTGCGTCTCGTCGCAGGCCTCGGCCTCCACGAGATCCGGCAGCAGCAGAATCCTGTGCTCCAGTACCCTCAATTGGGCGCAGACGCGATCGACGAAGTTGAACACGAGACAGTCGCAGCCCACGTGCACGAGACTCGTGCTCACGTAGCCGAACACCTGGTACATGTAAGCGGTCCAGAAGCAGGCGGAACTGAGCGTACGGTTGCAAGGCGTGTAGGCATCGACCATCATATCGTGATCGGGATCCGGGTGGAGCAAGGGATTGACGGCATTGCTCACGTTGTTGACGGTCACCAGGTAGATGCAGAAGCGGATTATGTAGCTGCGAAAAATGGGGTAGTGAGAATTCATACGGTTATGACGTTCATCATGTGGAATAATTCAAATAGTTATTGTTTAGGTACGTAAAACTACGTGGTCTTACTTAAAATTGAAATTCGTTACCATTATAATAGTTCGTTAATGGTTAATAAATAACTATCAACAATATCTCGGTCGCTGACTCTTCCACGGTTAATTTTAGGTATCCCTATAGGGATACCTAAAAAACGAGGCTATATCTATTCATTCACCCACCCATCCACCCATCCACCCATCCATCCATCCATCCATCCATCCTTCCACCCCTAGCCCTCAGCGAGACTATCAAGGGGTACGACGAATCTGAAATTTTTGGACGGTTTGAGTTTAATATAATAAATATTACACGCGGTCTTTCTGACTTTTATTACTTTAAGTTCTTAAAAACATGTTTCCTCATCTTCAGACACATTTGGTGATTCCACACTTGCAGATGGATACACTCATACTCACACTGAACACGAAACATAATAATAAGAAAAATAAATTAACAAATAAAATGAAACATAGAATGTTAAAAATATACGCATTCATCCGCACTCACGATTTAATGCACAATACATCGATGCATGATAATTAAAGAATTTATGAGACGCAAATTGCCTTTAATTGTATAATATTGAAATATCTGTGACTAAAATACTAAATAATCAATTTTTTTTAATATAATTTATTTAATTAAGAATATCTAATAATAAATTGCCTTTCATTACAGTGGCTAACTTCATGCTAAACTTCAAGAAATTTTGTCCAGCTTTACTTGAACTCAGAAATATTACATAGAATGACATTTTACCAAGAAAATTACACACCTCTGTTGTACATGTAAATTATTCACACTTTGTTCGTATATATTGCTATTATTTTTTACATTTTACTTGTGTGATTTCAATTTTTCAGGCTATATGAGTATAGAATGACATATTTTAAGTCAAAACAGTTATTTTCGTAAAGAAAGAAGTTATTTTAACAGATAGATTTTGATGTATAGTTTTTAAATTAAAATTTATATAATATCTTTAGAAACCGATACAATAAATTTGTTTCAGTTTACATTTATATATATATATATATATATGGACTAATTATAAAATTAAAATTTTTATAATATATGATACTTTTCCGAATATATGGACTCTTCAATTATTTTGGCTTCATGGTCATCCCGTAAAATGCTCCATCGATCCTCTGAGTATCGCTGTAAAATACTAATAACGTTGGTCCTTCTTAGATATATATTAGTTAATTTAGATACTCCGTTGGTTACCGTTAATATTAGATACAAATTCTCTATCAAAGATCGTACTGATTTTTCAGATACAACATTATCCACAATTATTGTAACCATTAGCATTATTATACTTGTGAAACAAAATGCTGTGTATATTTCGTATAAAAGACTTAATGGTTTCTTGAAGGTTGTTGGTCTCCAAAATCCTGCTAATTTTATAACATTAAAAGATAAAGAAAATAGTCTGTTTTCTATACCAATGACATCGGTATTTTGATTATAATTTACAATATCGATATCAAAATGTTTAGAGCGCGTCATTTTGTCTTATTTTAATCTCGTAAAAAACTGTAAAACTGCGAAACTCAACAGTGTGTAGTTATATAGAAAAATTCTTCGGTTAAACAGTACGATTATGCATCGCAATAATATAGAGCCGAGGTTCGAGTTACTAGACGTACAATGTCGCGATAAAAAATTCCTCCTATTTCCATCATTAGCGCGTCTTATGTTCCGTTCTTCTAATAGTGGACGTATCATCTACCCCAGTCATTATGTGTTATTTGTTTCCGGGAGTATAAGAGAATATTAAAACAGCATCGCTATGGTGACACAAACAAAACACACTAGATCAAAAATACATTACGTGTACGCGTGAACAATTTTTGCATCTAAATATCTTGAAGAAGTTGGTGAATAGTTTTTTAAAGTAATAAATAGTAATAAATGTACAATAGTGAAGATTAATGTGTTATATATGATAATTAAATACTATTAATAAATTCTAGGTTTTTGTAAATTCTTTTTTCATTTTTAAATTAAAAAATTTGTGATCCGATATTGTTAGGACATTCCGAGCGCTGCCGTTGATTGACAGATCGCAGCTATCTATATTCTGTATTGTTTATTGTTATCTAAAGGACAAATCCCTCGGCGTCTGCGCGAAGAGAACACAACGTTATAGTTCAGTATTTAGTTATAATTGAAAAAGCAGGTAATTAGTTCCATAATGACAATAATTTAAATAGAAATATTCTTTAAATAAATTTAGTGTTTTAATAATTCCTAAAATTAGTTACTGAATTTAATAATTTTGTGTCATTTTTAACTTAAATAAAATAAAAAATTACAATCAATTTTTTAAGTTATGTTTAACAATTCTAATAACACCATAAGTTTGTTATGCGATCAAAATAAATTATACAAAAACTATTAATATTATAAAGCTATACAAAGAGAAGCCCTAATATCGCATTAGTAGGTACAAACAAATAATTCATTAATAAAATCTATCGTAGGTTTCATCACAATTTTTCATTTTTCACAAGTCAGAGGGTTCTGTGTTTACAATAATTTTTACGGTAAGGTAAATGTACCACTGACTGGACATGTCCCACTAACTGGACACTTGATCAAAAATATATTATTGCTGAATTGATATTTATTTTAGCGTAAATATTTTCTGAAATTATAATCTGGATATATTATTTTAATAATTAAATCAACTATATTCTTGCTTTTATCTTATTTTTCAGAGTATAAAAAGATTATGTAAAGCTATACGTTGTCGTTTCGGGCAATGCATGTGCACTTTTAAGAGTTAGGCTAAGAGACCCCCCCCCCCTTTCCCATAAGAGTGTAATAATCTTATTTACTCTCAATTTTTCCATTTTTAAAGTTTCTAAGACATAATGAGAGCATGTTTAATAGAAATAGAGCGGAAATATGTGCAAAAAATATTTTTTTTAATAAAAAAGAGTAGTGTCTATTTAGTAGTACTGTGTCTACCCAATACATGGACATATGGATTTACGGTGTTGTTTTGATTCCGAAAGTTATGTTAGAAATATACTCGACGTGATGAAATTGAAGAAACGGGCGTTTAGGTATCGAATACATGTATATTTATTTATACATATATTTGTGTATGCATAATAATGCGTAATTTGGAAGGCTCACTTAATAAATATATTATTCAATAAATCATCACGCTATTGCTCTTGAGCTTAAATATGCTTGAGTCCACAAGTGAGTATGTTAGTGCTTGCATGAGTGAATGAGTAAGGACATGCATAAATGAGCAAGTAAGAAATGAGAAAGTGAGTGTGTGCATGCATAAATGTATGAGTAAGTGTCCGAATGACACAGTGCGTGAGAGAGTGTGTGAGTAACAACATCAACGAATGTGTAAGTGTGTGATTAAATGAGTGAGTGAATGCGTAATAAGTAATTAAATAAGTTCAGAGTGACCAGCTAAGTGAGTGAGTGCGTGAATAAGTAAACAAGTCAATAAGTAAGTGAGAGATTTCATGCGTAAGTATGTCAGTGATTGAGTGGCGTGAGTGATTGAGTAAGTAAGTAGGGGAAAGAATGAAAAGAAAAACTGAAACTGAAACTCAAACTCAACGTATCGAGGTCTATCAGGCGTCAAAATTTTCGTTTTGAGGAGTACTAAAAGGATATAAGTATGTACAAAATAACTTTGTACGCGCACTATCTACAGAGCAATTTCCGTGGAACACAGAATTTTCAGAACAATTAAGCTTCGACAAATAACGAAGTGGCGATGACCTAACCGATATACCATACCGACGACAGATATAAGTTCTTACGTACGCGATAACTGGTATGTACGAAAATGCATTCTGTACGAAATAGCCCCGGTCCCTCCTAAGCGTGGAAGTGATCGAATACGAGAGTGATTAAGTGCGTACATGAGTGCATGAGTGTGTAAGAGAATGCGTGCATGAGTGCGTTAGTGGTACCAATACTATTTTATTACATTTTGTTATAAGATACCAGCAGGAATAAACTGAATATGCTACACTCGGTTGTGAGATATTGAGTAGATAAAAAAATTCCGAACTATAAGCTCTCAAAGAGTATTGGCTACTGTATGCGACTCAGGAATGACAGAACCATGATATCCCTTGTCTCACTGATCACAAGTTAAAGAAATTCTGGGCTGGTTCACCTCAAATAAATCTACTGTAAGTACAAGTGTTCTTCTATTCTAATAATTCTGTAAAGTTTGTTTAAAGCAGTGAAATATGTTATACGTTGTTTAACAGTTAACTAGTCTATATATAGACATGCATCTAAATAACGTGCAGTATTATTACAAATAATTTATGTGACAAAGTATACATATATATATATATGATAAACTTATGAACTAGTAAGTAACCAACGATTATTTTGAATATAATTTTGTTTTAAAAAGTTTGTTTTAATCAGTTTTCTGATTTCTTATCTGTTAGATTCAATTTTCCTGTCATGTGAAACATATAATCCTCTTTATTTAGAGCACATGATTAATACAACAAAGTTATAAATCTTTTTAATATTTAGAGTTCGTACCGTGGTAGAAAATTATCTAGTTTTATCGAGGCCCTCGATTATTCCCATGGAAAACTAGATAGATCTACATAGTTCTAGATTAATTTTCCACCAGGGTAATAATATAACTTCTTTACAGCAAAAACAATGAAATCAGGAGGTACATGGGAGTTTATGATTTTTCTTTCACTAAATTCCAATAGTAAAGTAAATAGTGAGTTTTTAAACAGTCATCATATACCTGATATAAATCGTCTCTTTCAAATTTGCATTCATTACATTTCATTTTTCTATCTTCAAACATACAGGTTAATACAATCATGTATAAGTCGATAGTTTATTGTTTGGAAATTCTTGTTTATTTTGTAACGGGATACATATAACCCTAATGATGTATTTTTATGTATTTCATTTCGTTATTGAAAACTAACATATAAAATAAGACATTCTTCATCGCAGTTGCGTTACCGCTTCGTATCGTTGTTAAACTGAAATGGAATACCCTTACAATAGTTTCTTAATAGTCATTGATTAGCTTATAATAAAAGAAACTTAATAAAGAAAGTCTTGTTCTTTGAGATACATTGCATCCCTAATGACGCTGATGTATGTTCCCATAATTACTTATAGGCTGTATAAAGTAATACATCTTTGTACACGTGTACGTGTACCCTTACGATACGAGCTACCTATGAATTAAAATTCAATGACGCAATAACGAAGAAACATAACTTGGAGTTAATTTGTCTCTAGAAACATTGCATTCTATTTCTATTATTGTTATATTGTATTCGCTAATTTCCATAGTAATTTGAACACAATAACAATAGTAGGTTCATGACCTGACGATCTTTTAATACCTCTCAATACTTGTATTGAGAATAGCAGAAACGCATCGAGGGAGCCTCGTTCATTAATATTAAAGAACACTATTGCCTCTTCGCAGTTTTAAAATAACGCATCGCATTGCACGAGGGAGAAAAGGCAGGAATATAGAAAAATACAAAATAACAGGGTACAGTTTTATAAGGCTGATATTATATGCGCATGATTAATCTGCCTGTAAACTTATGGTAAGGGAATATTTTTCTTCAGTCCTTGGTGAACCGTCTAAGCGACTGCTTCGACTTGTAACATAAACGTTGCAGAAACCTTTAAATGTCCGCTTTCTGTGTCAAAAGAAATCTTGTAGAAACGTTTCTGCGACATTACTGACTGCTTCGAGCTGGCTTTTTAGTTGTATCATCCGGATGGTACTACCAAAATGGCAGATTAATCTCAAAAGTTTTATCGTTTTCTATTATTTTTTACAAATTTTTTGAATGTCTCTGTTGAAAAGTTGCGGCAACGTTCCTACAATGTACCAAATGACACATAAGCCAACTTGAAATAATCAGGAATATCGTAGAAAAGAAACGTTTCTACAAGGTTTCTTTAGATACGCAAAGTGGACATTTCAAGGTTTCTGCAACGGTTCTGCGGGGTTCTTGAAACTTTTGTAGAAACGTATCTAACAAGGTGAGTAGACATCCCCGAGAAATGATTTTTGGTCAGACTTCGAGAGGAGGTTTCTGGTACCCAAAAATGAAGCCTAGTACCCATAATTCTTTCTAATGGGCCCTTATTACCGAGGTATGATGTAATTTACTCGAAGTATGCGTTATGTTAATAAAAAAAATTATCTATTCTTCTAACTATAACTTTACAAATTTTTATTATAGATAAATGACCAAAAGAATAATATAAAGGAGGCGAAAAAGCTGATCAAAAGTTATTTACAATTGAAAAAGGAGACCGAAATTGCATGAATATTCAAAGAAATTTAACTCTTTTAAATTCGTTGATTTTCCATGTATCTTCAGTCACCATCTTCAATTGTTAGTAAATTTTCATCAAACTAATATTTTTATACGTAACAGAGATTAAATTATAGGTCCTTTTGCCTTACTTTTATTATATTTTGAATCATTTATCCATAATAAAAACTTGTAGAGTTACGGTTAGAAGAAGATGTACCTTTTTTCATTAAAATAACGAATATTTCGAGTAAATTACCTCATATTTCAACAACTAGAATGAATTACAAGTGCTAAGCTTCATTTTGGCTACCAGAAAACACCTCCCAAAGTCTGACCGAACTTCGTTTCCCGGAGGTTGTGCACTCTCGTGAGTTCTCCTTGTAAGTTTTCAAAAACACATTGCCGAAACTTTTCTACAACGTTCCATGCTAAACGACTTACGGCAACATATATGAACGTTTGTGGTCATATATGGCTGTATATAATTATATATGTACATAATTTATATAGTAACATTCTACTTTCCAGATCTATATTTTGTACACAAACATTCGAGCAAAACAAACATTCGTGTGAAACCGTACTATTCCCTATATCTATAATTTCTAAATTTTATGCACTACATAATTTAAGATGTTATAGGTGTAGGAAATATTTGTGTAGAAAGTATTCGTGTAAAATTTATATAAGAGACGAAACAATTACTTGTGTGCAATAAATCGGTGTAGAATATATTTGGTGTCATTTGTAATTGTATATTAAGGTAATATATTATCACATGATTATTAATAAAAAATTTTTCTAAATTTATTTGGTTTCTAAAAAAATAGTATACAAATTTTTTAATGAAAAAGTGCTTCATTTTTCTTACTTACTATTCATTCATTTTTTATTGGATAAAATAGGCTTATGTTTTTATCAAGTTAAGAACATTTATTTGTTTATCAATAAATTTTGGAAAACTTGCAGAAAGGTGTCGGAAAATGAACTCGATACGCCCAGACGAAAAGCAAGCGCCCTAATCGCTTAGCCCAACCCGCGAACTGTTTGTTAGTCGCGAATTGGAGGTTAGGTTCTTGCACGAGCGTTAGGCATATTCTGCTAAATTGTAGAAGTAAATTTTACTCAACTAAAATTCAGCAATTTGTACTCAACCAACTTAAGCAAATCTTACTATGGATTTTTTTCCGTGTATAACTTTCATCATAATAAAAAAAAAATTATCAAGATAGTGCGGAGTA
Source organism: Gastracanthus pulcherrimus (assembly GCA_949152435.1). NCBI lineage: Eukaryota > Metazoa > Arthropoda > Insecta > Hymenoptera > Pteromalidae > Gastracanthus > Gastracanthus pulcherrimus. The sequence continues at coordinate 70,333,498 of OX424572.1, forward strand.
CGTCATCGAAGTGACGATGCCAACCAAGCTGCTTATCTCCTTACTGTACTATATATGTATATAAATAAAAAAATTAAATTCTTTTTTTTTAAATGTCACATTGTGTTATTTAAGTAAAGCCAAAACAAGCATAAAAATGGCGGATTAGAGCAAATCGTCGATTTTTATCCCCAGCCTGCATTACTTCCCCTGAATTTAAGAGACTTAACTTCGTATGACTTTTTATGTATTTTTAGCCGTAGAATCACGTGGTGTAATTAGTTTCTCATAAAAATGATTGAAAATATATTTTATTTTGATAGTACTTTTCACAGGGTGTTGCGGAACTGACCTGTTACGGAACTGACATTTTACTTTGAAACTGCTCTGATAACTCTTAGCCTTAACATAGTTAACATACAAACTTTTTTGCAAATAAGTCTTATATATCGTACTATTAAGTAACGAAAAACACTTTTTACTTGTAGTAAAACATCTAGTAAGCAGTATTTAGATAATAATTTAGTAGTGTTACGGAACTGACCTTTACTGCTTTTTATTGAAATCTGTAGTGAGAAAACTATTTGTACTCGAGAAATTTTGATTTCCCATATCTTTTTCTGGATACGATTGATGAGTCATAACATATAGTTTACGAATTCTCCATTAGAATGGTCTATTATATCAAACTACTACGCTTTTTGGTGTAGATACTGTTGTCATCAATATTTTATCGCCAACTGCTGGACAAAAAGTATGCACCTTGCTTTAATGATATTTAGAGAATTTTTAATTTAAAACCAATACAAATGTATGTTATTAATGTGATAGTTTACTATGTAAGTATACGGAGGATTTTTTTACCTACCTTACTTCTGCGCACAGTGCCGTTTTATATCGAAAATTAAACCAAAACATGCATTTTAGAAAGAGAATTGACCCCTTTACGTGGTGAGAAAGTAGAGGAAAATGCGGTGAAAATTCGAAAAAATAAGTAGAAATTCCCGAGTATAGTTAGATTTTTTACATTGCTTTAAATGGGACAAATCCATAGATATTATTTTTTTCAGCTGTCCCCGCACTTAAGGTATTAATTATTCCTATAAAACTCATTTCTAAACGAGCTTTAAACGATAGTTGGTCTCATACGTTTCCTCGAGGGAGCCGCTATGGGCATCCTGTTTTGTGTTTTGGACGCGTTACAGAACTGATGTTTGAGACCTAATTTATTGATTTGTTCTAAGGAGACCAACCTGAGTTAAACTAGAAAAAAGAAACTTTTTTTCATGAACCGATAAAAATTTTTTCTTTAAAAGCAACTGTATTCTGAATTTTTTTTTACTATAAATACTTGATAATATCTGTAATTTTAACGTTGTAAAACTACAAAATCTTGCTCCTACGTGACACAAGATATTACCGTTGTCAATACTATATTTCTTGAAAAACTTTGCTCTGTGCACGTGCCTAGGCGACACGATCAACAAAATTTTTTTCCGACGATAATTTGTACCCTTATGACATGTACTAAAACTTTTATGGTTTACTTTTCCCTTAAAAAGTTATTTTATCATTATTTTTAAGAGAATAAACCAATATTTTCAATTACCGTCGGAAAAAATTTTCACATGGATTGACGTAATATTTGTAGATGACAACGACAATACACTAGAGTCTAACAATACGGTGCCGAATTTTCCTAGCCACCACAACATCTTCGACTTTGTGACTGACTATCAAGTGGCACTGTCTCCAACTCCTAAAAACGGTACTTATAGGAATTTCAATGCAATAAAGAAGGATGGTTTATTATCAATTTTCTTCAGCTATGACTGGTCAGGCATTGATTGTCCAGACTCGGATGTGGAGAGTAGCCTCGAATGTCTGAGTTCATATCTCATGAAGACCTTAGACCATCTCGCTCCTCTGAAACAGTTCAGACCAAAGAAAAAAGGGTATTCCCCGTGGGTTGACATTGAGCTTAGACAGTTATATGACAAACGTGACGCAGTTCGCAGTCGATACAAAAGAACAAATGACACCAGTCCTTAGCAAGAGTACCACCAATTTGCTTCCCTCGCAGAGCAACGAACTAATGAAGCAAGGGATTCTTTCTACCAAAATAGAATTTTCGACGCTCTCGAAAATTAAAAAGATATCTGGAATAAACTCAGAAGTCTTGGGCTGCTGCCGACATCTCGTAAGCAACTGTACGGCTTTACGCCGAATGAGCATAATTCTTACTTTGCCAGAGTCTCCATTCCTATCAAACTGAGTCTGAGGAGGAAATGAGTGAAATCCTCGCTTCTGCGAGTGATGGCAGATTTGTGTTTAAGAAGATAACTTTTTCAGATGTAGTTTCGGCAGTAGTTCATTTTACCTCCCAGAGTAAGGGCGAGTATGGCATTCCGTAGAGAGTAGTTGCTAAAGCTCTTCCTTTCCTTGATCACCATTTCACCAAGATTTTTAATACCTCACTGGTTAGTGGCATCTTTCCTGGAAGTTGGAAGAAGGCTCATAAGGAACCTCTAAAAAAGATAATAATTCCATCTGCCGTATCTGACTTCCGTCCAAGTGTCCTCCTGAGTATTTTCTTTAAAGTTCGCTAAAAGATTGTTGATGAGCATGTGACTGAATTTCTAGAGTCAAAAAAGATCCTTGACCTTCTCCAGACTAGCTGTAGGCAATACAATAGTACGGAGACTGCACTTCTTAAATTAACTGAGGACATCAGATCTGGTATTGACTGTGACAGAAAGTGCTACAAGCAGCTCCTAACTGTTTCACTCTTATTTGACTTCAGCAAGGCTTTTATCACGATTTCCCCGTCCAAATTACTGAAAAGGTTAATCCAGATGGGGGTTCAAGTCATATTTATCAGGACGTAACAAAATAGTGCTTACTAAATCTAATGGAGATTCAGATTGGCTAGAAATCAATCCGTACCACAGGGCTCCGTTCTTGGCCTCCTTCTGTTCAGTATATACATAAATGACCTACATCATGTACTCACGTGCAGCAATGTTATGCACTTACTCTACGATGACTTGCAGACCTACACTCAAGTTACTAGAGCTGATCTTTGTGAGGGCATTAATCGTTTATCAGCTGTTGCGCGAACAGTGTCGAGTTGGGCATGTAGTAACGGCCTGCAACTTAAGGTAGGACTATGGTGAAAAGACAAACTATTTTTATTGTTCAGTTTTATGAGCTAAAATTTGCAGAGCTATTGATAAAATACGAGTTTTTAAAACGACAATGATCAGTTTTCAAAATGTCACTTGCGCATAGCATTTTGAGAAAAAGCTCTGAAAAGAATTGAGTCAATTATTGATTGGTCAATAAAATAAACTGTTGACAGAATTTAAAAAATCGTCTTCTTTTTCCTTAAAACAATTTAGTTTTCATTTGACTTATGAAAATGTCTAAAAAATCACGTTTTTTGATAATGACTGATGGATAAAATGAGATAAGAAGAAAAAAATTTAAATGTAGTCAACAGTTTATGTTCTACATATAGATACTAAGGTATATTTTCAGAATTTTTCAAAAAGATTCATATAAATATCATGCGCAAGCCACTTTTTAAAGTTAGTAAAATTAGTTGCGAGAAAAGCCCGATTAATGATTCAATATTGTATGTTATCTAATGTAAATTGTTTTACTTAAATGCGTATAACTTTGTTAAAACATCAAGTTTTTATATCTGATAGGTTTCAAAATATTTTTACAATTACAAAGATTAATAAAATTAATTAATTTTTTTTTATATTTTGGCCAAAAAATACCAGAGGTAAAGACAACAGAGTTGGTAAGACAAAAGCAATTATATTTGGTTCAGATTATAATATTAACAAGTACGGGCTTTGCAGTTTCCTGGCATTTAGGTACAAGACAAAGTTGTTATCCCTTTTCTGAAGACTGTGACTAATTTTGATGTTGTTACGAATTCAAAATTAACGTGGAAACTGTAATTGGATGCGTGTGGTAACTAGAAAGGTAAATCGAGCCCTGTACAGTCTCCGATCTTTTCGATACATCACTGAAGTATTACATGTACAGCTTGTAAATGCTCTTGTTGTCTCTCACTTTTATTACTGCTCTTTAGTGTACCGTATCAGGCGAGCTCCAGACTATGCTACAATGATTGCAGAACTCATGTGTGAGGTACATCTGCCATGTGAGAGGGAGCGAGCACATCACTCCCTACAGGAAAAAACTTATAGGCTCGTTTAATATAGACGGGAGAAGGGAGTACTTTGCGACGGTGCTATTGTATAAATCAATTAACATAGGGCAACCACCGTACCTTGCGACCCTTTATCAAAAAGATCAGGCTAGGACTTCCAGTAGATTGGCTATAGGAGAACTCATGGTCCCGACGGTAAATACTGATACGAATCTCAAAATAATTACGGTCTCATGGTGCGCGCCTATGGAGTATGCTTCCACGTAACCTACGGTGCCTGCCATTATTATATAAATTTGAAACGGCGTTACATAGGCACCTAGCACCATCATATGGCGACCATGTCCAATAATGACACAATTGTTATAAATATAAGACCGACAGATACACTTGTGCGATACGTTAGATTTTAAGTTACAATGAGCTGTGAAGCGTCATCACCGTGACATACTTTGTATTACTGATTTATATGTGCGAATACTTCTGTCTATGTTGTAGCGACTGTGATTAATATACATATCTTTTTTGAGTATTCAAAAATAAAAATTATATCAATCAATCAATCTATTATAGTTAGTTGTGCCATACATGTATAAAAGATAAGAAGGCATTTTTGTTCGACTGTAAAAGTGTCTAAGAGGCCTGGATGCAAAGTGGGCAAGTTACGGTGGAATCACCCATATATCTATCACGTCTCTTTACTCTTACTGATACAAGGTATTTAGTAAAATGAATTATGAGCAACAACTTGATTGAGATTTATTGATAATCATCAGTTTATTATTTTATAAAACAAATATATAACAAATAATAGTTAAGGTTTATAACAGGGCCCTCTGACTCCTTCGGAGTGAAGTTTTAATACAAGGAGAGAGATATTGTATAAGATAAGACAGTCTTCTGTTTAATATAATATTTTCAGTTAGATCGTTGCAATAGATTGAATGCTGAATACGATACTTTTACAAACTAAAAATATTAAATAAAGTTCGTTTCATTTCCATGCCAATTACTAATTTAAACTTAATTAAGATAGGATTATAGTGAAAAGACAAACTATTTTATTGTTCAGTCTTCTTATGTAGGATGATATTAATATTTTCTATATCAATTTTTAGCTTAAGATATCGATTATTTGCAGAGCTATTGATAAAATACGAGTTTTTAAAACGACAATGATCAGTTTTCAAAATGTCACTTGCGCATAGCATTTTGAGAAAAAGCTCTGAAAAGAATTGAGTCAATTATTGATTGGACAATAAAATAAACTGTTGACAGAATTTCAAAAATCGTCTTCCACTTCCTCAATACAATTGAGTTTTCATTTCACTTATGAAAATGCCTAAAAAAATCACGTTTTTTGATAATGATTGATGGATAAAATGAGATATGAAGAAAAAACTGCTACCAATTCATTGGCACTTAGTTTCCCCAAACTAAATTAATTGTTCTAACATAAAACTTTTTGTTCTAATAAATTAATTTTAAATTGTTATATCTCTTTTCAATTAGGAGCTCAAAAAATGTGTGCTGATATATCATTGATGATTTAATTCACAACAGTTAATTCATCTAGCTGTATCCATAATCTTATTTTTATTTTACATTTATATTCTTAATTTATATCTACATATAAATTGAATCTGTTTTAAGCATTATTCGGTACCATTATTTTTTTAAATTACTAATTTTATTTTTATACATTTTACCTTGAATTTGAATTCAATAACATCTAAAATCACATAATTAGATCGTTCATACGTATCATTTTTACCCAAATTTATTAGAAATAAAACATAAAAAATACTGATATACATTATTTCAATTAATCTTCCAATATCTTTTCAAACAATATTTCAAAATATCAATGAAGAAATTATAAAAAAGCAGAAATATCACCGATTAAACAAAAAAAGACGTTTTTATATATAACAAAAGAAGAAAAATAATTGAAAGTAATTTGACATTGGAGAATATAAGTAATTTTATATACTTTTTCGAATACAAAATGAAGCGATCATAGAGGCTCCCTTGGCTCAGTAGGTAAGATGCTTGTGTACCAATGCAAGACGCTTAAGCAGTCTAGGCTTCGATTCGCGGTGAATATTCTCGATAATTTTTTCTTCTAGTTTTACGTCGGGAAAATATCTCTGACTACGCATTATGCTTTGATACAGGATGTATGCGCCCATATAGTCTTCTCAAGTGTCTGATACGCTAGTAAGCAGGTGATGGGTTTCGCTTGACCGACATCGCACAACACAACAAACAAGTATGTAAAATACAAATGTAAAATACGAAATCATATATGCATTGTGACATATCGGAGTCCCAAAAGAGAGGGGACACATGGCCATTAAATCATATTATTTCTAAAATACAAAAATAATTTACCTTATGGATTTCAGAATATCGTAAAATATCGTAAAATAAAGAAATCATTGTAAAATAAAAACGGACCGATGAATCTATAAATTTCTTTTTAATTCAGAATCTTCATTAAGAAACGAAAAAATGAGCTCTGGTTTCCGAACAATGACCGCGCCGTTATCGAGATATAAACGATAAAAAAATATTAAAAAACATAACCCTAAATAACACTGAATGTAAATGTCATTATAATCTAAACTTCTAACAGTTTCAAGAGATAGTAGAAATCTACCTTTCTGGAAATTTTCAGGAGGAATAATGACATTTTACTCAAGTTATCCTTCGCCAAAGAAAGAAAAAGATTTTTTTACAAAATTACTTTTTATCTTAAAAAAAGAAAAGGATAAAGGCTTGAAAGTTTTATAAAATATTCTTATCCATATTCCTAATCACCTCAAATTTAATTTATATAACAGAAAAAAGAAAGTAGCTTATTTAAAATTTCGGGTCAGAAAAGATAGGTAAGTTTATGCTCTACCAAATGCATAAAAAATGAATCGATGATATTATTTTAAACATACCAAAAAAAAAACGGAAAACTAAAACTAGAAAATCGAACAACCGCTAGAAAACAAAAATACATCGAAAACCACACACATTTTTTACAACCCCCTTACTTTCAAAAAAACAAAATCATTCAGTCCTGAAACATAAATTTTGTCCGTGAATATTCAGAGTAATCTTCATCCACACACGCACATACACGCACACACACACACTCACACACACACACTCACACACTGGCACACAAATACATACACACATACACGCACACACACACACAAATACACACACACACACACACACACACACACACACACACACACACACACACACTAACACACATACACGCACATTCACACACACACACACACGGACACACACTCACACAAACATCCATGCAGACTTTTTCTAAAAATAGTGTATTTTGACTCCTAATGTCTCAAAACATGTTTCTAACATGTTCTTAGCAAAACTTTTTTTTATCTTTATGAAGAAGCAACCTTTAAATGTAGTCAACAGTTTATGTTCTACATATGCTAAGGTATATTTTCTGAAAGTTTCAAAAAGATTCATAAGAACCTCATGTGCAAGCCGCTTTTTAAAATTAGTAAAATTAGTTGCGAAAAAAACCTGTTTAATGATTCAATTTTGCATATTATGAAATATAAATTGTTTTACGTAAATGCGTATAACTTTGTTAAAACATCAAGTTTTTATATCTAATAGATATTAAATCATTCTTATAATTAAAAAGATTATAAAAATTTAAAAAAAAATATTTTGATATCTTGGCCAAAAAACACCAGAGTCCTACCTTAAAGAAATGTTATATTAAACTCACCTTTAAGAAAGTTTCAGGAGATAAATCTACTAAAGCGTTGTTAAACAATGTAAGTTTATTAGATGCTGACACCATTATAAAAAGAAGCATCTTCTTCGTTTCTGTACTAAGTAAGAACCAGTCCATATCGAAGATTGCGTTGACAATGTTAGTACTCTTTATTAGGAATAGAATAAATAAACTGTTTTATTAATTAACAAATATTAAATGTAAGTAAACTTCTAGCTTACGCTTTCTGATAGCTTGTATCCGTACCAACAGAAGATAAAATTTTGCGTCAACACGCAAAAAAGAAATGTAAACACTGCCAGAAAATCAGGACTGAATAAGTCTTGCTTGGATAAAAAATAGATGTTTGTGCATACTATAGAAATAGTTGTCACAAACTGAATAGTAACCAACTCGTAAAACGTTTTATTTAACTCTTCAACTGCCCTTTGTATCAAAATGAAATAATTTTAATAATAAAGGAGTAATATAAAATTAAACAATTCAGAAGCTATTCGGGATGAGGGCATATCTGCTAAAATCATGTGATTGAGATATTCAAATTGTAAATTTTCTTTCTTTTACAGAGCCATGGAATTCGAACCTCAATTAACTCGGAATATAAAGGTCATTATGATCTGGACAAAAAACTGGAAATTTTCAGAAGGAATGACGCCGATCTACTCAAGTTATCGTGGACCATAGAAAAACGATTTTTTTCACAAAATGATTTTTTCCTCGAAAAAAGAAAAGAATGAAGACTTGAACGTCTCTACTCTTTCATGCATTTATGGACCTTGTTTTCGAAGAAAAGTTCATTTACCTCATGGTTCCAGTTGCATCGGTGGACCATTTTTCATGAATCAGGGCTTAAAATGTATGTTTTCAATAGGGCTATGGTCGGAGTAAAGAAGAATTTTGATAAATTACACCTTGATGCAATCGATTCCTTCAAGAATTTTTTAAAATTTTGACACTGGAGTTGTACACTTGTGGCTTTTTACTCCACATATTCCAAGAGACAGAAGTTGAGACGTACCTAACTGCATAGTGCAAAAAGTTGATATATGCATAATAACTCCATAGCACTGAAATTTAAATAATTCTAGAATGAATCCATTACAGCAGTATGTACACTAGGGCGGTTCAAATATTCCCGAATCTTAAATTTTCTTCTTCTAACCCCTTCAAAATGTTGTAATTGGCTTAAAAATGAGATATTCTGTCTGTCGGTTGCCTGAAGTTAACATTAAGAGGTCTCTACAACCGCAAACCGGTTCTATTTTAAGCACTTTTATTACATTAGATGAAAAAATAATTGTATGTTAATTTATCCAGCTACCAAATTTTTGTTAAGTTTATTAAAAACTTCACCGCATTAGGCAAGCCAAAACAAAATTCCCGCTAGTTTTTTGTAATGTTAATATTGTTTAATATTAACCTTTTTTGTAATGTTAATATTGTTTAATATTATTTAGATTATAAGAAACTAGTCACTCATATCGAGAGGCCTTACATCGAGAGTTCACTGTATATTTTATTATTACTGTAATTTTATAAATAAAAGAAAACTTTGAATATGAATATCTGTAATCGCGATTTTGTACATCTACCTTTATTCTCCGAAGCTCTTAAATTAAACTTACATATAAATTTTATGATGATCTTTGATACACTCTTTAAGAAGCGAAATTTCATACTGCGAAACATTGATACGCTCGTGTACTTTTTCTGCGATACGAGCAGGTAACTTATGCAATCTGTCAACAAATATTTTCATGTGACTATTGATCCGCTCTATAAAGTTGAAAATCAAACAGTCAGATCCAACATGAGCAGTGCTAGAAATTGCATATCCAAAACATTGGTAAGCGTAGGTGGTCCAAAAGCAGGCGGAGCCACTTCTATCGCACGGCGAGTAACAGTCGAATACCAGTGTATTATTGGGATTGTCGTGAATTATCGGATTCAGCACGCCACTCAAACCATTAATCAAGAGCAGCGTAAACCATAACTGCGTTACAAATCTAAAGAAATGTATGTTTATTAAAAGTTTGTATGAATATTCTTTTCACTTTTACAAAAAAGTTAGCATGTCAGCAGAAATTACTTTAACCCCTTAGACCCCAGAGTTACGATTACGTCCATCCACTTTTAAGCACGCGTACAATTTTGATAATCGATAAAAAAACTTTCTAAAACATGTTGTATGGATGGAGAGTAAAACGTTGATAGCGTTAGATTAGATAACAAATCTAATTGGCTTCCTTAAAATTCAAAACGGCGACGGCATATTGGCAAATCAACACGTAGGGGCAAAAGCAATGTGCATGGCTCTACAGATTTTTCCATCAAATTAAAACCAAAAATTATATTCTTAAAACTTTTTCGATTGGTACTAGTACAAGTGCACTCAAACTAAATTTTTACCTGGCTACTTATTAAAATTAAGTTAAATTAAGAACAGGACGACAAATAATCGACGACCAATATGGTTCACCTCTACGAATCATATTTACATCAAGTATTTTCTTTAAAAAACTATTAAGTGCATTGATCTATGGCTGGGTCTTAAAGGGTTAATCAAACACTTCTACAACAATAGTATCTAAAATAGATCACTTAAGGATATTTACAAGTTAAGTTCTTGTATATTTACACAAGATGGGCTTTTCCACAAAGTAAAATAATTTTTGTCAGTAAATAAATTAACAAAAACTATGTGGAGATAAATAGAAAATTTACAAAAGATTAATGCTCTATTGATGAGACTACAGCATGCTTTTTGAATAGAAATACGGTCTTTATAAAAGTAGTATATTAAAAAAGTCTTTATATACGGTCAAATAAAATGTAGTTTAAAATAATACTTCTCCGAATGCATGGACTTCATTAAAATCAACGTTTCATCCTCATTTCTTGCGATACTCCATCTTTCGTGCATTATACTCTTTTCCAATAGATGGATAACTTTAGTTCTTCTCCACAGCAAATTTGTTATTTTTAGTAGACCATGAGAAAAGATGACTATCATGTACCAACTTTCTAATAAAGATGTGTCACTGGTCATAGTACTGCCTAACAATATTGTAAATATAAGCATTACTACACTAAGGAAACAAAAACCCGTGTAAATCCTATAACATATGTGTGGTAAACGTAATTTTATGGTTGTCGGTTCCCAAATCCCAGCTGCTTTTAGTAGGAAAAATGTCGTAGGAAAAACTTTATCTTCTATGCCAATATTATCATCATTTTGTTTATTATTAATGTTATTGATTTTAGTGAACAAATTTTTAGTTTTAAACATCTTATTTCTTTAATTTGGCTAATTTAACCGAATTAAAAAAAGCAAATGAAAAACAAAATTTATTAGACGATGAGTTGGTTCTATCACGGGAAATAAAAGAATTACACTACGTAGTATTTCGTATCAAATAAGACGATATTGCTATAAAATATGTTTCTGAAACTTCCCCTACCTCTATTTTTACATCGTTGTTAGCGCATTACAGAATTTCAATATTTCATGCGCTTTCTATATCTAGCAATGAAGTATTCTCTAATGTTACTTCCATTTTTTAAGAGAGAATAATAAAATACTATGCATTTCTATAGTAACACACGCAATAACATGCACGTCTTATGTCATAAACAGAAAATAAAGTGAGCAGTAGCTCGTAGATATTCACGCAGTATATGTTAACTAGTTGCGCATTTAACTAGTTGCAAACTCTGTATACAATGTTCGCAGGAACTCTTAAATAAAAAATAATTTATTAATTGCTATGTGGAATATATTTTAATTTGAGTTTATATTAATAAGTATATATATTATCAAATTGAAAATTTGCCAATAAAACACATATTGTTATGCTACGGATTTTTGCATCTAAATGTCAAATTTAACAAATTATTTTTCAATGATAAATATTTTAAATACGGTAATTATATAATAGCTTTTAAAAAATCATTTTCTTGTGCTTATTTTCATAATAGAACTACTGAAAGGTAATTTGATAGGTTCAAGACATACTCGATTCTAAAAGTAAGAAACTTTAAAAGTTTTATTAAATAAGAAATGCTTATTTTTGTATTTACGAGTGAATCTCACATCTCATCTCGGGATTTCTTTATGATATTTTCCTAATCTGTATTGCTTTAAAAATTGGCAAATGTATATAACATTTTGTGAATGTACACTCGATGGAATAAACATCCGATAGAATTTGTTTGAATCTATTTTAAATACTGCAACTTGATTGGATCAAATGTTCGTTTTCGCTAACCTCAGTGGAGGATTTAAAAAAAATTCAAACAAATTCTATCAGATGTTTGCCCCGTCGTGTGTTCCTTAAGCACTCGCAATAAAGCTTTTGTAAATTTTTATGCAAGATAGAATAATACAAAAAATCTTTGAAAAATAGCTATTTTTTTGCATTCAAAGTAGGGTATCCCTGAGTTAAATTTTCTTCTCAAAATTAGTAGTTTTTGTTTTCTGAAATTCAGAACATATAACAATTGTGACATTTTACGTGTTTAATTTATAAATTACATTAATATATGGCAGAAAGTAAGTAAAAAAAGTCATAGCAATGTGATAATAAATTTAATTACTTTAAATAATGTTAACCCACATAAGACAGTTATTAATTACTTACTCTCCTTTGTAAAGCAAATGGCATTTGCAAAGAAATATTCATAACCTAGAGGTTAAAAGTTCCTTAGATTTTCCCATGTTTGATAATCAAATTCAGTATCATCTGTTGTTATTTTCAGTATATTATTTCTTTTTTATAGCACAGTGTACACTCGACGTGGAAAACGTCTGATACGAACGATTTGAGTTCTCATTATTTGTCAAATTAAATTAGCTAAAACGTGCATTCGATCCAATAAAATCCAATAAAATTACAGTATTTAAAATTTTCTTTTTATATTTTTTTTAACTTCACTTAAAATTGATCCTTTATTAGTAGGATTGTTTTTTACTTTTATTCAAGATATGCATTTCTCAAATAAATAAAATTTTATTCATATTTTAATCCTCAAGCACGTGACTTTTGTTATAACGTCGTTACGTAAGTGCAAGCGGGCCCATAACCCAATCATTTTTTAATTGGTTGCATATCTCGAGCTGTATTAAATAATACAAAGGTTTGATGGTAGCGAAAGAAAACTGTCATAGCTTGTATGTGCTTTCGGGTCTAAATTCAAAATGTTATTATCGCTTTTATACATTTTTCAATACAATTTTTCTCCGCTTAGCTTTATTCTTAATAACATAAGGTATAAAGTTTACGAAATGAAATACAGATAACTGATTTATAGATAAGCATTATTTTATTGTTTAGAAAAATACATTTTTATCAACTCTTAGCTAAGGTTTTTAACAGTACCCTTTAAATTTTTTGGCCTTAAGTTTAAATCCATCGAGTGAGGGTGCTTTCACATGGAGTGGAAAATTTTCAGCGGAATGGAAACGTAACTTCGGTAGCGTAAATTTTTTCCGCTCTATCGAAAATTTAACTTACCGTCGAAAACCAAAACGCATAACCTAAAATAAACAACAAGTTAACCTAAAATTTTGTTGATATGCTATGTACATGCTATTACCTATAAATAAATTTGTGAATAAATGTACTAGTAGCTATGTAAACTTAAGACTATCTATCGGCACTGATTGTTCATCACTAATGATGAATTTCTAATTTCTATGATGATGAACTTACATGGAATTCTGGATATTTTATTTCTAAATTGAGTTTAAATCTAAATTTAAACTGTTGTTTATTTTACGTTATGCGTTTTGGGGTTTTCGACGGAAGGTAAATTTTCGACGGATCGGAAATAATTTGCACTACAAATGTTCCGTTTTCGTTCGGCTGCAAAATTTCCGCTTAATGTGAAACCACCCTGAAATGTTTTATTTTAATACCACAAATGTGATTGTAATTATTTTCAGTTTGATTGTTGCAACCGATTGAATGCGGAATACGATATTTTTATCAACTAAAAAATGAAATATTGAATTTTGTTTTATTTACATGCCAATTATTAGTTTAAGATAATATTTTATTAAATTCACCTTTAAGAAAGTTTCTGGCGATAAATGTACTAGAGAACTGTTGAACAATGTAATTTTATTTGATGCTGACAACATCACAAAAAGAAGCATCTTCTTCGTTTCTGTATCAAGTAAGAACCAATCCATATTTAAGACTGCGTTGACGACGTTAGTACTCTTGTTTAAGAATAGAAAAATAAACTTTTTTTATTGATTAAGAAATGTAAAATCTAAATAAATTGTTCAACTTACACTTTCTGATAGTTTGTATCCGTACCAACATAACAAAAAAATTTGCGCCAACACGCAAATAAGAAAGATAAATACTACGAGAAAATCAGGACTGAATAGATCCTTCTTGTATAAAAAATAGATGTTTGTACATACAATAGAAATAGTTGTCACAAAGTGAATAGTAACCAACTCGTAAAATGTACTATTTAACTCTTCAACTGTCCTATATATTAAAACGTAATCACCTTAACAATTGACAAATAAAGTATAATATTAAACAATTAAGAAGCCCTAAGGAATACGGGCACTTCTAACAAAATGCCCTTTTTTTGGGTATGGCAATTTTATAACCTACGATTAATTTATAAGTTTAACTAATTTTTAGGCCGAATGACTCGAAACAGTTTGCATTTATTATCTGAATATTGATATCTGTTAAGGGAGAATGGGATAATTATTAATTAATGATAAAAAAATTATGATATTTGGTAAACTGCAAGATATACGCATACAAAAAGACCCAGTTAAATTTTTGAGAGGTGCGGTTAGTTATTAAGCTAAGATATCAGCAATTATTTATTTGTACATTTAACACGGTCTCTTATTGAGAATAGCATTTTTGTGTAATTTATTTATATATCTCTCATCAATTGATGATGATATCATAATGAAACTTTTTGTACTATAAAAAAGTATATCTGAGGAACGATTTTCGATTTTAAAAATACCAATTCATTGGTTATTAATATGCGTAAACCAATAATTAATGACTAAAATTAACGTTATTTTATACTCAGCTGCTAGCACTTCGTACATTTGGCAACAGCGCAATGGTGTATGTATTGTGATGACCCACGTCGGGTTAGGTTAGGTAGCGCGTGACCCGAGAGCGGTTTATTTAAATAAATAATAAATAAATAAATGAAATAAAATATAATCAAAAGGTAATAAATACGGATTGAAATAAGAATATTTTAATTGAGCACGACACTTTCTCTCTACGTCTAATCCGGGCTTGAGACCGGCTACGGCCGCATTAAAAGTGTTTGAAACGAAAAATAACGAGAAGAATGAATAAAATGAATATCGGGAGAAAAACCCGTGTGTCCGTTAGCAAGTTTGGATTCTGACTGATTTTACTCGTCTACAAATTCACTGTAGCCCTGTTGAGCCCCTCTCCATTTTTGTATATGCAGTATATAGTGGTCTAGAGGCTGCATCCAGCCACATGTTGTTGTCGTGCAAACGACACGCTTTTCTTCCCGGAAAAGCACTTGAACTCAGACCCCTCAATATCGCGTAGAACAGAGGTTCTTTGTTTTAGACTTATTTTCGTTTGCCGTTTCTAAAATTGAATATTTGAGTTTGAGCCTGTTCGAGAATCGAGTGATTATATATATTTTGTATATTTTCTAAATGAATACGTATTATTTTATTTGAATATTTGCGTGTATACATGGCGAATAACACGTGACGTATTATTATGTCACAGTATACATCGTATATACAGTACACCGAGTACGCGTCCGCGTGAACATATTTATAGGTATACAGTACATGCAGTCTGTCCGTTGTGCTTACATACGATTTTGAGGAAAATGCATGAAAATATTAGAGAAGAGAGAAACCTAAGTATTTTACTAGAAAGGAAGGAAAATGTTTGAAAAATCTATAATCAAAGACGTAAGCAGCAAGAATTGGGTAAAAACGTCAGGAGTATATAAGGTACGAAAACCGTCACACCTAACCTAAAACAGCACATCAAATGTTTTGTAAGAAATGCAAATCAAAACTGCATTTTACGGACGTTGAAGAAAATTGTAATTTAATTTTTCATTTTATTAAATATAATTGAATTTGATTTTAATACACTTTTAAAACCTTTTTCTCAATCACTTTCATACTAAATTAAGTATTTCTATTGTTTTACTAATAATATTTACTATACAAATAAATTTTATTACTAAAAAAACTAACAATTAGGTATTTGTACTAAAAATTAAAATGGTATACATATTATTCTTAAATTAAAATACCGTTTCCAAAGTATCGTACAGCGTTGCCACGTCAACTACTGTACTAGTCAAGCACGAGGGTGTTCGTCTATTGACTACATCAGTTGGGCCCATACTCCCTTATACCGAAAAGTAATTCGAAGATCGTGCATCCAACCTCGAAAACAACTTTTCGTGACTCCTGGCTCTGGTTAACCTAACGAGGTTCACGTTTTGAAGAGAGTTGCATTTGTGAATCTCATGAACCATAGCGCTGTACGTAGTCTATAGCTATTGATGGGTTAAGAAATGCAACTCCCTTCGATACGTGAACCGTGTTAAGTTAGCCAGCGCCAGGTGTCACTAGCTTCCTTAAAGAGTCGCTTTCGTTCAAGAAAATCGCCCGTAAGGGCGCGTTTACATGGAGGTCCGAAACCTCGGGTTTCGCCGTTTCTTTGCGAGGGAAATTTAAACTAAGTTAGCTATTACAGTTTTATTAATTGTTATTTACGCGAATATTATTATAAACATATGAAATATAATTTTTAATAACGTGTTTAAGCACTAAATATTATTTTGGAATGTATTATACTAATTATGTCAGGTAAATTAATTATGAAGATTAAATTTCCCTCGTAAAAAGAGCGTAAAAGGAGCGGTTTTGGACCGGTTTTTGAGAGTTTGCTATAAACAAATTAAGATTGCATCTGAATAAAAATCCGCCCAATAACCGGTTCAAAGCCACTTTGGTTGGTAATCTTGCGTGTAACTCTGCCGGTGCCGTAATTTCCATTCCTGTTAAATTTAATGTTAATTTCACAGTGGCGTGCGAATCATTATTGGTATTGGGAATTTAAAAGTAGCAATGAGATACTTCCGGACATCGAGTGAACTACGTCAATGGCCGGCGGGGGTGTACATTTTACGTTGAATTTATATGGGAGATTAATTTCTTAATTAAAATAAAAGTATTTTATATGAAAATAAAACAATGTACAATGCGGCACGACTTTTAAAACCAGGCGTCTTGCCTGTTGTTTTTCGCTCAGAAGTTTTGTTTATGATCTTCCAACAGTCTGCTGAACCATACTGCTGCATGTATTTATGAGTTATCACAATGTCTGAATTTGATACTATAACCTTTATTATTTTAAGAGGACAGACTTTTAGTTTAATAAAACGTACGGCATCCATATAAACCAAATGTAAAATGTATACACCGACCGTTCATAATTGTTAGTTGACAGAGGCGGCACTCTTCTCCGGTAGAATTTCCTCTGACAGTAGGTATTGTAGTAAAGTGATCAACAATGGTGTATGGTTATTGAGTGGTGGGTGAATGGCAGTAAGTAGGTATGGTGAGGGATAATAAGCAAATGATAGTTGGTACATTACGAAAGTGACTGTGGGGTACATAAGGAGTTGATTCGAAGCTCTCTTGTCATTCGTTGAAGTAGGTGGCGAGTGGTGGAGGTGGGATGAATAGATAGTATGTAAGTGTCGATGGGTGCTGGAGGTCAGCGATTGGTTATTCTAATCTGTGGGAAAATCATATTTATGGTTGGTGGTAAGTGGAAAGAGTGGGGATCGGGAGTGGACAGTGGCCCGAACTTATAGTCGAGATTCCACTTACTTATATATGCTATGATGATTTCTGATATACACTTTAAGAAGTGGGCTTTCATAGTGCAAAAGACTGATCCCCTTGTGTGGTTTCTTTGCGATAAGAGCAGGTAACTTATGTAATCTATCAACAAATATTTTCATATGCGAATTGATCCGCTCTATAAAGTTGAAAATCAAACAGTCAGAGCCAACGTGAACAAGACTAGAAATTGCATATCCAAAACATTGGTAAGCATAGATGGTCCAAAAGCAGGCGGGTACACGCATGTCACATGGCGAGTAACTGTCGAATACTACGTATTGTTTGAAATTTTATAAATTATTGGATTTAGCGTGGCGCCTAAACCGTTAATAAAAACCATCGTAAAACATAACTGGGTTACAAATCTGAAAAAATTTAAATTTATTAATACATATTCTCTGATAATTAGTATCATTATTAAAAGAGCTATATCAGTTTATAAATTAATATACGAGGGCAACGAAGGGGATATCAGAGCTATAAAAACCCGTTTTTTCGTTTACTAATAACTTTTCACATATAAAATGCAAAGAAAAACTGGAAGAAGAACCGTGTATATTTGGTCGATCAAACTAGCTTACATGTAAGTGATGTTCGATCGTAATTATATGAAGTCCTCGCTCTCATACATTATAACAATTGTAGTATTCCCTTCATCTGCTAGGGCAGTACACGCGTATTTAGAGTCCAAGTAAAAAAAGACGACGTCACCCCACTCACTCCACTCTTACATCTTGCGCACCATATCACTTTTCAGAGTTAAAAGACTGGCATCAAACGTGTTAACAACAATTGATTAATTAAAATTAGGGAAGAGAAAAATAACTTGTTATTATAGGGTGGGATTTAATGTACTCGAGCGAGGACTTCATATAATTACGATCGAACATCACTTACAGGTAAGCTAGTTTGATCGACCAATTATATGTCGTCCTCGCTCTCATACATTATAACTACTGTAGTTGTTTAGAGTTTCAATACACGAGTTTTTTAATTATTATATTTCTTGTAATACAGTTTCTGCAAATTTTGAGCTGTTTGCACTCAAAGGTCTGTTATAAAACTTAGCGAAAATCTGCGACCCTTCTGACCACCCTGTTGTACGCCGTATGGTATCAAAATCAATACCTCTTTGAAATGAAGCCGACATAACGGCATGCCTTGTTGAATGGGCAGTAAATAACCATACATCAATACCACTTTTTGCTAAGCATTTCTTAATATCCCCAGGGTGAATTATCGGATGGTGTAGAGTATTTGCTTTATGCTGATGATTTACAAACCTATACGCAGGTTGTGAGAGACCATCTTCAGATGGGCATTGATCGCCTGTCAACTGTGGCACGAGCAGTGTCGGCTTGGGCTTCTGAGAATGCCCTTCACCTTAATGTCGGGAAGACTACAGCTATAATTTTTGGGTCGGATAACAAATTAATAAATTTCAAGAATTGCACCTTCCAGGCATTGAGGTGCAGAATAACGTTTTTATTCCCTTTGCCGATACTGTAACTAACCTCGGTGTTGTTATGGATTCTAAATTAGCATGGAAACCGCAAGTGGATGCAGTTAGTCGGAAGGTTAACAGAGCCTTATATGGACTCAGATCTTTTAGATCCTGCACCACCGTAGCGTTACGCAAACAGCTCGCAGGTGCTCTTGTTGTCTCTCACTCAGATTATTGCTCTCTTGTATACCTTGACGTATCAGGTGAGCTACAGACCAGGCTTCAAAGATTGCAAAACTCCTGTATGAGATATATATGTGGTGTTAGAAAGGATGAGCATGTCTCTCCCTACAGGAGGAAACTGGGCTGATTGACTGTGGAGATAAGAAGGGAGTATTTTGCGGCGGTAATGCTTTATAAAGCAGTTGTCATGGAACAGCCTCCGTACCTTGCGGCCCTTTTTGAACAAAATCAGTCTAGAACCTCAGGTAGGAATCCCAAGGAAATAAAAATTTCGGGGTCGCGTACTGATGTTGGCCTGTACTCCTTCAGAGCCCCAGGTACTCGCCTCTGGAATTCGCTCCCCCGCGCTATTAGGCATCTTCCGTCTCTAAATAAATTTAAAACGGCAATACGTAGGCATAATTTTTAAACCTGCGACGAACGAAATGTGTTCTGTGATAAAAATTCGCTGTGTTATACTGCTAAGTAATTATTTAATTTAAGGTTCCATATTGTGACGTGATAGTTAAGACTACTGACATAAACTGTGCATTTATAATAAGCCTATGTGATGAAATCTAACGATGAATCTGTGATATGGATACCAATTTAATTTAATGTATCGAAACTATGTATATATGATGTATATTTTTGACTTGTGCAAAATAAATCTTAATCTATCTATCTAATCTGTCTATCTTTACCCATCTAGAAATTGTCTATGTACTAACTTCATGGTGTGGTCGTTTAATCGATATAAAATATTTCTTACATTGTTTTCTTAACGATTTAGTTATATCTAAATATAACATAATAACAGATGGAACACATAAATTTCGTTTATTAAAAAATTTGGTAATCTTAAACAAGGTTGATCTCGGCCTGGATCACTTGTTTTCAAATTATCCAGAATCCTTATTTCGATTCCATCTGGAACTTGTCTTATATAATCAATCTTAATAGACGATAAAGTTTGCGCTCTTTGCGCAGTACTTAAGGCATTACTGTTTTGTACGTTAAATCTTCTAAACTAGATGTACTTAAGTTTTCTAAGAATTCTAGAACAATTGAAACATCCCAAGTTGATACATACTTTGGTCGAGAGGGCCTAAGTTTAAAAACACCCTTCATAAATCTAGAAATACAAGCATGCTCGCCATTTTTTTCTTCAGTTATTACAGAAATCGCACTTCTGCACGAATTAAGTATACCATAGGAAGCTCCTGACTTATACAATTCTGATAGAAAACTTAAAACGGAGATCGGTTTTACATTAAAAAATTCTATATTATTTCTTTGGCAATAATTATACCATTGTTTCAACGCACATCTATACTGCTTAAGTGTAGACTTACTTAATGAAGACAGAACAATGTCTAATGCTTCATTAGGAACATCTCTCTTTAAGAAGGCTTTCCGGATACTCTGCTTGCAATCAAAATTAGATGTTCTGATCTCGGGTGCACCTGAGACCTGCATGGTGATAGTAATAAATTTGAATTAGCTTTAAAAATTAAAGGTTCACCTATAGTTAAACTTTAAAATAATGAGAACCAAGGCTGGCTTTTCCAAAAAGGTATTATTATAATACTAACTGCGTTTTCGCCTTTTCCTTTTGCAAGAGTTTTTAGAATTAATGAGAAGGGCGAAAATGCATAGAAATAAAATTGAGACCAAGGAATTATAAATGCATCAGTGTAAGAGGCTTTAGTATCTGGTTTCCAAGAAATAAAATTCTCACACTTAGCGTTATTTTGCGAAGTAAATAAATCAATTTGTGGCTGACCGAACATATTTATAATTTTAATATAGTACGTATCGTTCAATTTCCATTCCATATCTAATTTTTTTATTCTAGATAAACCATTCGCAATAATATTTTTCTTTGACCGAATGTAAGAAGTTATTAAAACAATTTTTCTAAGCTCAGCTCACTGCCAAATCTCTCGAGCTAAGATATGAAACTTATTAATTCTAACGTCAATTTTATTTAATTAAGGTAATGCCGTTGTATTATCTACTCTTATTAGAATTTGACAATTTTTCAATTCAGATGCTAATGTCATTAAAGCTATTTTAATAGTTAATAATTCAAGATAGTTCATGTGCATTTTTTGTTCTTCTGAATACCAAAATCCATAAATTTGTTTTTTATTGATATATGCTCCCCAA
The DNA here is from genome assembly GCA_949152435.1 of Gastracanthus pulcherrimus. NCBI lineage: Eukaryota > Metazoa > Arthropoda > Insecta > Hymenoptera > Pteromalidae > Gastracanthus > Gastracanthus pulcherrimus. The sequence goes on from OX424572.1 coordinate 70,355,210, forward strand.
CCAGTCGTTAAAGCATCTGTATAAATAGTCATACCAAAAACTCCATCTTTGATATAATGCTATTTTTAATATTATTTTTCCACCATAACAATTCTTGTTTCACTTGGTCTTTTATAGTCATTATTGCATCGTAACCCGTATTACTGAAAATGAGTTAAAAAATCTTTTCTTTTTCTAATATTTTTGTATATAACCACCCGTATTCGACTGTTGGACAACATGAAATTAACTTTTCAATTAATTGGGTATAATTTTTAATGCTACATTTTTCATTTCCTAAAAAAGTCTTTATAGAAAAATAAATATTTTTACGTCTATCTTCAGGTAATTCAACAGCATATTTTAAAGTATCAATAATAAATCCTAACAACTGACACCTTTGAGATGGTGTGAGTCTAGATTTCTTATAGTTTACTAGGAAACCTAACCATTCTAACAATTGTATAGTCTTTTCAATATTAATTTTACATTTCTTGAAAGTACTTTCTATACATAAGATATCATCTAAGTAGATCACTGAGTGCAGCCCTTGATTTCTCAAGAATTTTACAATTGCCTTCATTATTTTTGTAAACACAAAAGAGGCAGTACATAATCCAAAGGGTAGGCAAATAAATTTGTATAATATGTTATTAAATTTAAAACTAAGATATTTTCTGCTATCTTCATGAATTGGTATAAGAAAGTATGCGTCTTTCAAATCAATGGAACCTAAATAGTAACCTGGAAAAGTTAATTGCACAGTTGTTCGTAAATCTCCAAGTTTGAAGTGTTTTAAAATAAAGTTGTTTAATCATTATAAATTTTAAATAAATCTGTTAGAACCATTCGGTTTTTTAACAAGAAAATATGGAGATAAAAACTGATTTTTTGTTTCACAACAAATTCTGATAGCTTTCAGTTCAGAAGTTCTTCAATGCTATTATTAGTATCTTGGAAATCTTCTTGATTTGAAAAATTATATATTTTTTCGTTTATGTATGGCATACTATCTTTTAAAAAAGGAATCATATATCTCGAAATGCAGCTAAGTATAAATTTGTCATCAGTGATCTTTAACCAATTTTTATAAAAATATTTTAATCTACCCGCTGTGTGACTCATACTTAATGACTCTTCTTCTCCTGCCTGTAGTGAGACTTTTGATGTTGCGATACATGTGCTCTGTGATTTCTAAACTGTTGTTTGTTTTTGAAAAACACCTTTTGTTTCAGACGTTCTGCGAAAGGTGTAGACCCCACCTGTCCTCCCGGTGGACGTCTCACAAATGGGGTCCTGGTGTTTAACCTTTGTTTTGGTAGAGCTGGAGCTAGAGCACTGGCTTTTGCAGTCTGAGGCGTTTTGAGATTTTCACCCAATTTATTAATAACCTTAGCTTCTTTAATTTTTTCCGATAATTATTTTCCATATAGAAACTTATCGGGCTTTGTTTCTTTTAATACAGACTTAGTCTCTTTGGATAAGCGTGGTTCAATAAAGGCTTTTCTTGTGTTAGATTGCTTATGCACTATATAGCAGTAAGAAATTTTCTAGCATCACACAGATGTGTTAGAATAGTTTCTATTTCAGGATCTTCCTCATAAATAGACGTAATTAGAGATCCAATAACAGACAAAGCTGTACCCGCTATTTTTTGAATTTCAATCATATGATTGCTAAAGAAAAGTAAGTTTTTAATATATTTAGTACATATAAACCATCAGTAAAAATGAGGAAAACTTGAGTTTTCGACTAACTTACTCTCTTGCAATAGCATAATCTTTCATAGTCACTGCAATTTGCGGGTTTAATTTTGGTGCTTCCAGCTCTGGCATACAAGTGTATTTATTAACTAATATTTCATAGTACTTTTTTTAAAGCCTTCTTTACAAAAGAAATCCCATCTTTATAGAAGTTCTAGATTAATTTCCATTTTGATTGGTCGGTTCTCCGTTGGATCATCTCCCAACTAATAAATAAAATTTATTTTAGCATTCTATTTTTGGATAATTTGTGAATTTATTAAGCTTTTACTTTATTGATAAAGTACATTTTTATAATTCGAAGAATTCGAACTATACCCGCTTATAACGTTTGTTTTGTCATACGAGCAAACTCAAACGCCTTATCTATATCCTTGTCTTACTACCATGTAAGCATGGATAGATGTTTACATTCCTGTCTTACCACTTAAGTAAGCACGAATGAAAAAACCAATGTCTTTGTCTTGCCACTCTAGCAAGCACAGACTGGCTATATCATTATAATTTGAACAAAGAAATTTTTTCGTTTCTTTTACTTTTTATTTATGTTAAACTTATACCTTATATTCTTTTTTTTTAACCCTTGATTTTTTATTTATAATATAATTTACGATTTTTATCCAATCCTGATCAAGATTCTGAATGTTATTGCTTTCAGGTAAATTTAACAGATATCCTTGATTTTCTGTCTCATTTCTCTTGCTATCAAAAACGATTTCTTCCTCCGGCGAGAAGGAACATGGCAACGATTCCTGCATCTTCATTGTCTTCTCCTCCTCTCTGGAGCCACTGCTCGCCTTCTGCTCTTCACTTTTTCGGTCTTGATTCACTGTCTCTTCAAGCTTCTGTACTTTTTTCAAAAACTACTCAACTAACTCGTCTCTTTCACGAGATCGTTTTTAGACTTTCCCATTGAACTATAAAACACCAACACTAGATTTTTTGAAGACCGGCTCTTTGATGCACGTATGTCACCGCTCGCGCGCGAAGCGAAAGTGGTATGGTGCGCGAGATGTAAGAGTGGAGTGAGTGGGGTGACGTCGTCTTTTGCAGACGAAGGGAATACTGCAGTTGTTATAATGTATGAGAGCGAGGACGACATATAAGTGAATGATATCAACGCTACTGTGTAAGGCAAAGTCATTCTGTTGCGACATTTTTATAAATAATTGGAATGACTAAAGTGTTTGATTGTTTCTGCGGGAACAGGACAGGGATCCGGGAACGGCCAAGAACAACACTTTATTTTATAAAACTATAAAATGAGGCGCAACGGCGTTCTCTGGTTTATTCGCTGATTAATAAACAATGGATGCAGTCCTCTGGCTTAACTCTAATACACTAGTAATAAGGCACAATGAAGGTCGTCGTACGTACGTGCTGTTGCTCGTCTGGCGGCTCGGGCAGTACTATTGCTTAAGGGGGCACACCACCTTTAAAATGTGAAACAAAAAAATTGATTAAGAATTTTTATTTTGATATTTATTTTAATAAGGGTTTTTTTCCTGAAAGTATACATAAAAACCTATCAATTTGTATATTTTTTACCTTCGTTGAACCTTCTATGCCTCTATGGCAAACCAGACTGTTTTCGAAGACTTTAAGCACTGTCCGTAAGATTCCATGTCGACGCATGGATGGATTGGGCTAAAAATTTATGGAGATACTCATTATAGTAGTACTTTTAATATGAGCGTAGGGATTTTGATTTGAACGAGTAGAAGTATTTTTTTATATGAACATTGTCAATATAACACTTATTTTTTAATAATTTTATCACTTTTATAGATGTAAAAAATAAAGTACTACTATAATGGGTATCTCCATAAATTTTGAGCCCAATCTGTCCATGCGTTCACTTGGAAACTTACGGACAACCTCAACATCACTTGTGTCCAACAGGATCCCGGAGTTGGTGCCGCTGGCAAAAATCAAGAGCCGCAGGAACAAGTTTTACCCATAAGACCAGCATTCCGTCTGCTGTGACGAAAGAAGTGAAACCAATTTATGAAGACTTATCAGAACCAGAGTTGCTGGAAAAGTGCCTTGGAGGTTATACTCAAAACTCCAACTCCATGAAAGTTTTAATAATTCTGTGTGGAAATTAGTGCCAAAAACATATTTTAGTGGCTTGACGGTTCTCAAGATTGGTGTTTTAATTGCTGTGACCAGCTTCAATGAGGGACGCAACAGTTTCCTCAAGATCATGAAGAAACTTAACATCAATCCAGGAGATGCAGCTGTGACTTGGGTGAATACCAGCGATGACTCCAGACTCTTCCATGCAGAACGAAGAGCACTTGCCAGCACAATAGAGGGTAGGACCATCAGGAGAAGAGCACGAGAAGGGATCCCAGAGGAATCTTATGCAGCAGGAGCGTACTGAGGTATTTCCAAATAATGTAATATCATCTAGATCAAAATTATTGATTTTTTTGTTATTGTTTGTTCCAGCCTGGTTGTACTGACTCTGAGGTGACAGGTGAGGTTATGGAGGCATAACATACTACCAAGACTAACGCTTTCGGATGAATATGAAAAAAAGATAAGCATGATTTACTGAGTTAAGTATGATAAGTACAGTTTACTCAATTTATTCATTTTAGTTTTTCATTTCAGGTTATTCAAGGAGGAGGAAGACTCATGGGACTCCACGCACCAGAAAATATTGATGTACACTGCTGGACATGTTTGTCTGCTACGTTGAAAAGAAGAAAAAAGTAGTTGCAATTGATAAGATGAGTATAAATTATATCTATTAGAACTTGTAACTTAATTGTTAAATAACACTAAATGTTGTTTTTATCAATTTCAACTTACTGTACGTAAGATTTCAAGTGAACACATGGACAGATTGGGCTCAAAATTTATGGAGATACTCATTATAGTAGTACTTTTAATATGAGCGTAGGGATTTTGATTTGAACGAGTAGAAAATTTTTTACATCTATAAAAATGATAAAATTATTAAAAAATAAGTGTTATATTGACAATGTTCATATAAAAAAATACTTCTACTCGTTCAAATCAAAATCCCTACGCTCATAAAAAGTACTACTATAATGAGTATCTCCATAAATTTTTAGCCCAATCCATCCATGCGTAGACTTGGAATCTTACGGACAGTGCTTAAAGTCTTCGAAAACAGTCTGGTTTGCCATAGAGGCATAGAAGGTCCAACGAAGGTAAAAAATATACAAATTGGTAGGTTTTTATGTATACTTTCAGGAAAAAAAACCCTTATTAAAATAAATATCAAAATAAAAATTCTTAATTAATTTTTTTGTTTCACATTTTAAAGGTGGTGTGCCATCTTAAAATCATATTTTCATCTTCATTTCTCGCGATGCTCCATCGGTCATCCATTATATTTTTTTCCCTTGGATGGAGAACGTCAACTCTTCTCCAAATTAAACAAGTAAATGTGTTATTTTGAGCGAACTGTGAGAAAATATGAGAAACAAATACCATCTTTCTAATAATGATCTGTCATTAGACGTAATATTGTATAATAATATTGTAAATACAGGAATCACAACACTAGTGAAACAAAATGCCGTATAAATTCTGTAACATATGTGTGATAAACGTAATTCTAAGGTTGTCGGTATCCAAATTCCCGCTGCTTTTAACACTAAAAATGTCGTAGGAAAAACTTTGTCTTTGACGCCAACATCATATTTAAGGATATTACTACTTTTATTGATATTAGTGGTTAAAATTTCAGTTTGAAACATCTTATTTCTTTAATTTGGCTAATTAGAATATATGAAGAAAAAACAGCGCTCAAAATTTATTAGTGGAACTCATTCTATCATGCCAGAAAATGGAATTGCACTGAGTTGTATTTGACATCAAAAAGATGACATTACTGTGAAATATGTTCATGAAATTTTCCCTCTATTCTATATTTTACAGCGTTGTTGGTGCATTGTAGAATTTTAATATTTCATGTCCACTTTTTAAAAGAGAATAATAAAATACAATGTATTCTATAGTATCAATGATAATGACATGCAGGTCTTAAGTAATAATTAAATAATAGCGACAGTAGCAGCTCGTGTATATACACTCAGTATGTGTAATACGTTTCAGCAGTTACCAAGCGTGTACAATTATTACAGATGCTCTTAAATAAAATTGTTTTTATTTATTCTTATGTAAGATCAGTTTTAATTTGAGTTTTTACTATTAATAAGCATATCCAATCCTAATTAATTAATTAATAATATATCCAATCCTAAAATTAAAATTTTTCAGTAACACTCATGTTGCTACACTAATGATCCTTGATCTACAAATTCACAAATAATTTTTCATTACAAAAATTTTCAATAAGATATTAATATGATGGCTCGAATCCGAATCATTTTTATCATATTTAATGTAATGTTTTTAACTAAAATTATTTAACTCATATCATTATAATCCAGATAGCGATGCGTAACGTATTAATAAGTAGTAGAAAAGAATGTGTGTGTCCTCTGTCGTATTGCAGAAGTGAAACTTCAAGGTATTTTGTATGTAAATTTTTTTTATATGGAAAACTGATTTAATTTAAAGCAAATAAATGTCATTACGTTTAGCATTATTTCTAAAGGAGGATGCATAGCTGTCTTCTTGAGGGTTTGTATGAAACCAACGCCATTATTTAAAGCTCGTTTAAATATGAATTTAAAGAAAAATTTGACCGCTCTAAGTGCGAGAAAAGCTATAAAATATAATATCTATGGATTAATGTAATTTAAAGCAATGTAAAAAGTCTAACCGTACTCGGAAATTTCTACTTATTTTTTTTACTTTTTAGCATGTTTTTCTCTACTTTCCCAACACTTTAGGGGGTCAATTTTCGTTTAAACATTCGTGTTTTGGTGAGCTCTGAACAATTGGATTGGTTTTATAGGTTCTCCTTTAACAGATCAGATATTATAAATCAGTGGGCATCCTCCTTTATTATTTTAAATGTTATTAATTCTATCTTCTGTATAAAGCTTGAATTATTCATTTTTAATTTATTGAAGTTTATTTCTTCGCAATGTTATGAATGGTGGCGTACTATAATCATCAAAGTTAATTTTGAATTATACGGCTAAAATTAGTGACTTATTATGATAATTTGTCTCAGTGTAATACTTTATATTAAAGTGGATTATTTAGATTATGTTGAGTTTAAGATAAATTGTAATATTTAAATATTTAAACATTGTATTGTGGTGCAATATAAATATTGCTTTTTATCGAACTCAGCTTCAAATAAGTTCTGACTGTTAATTGATTCAAGCAAAGTACATTTTTTCTTATACGTAGCTTAGTATATTGTAAATCAACAAAAACAATATACTGAATAAAATTCAGATATTCAAATAAGGCTTTAGATTGTGATTGTATTTAACATAAAAATGCCAAAATAACTACCCTGAAATTAACTTATAATATTGTTTACGATGATTAGAAATTGGAAAACTTCAATAAAATCTAGCATTCTGCGCAAAAACTATCATAAGTAAAACTAGCTCGCCACGCGGTCTGCGGCCTGCGGCCGGTAAGCCACGTGACTCGCCGCTCCGGCGAATCAGAGCTAGCCAAGCTCACTCTGAAACGCCTTCGCGCCTTGCATGATAAATACATTTTTTTTAAATGTTATAGATTTAAATTTTTAATTGCCATTTCAACCTATGCGAAAGTATAGCATAGATTCTGAAAAAAATATTTAAATTGCATATTAACTTAACAATTTTTTATATATATAGTATCATTATTTTCAATTTATAATAAATTTTGCAACACTATAAAACTGTTGATTAAATTTCTTTTTATGCATACAAAAAATGCATACTACTTTTACAAATAATGTTTCTTGTAATTTTATAATTTTATTTGCGTTTCTGAACAACAAATTATTCACTTAAATAGACGTAAAAAATGAGTGTTCGTTCGTAAAAATTTACCATGTAATACCTAAGAAAGAAGCAATAAAAAATTACTTGAACAAAAATATAACCACAAAACTCTTGAAAAGTAAAAGTCTTCATGATCTGGGCAAAGAACAAAAGAACATCGAGCAGTCAAAAATATTATTTGTCACGCACCTTCGTGAGTCAGAAACAAAAAAAAATTAGCTCTGAAACATTAAATTTAACTATGGATTACTCAAGATATAGAGGGATACATACACACACATGCAGACGCACATACATTCACACATACACACACACCTACTCATACACTGACTCACTTTCACACACACTCACACATGCACACAAACGCATACATACGTAAATACATACATACAGACATACGTGCATGCAACGATACATACGTATTGTTAATTGTATATACAGTGCACATACAAATTTACACGCAAACACACAGATACTCATAAAGGCATACTCACACACAAGCACCCATACACACGTACACTCAACCACTTACGCATTTACACAAATGTATACATACAGATACACATACACTCTCACATTGGCACGCGAACTCACTTACGCTGTCACACATACATACACACACTTACGCACGCACATACTCACGTATAAGCATACACACCCACACACACATATACGCACACACGTACACACACACACTTATTTACCCTCATATGCACACATTGATAGGCTTAATTTAGTCAATATATAGACGACATACGTTACTTCCTAGCATGTTTAATTGCGGATAGGTGGAAATTTCTTTTTTATCACCTACTCGAGAAATAATATAATTTTTTGTAATTTTTAACATGATTTGAATTAGGCTCCATCCCTTTTTATCCATACGGATGCACCTAGTATATTACTTAATGATTGTATAACACAATATTGTTTATAAATCAGAAAATCCAATTTCCTTATCCTTCTGACTTGTTCGTTGTAATACTGTAAATGCTGAGTACGATATTTTTACAATCTGTACAAAAATAGAATACAACAAGAGTAATTAATAATATCACATAAAAGAATACAAATTAATAAATACAGTTGTAGCTAACATTAATAAACGATGCCGGTGTCAGACTCACGAGTGCATTATTAAATAACTCAACTTTATTTGATGTCATTAGCATCATGTAAAGAAGCATCTTTTTCGTTTCACCTTGTAAATTCACCCAGTTTATTTTGGCAATTTCTTCGACAAATGCAAAATTCTTATTTTGAAAAACCCAATTTTTAATTTAAATTTCTATATTTAGTAGTGTATGAATAAAATAATTTACACTGCTTAACTTACATTTACAGTCAATTTATACCCGTACCAGCAGTAAAAAAAGTTTTGTACCAATACGCAACAGAAATAAGAAAATACTGCAATGAAGTCGGGACTTAAAAGTTCTTGCTTGGATAATAAGTAAATATTTGTACATAAAACTAATATACTCGATAGAAATTGGATAACAACAGTCTCGTAAAATGTATGGTTCAATTGACGAATCGTCCTAGGTAAGAAATGTATACTTTATGTACGTAATCTAGATTCAAAATTTCAGAATGTAGAATAATGCTCACGTGAAAATACTTTGATGATCTTTGATGCACTCTCTCAAATACACTTTTTCATACTGCGCCACGTCCAAATTTTGGCATACCGCCTCCTTAACGAGAGACGGTAATTTTTGCAATCTGTGCCCCAGTATCTTTAGATGAGCGCACGTTCGATCTATAAAATTGTAGATCAGACAGTCACAGGCCACGTGAATGATGTTGACGATCGCGAAGCCGAAGCACTGATACAAGTACGAAAACCAAAAGCAAATTGGTATAATTCTGTTGCAGATGGGATAAGCATCGATCACTAATTTGCGATCTGGATTATCGTGGATGACGGGGTTGAGTACATGGCCGATACCGTTTACGCAGACCAACAATGTGCAAAAATGTGGTATCGCTCTGTAAGGTTAATTATTTTAGTTGATGTCCTGTTGAAAATATCCATTTAGATTCTGCAGATTCGTAAATATACTTTATATATATATATATATATATATATATATATATATATATATATATATATATATATATATATATATATATATATATATATATATATATATATATATATATATATATATATATATATATATATATATATAAATAGTGCAACAATGCTCTTGTACAGGTATCACAGCTAAAGCGTTCAAATAACGAGACTTTTGGAATAGTTGATTGCAATAATAAAGAACTAGCCAAAATACTCGCTCGCTCATGCTCGCTCGTGATAAGGAAATTGTATATAGGTATTTTGTATTTTAGTTTAAAATGTATTATTTAAAAAAAATTCATTTTACACGTTTTTAGAAGATACATTGTAACACAATATAAAGTAATTAATAATTAATGTAATTAATTAATTGATGATTAATGTTATTAATTAATTACTAATTAATGTTGCTAATTAATTGATAATTAGTGTTATTAATTAATTACTAATTAATGTTATTAATTAAGTAATTAATAATTAATGTTGTTAATGTATATTAGTAAACATTTATTTATAGAAACGGTAAGGAGTCCTTATAATAATATATCGCACATTTATTTAATAATTATTTTATAAGTTTAAAAGATAAATAAAATAGTTATATTTGAAAATCATAATGAATCCAATGTGTATTATTATTTAATTTCAAATGTGTATATAAAAAATAAATGACAAATTAAATTAGTAAAGAAGAGATAAAAAAATTATTGATAATGGAAAAATATCACTTGCATTTGTTAATCCGTAAATAAATCGATATACAATGTAAGTTACATGTGTTTCTTGAGAGTATTCACGGTGTGATGGGTTTTGTAGAATATTGATGATTTTATGTTATATTGGTTATTATAAAAGTTGATTAAACGTATAAGTCGTTTATATCATTTGTGTGTTTTCATTTTCATATGGTGTTTTCGCTAATTGTCGCTCGTAAAATATAAGATGTTAATAAAATTAAATTCAAATATCAATCTAAAGTAAAAATACGAGATAAAAGCCTTTTCAGAGTTTAAAAATATAAAAAACGTAATGAATATGTTAGTTGCACATTTATTTTTGTAATAAACAGATACGATATTATAAAATGAAACACAAAAAAGTTCACAGAATTATGAAAGCCTTAAAAAATTGATGAAAACCTAAGTTTCATGATTTATTTGGAATATTAATATAATGTAGATGTAGATACGTTATTGTATTATCATTGAATAAAGATTAATAAAACAGTACTTTTCCATATACTTCGATTTTTCGATAATAGAAAATTCTTCAGAATCTCGTGGAGCATGCCATTGCTTTCCCATAGTCCTGTGCAATAATTGCATAACATTCTTCCTTCTCACGAGTAAATTGAGTGTTTTCGATATACAATTAGAAAACGATATTACTAGGTACATGTTCTCAATGAACAACTCAAATAACTTTCCATTGCAAAATACACTGTGCAGTATCAATAAAATAATGAGACTCAGAACACTTGTAAAAGAAAAGACTGTATAAATTTGATAACAGAAATATAAAGGTGGCTTAAGAGACGTTGGTCTCCAGAATCCAGCAATTGTTAGTAAAATGTAAGTTGTAGGGAATATTTTGTCTAGCATTACGATAACATGATACTTTTCTACGAATCTTAATATAGCATTCAGATATAAAAATGTATCTAACGATCGTCATTCGATACTTTGTAGTAAGAATTCCACTCGTCTCGTCTAGTATTAATATTGCATGCACCCTCTTTGTTGATTAGTAATCATTATGCAAAAACGTTTTCATATTTCGTTAAAGAGAATTTGTAATGGCTTTGCATTTCTATGGTAACAAGATAGGAACAACAAGTCTGCTAATGTCATAACTCCACGTATTGGATCAGTTTCACGTCAAAATACGTTTAACTAACAATAAGTTTTGCGTACTCTCATTGTACGATACAATTTTACTATATAGCAAAAAAATTTTTTCTATTGTTTATTTACGCAGACTTATTTGTACAACTATTATTTAAAATAAGAATTGTATTAAAATGATCATACTATATAATATACATTTTTATTGCAAAAAATTATAATGACATAATCTATATTAACTTAGGATCAAATTGTATAAGAATAACTAGGTATGTTGTGATTGCGCCAGCCAGCTTAAACAGTAATAATTTATAATGTATGCTATCGTTGTACATAAATAAAATAAAACAATAAATAATTTACTTACGGACTGGAGCAATGTCGAATCTATAGGAAAAAAACCGGCAGCAGTAAATGAAAAATTGTGATGAAGAATCTGCATTGAAAATGTACGAACCTACAAAAATCATCTATTTGAACTTAGCTCAGATAAGAGAACCAAAAAATGAAATATCGAATACAATTCATTATTACCATTTCATTAAGTGACTCGTTGTTTATACACATTTTCTCCAACGAAATCCTGTGCAGAATGTTAGCAGTTGTGGCTGCCTGTAAGCAAAAAGGTAAGGGTGTATATGTATTCCTATAAATCTACGGATTGGAGACATAACAACTTCAGTCCACTTTAAAAAAAATTTAAGTTATTACTTCTTTTGGTATCCATATATAGTATATTTTCATGTAAGCTAGTCAAAAGTTGCTAAAGTTCATTTGATATTTTTTTTCATACTGTGTTCTTTTTTTACACACTTTTATAAACTTGCTATAAACTATGAACTATATATTTAATTGCCATATAAATGGCAATTAAAACTTCAAACTTCAATATCTCAACTTATAAAACATAGATTGGATGGATTTTGCCCTTTTACCACAAAAATAAATATGAACATAAAAGTCTGTAGTAATAAGTAATAATGTGAAAATAACCTGTTTGCTAGTCCAGTTACAGCTTAATACAATGGTCATTATTATAGTCGTATTTATACTCAAAATCGAAAAGAAAAGCATCATATTAGCAAACCCTACGTGTTTAAATCCATATTTAATAGTAATAAATACATAATATAACATTGCTGTTGATAATATAAATGCTTTTATCACGCTCACTACCTAAAAAAATAAAATTATACATATACAAAAAAAGCTTTTAAATGTACATTAATGCATGAACTAGTAAATTATTATAACATCAATATTACTATTGTAACAAAGAAAACGCTGTTAAACACCTTCGCTATTTCACAAAGTTTTGCGTGCATTTTGGCTGAAATAAGAATGAATTCCGTTGGTGTTTTATCGCTTATTGGTGCCTAGAAATAATTTATTTTTATAAACTATCGTTTTGAATCATGAATATTTTATAACACAAATATATACATTCAAAGTTACTTGTAATTTTTTATAATCATAATTAACTATACTTATTATGCTTAAATTAAGAGCCTTAAAGCGTAAGCCCACATTGACTACTAGAAAAGCAAATAAAGTGACATTTGCTATTTGTACAAGAACCGTAGAATTGCCGAAAATTCTAAGTAGCGTCGGAATCGGTCTATAAAGTATTATTGATTAAAATACTTAAAATATAAATAAATACTTAGATATACATGTAAATAAGCTTACAATTCAATTATGACAAGAAATTCAGCATTGACTAAAGTATACATCACAGTTAAAAAACAAAAAATGCACAAAATACTTATTTTGATTGTAAGTTTGTAATTGAAATAATATCCCATCGATTTTAAAGTCTGATCTTGCAATGATAGATAATTGATAGAAGTTATAAGCTGAAATAATTTAGGTAGTAAATTTTGTTAACAAACACAATTCTATTTTTAAAGTTAAACCTTACCCTTTTACTGTAAAGTATTTTTAAAATTGTAGCATCAAATACACAAATTAAACTTGAAATTTGTCTTGCACTTGCGATTAATACGGATAGTGATTCCTCTTCGAGACTAAAAGGGCATTAAATAGTTTAATTTTTCGAAACAGTATCAAATTGTTAAAAGTGACCAAATATCGGACAAAATATTATTTAGACGTACTCATAAGTATTTTTTATTACCATAGAGTATTCGTAAAAATATTTTGCACTAATAATAAAAAATAAAATGCTAAAGGTAACAATGATTGTACTGAGGACATATTTTCTAGATTCAACTGGTCCTTGGAGAGCAAAAGGATAAATTCCCAATACTCGAAATTGCCAGCTGTTGGATTCAAGTACGGTATACAAGTCGTAATGCATAATTACTTTTTAATTATTGTTGTTAAATAAATTTTTATTTACTATGTATTGTTCATTGAAATTATTATTTGTAAATAGCGTGCATATTTATAAACAAATTTTATATAACTGCATAATAATTTCAGCACATAAAGAATAATTCTCCCATTTCATATAAAAAGTCGCATATGTCTTTGTTTTATACAATAAGTTTAATGGGGTTAAGCCATTCAATTTTCTTTGAATATCAAACATTTTAACGTAATTAAAAACTTATCTGTTATCATTCGAATAGTGACAATATTATTTGTAGCACATATGCATTTACACAATTAAATGCAAGTTAGAAAGCTATGCAATTCACAAAAAATGCAATATCGATTTTTAATCATCTTCGGTTTCTGTAATAATATTTTACAGCGCCATGTCGTTATATTTATTCTTTACTCAAGATTTTTAAATTATTGGTTATAATATTAATACGATTCATTATTGAGATTACGCTTATAATCAATATACCTAAAAAAGATTTTGAGAAAGATATTTTATGAATCAGGTTAGTTTGTAATCAATCAATCGATCATAAACATAATCTAAATATAGATTCGCATTTTATGTGATAACCTATGATATATAAACTTGTAATTCAATAAAATATTTTCAAAGGATTGCACCATATTATCTTTTTCTAATTAAATATTAATATATGATACTGTGTACAGTGTCCTTAAGAAAAAAATATTTATTGAACATAATAATAATACTGCACTAATATACCAGAGGGTCGAATTGTATGAGGATTACTAAATACGTTGTTACAGCCTCAGCAAGCTAAAAAAAACATATACCATAAAATATAATATTTTAATATTTTATAAAAGTAGGGTGGTTCAAAATTCCCTAAAGTTTTCAAATCTCAAAAGTAAGCCTCTAAAAAGTTGGTATTTTAAAAAAATATGTTTCCTGCAACCTGGGGTTTTTTAACGAGCACGTATGCACCTTTTCCGTAAAATCGTAAATTAAATAAATAAAACTGAATTATTCGTGCTAAAAAAGTTTTGGCAATTGATTATACTACTTACAATTGAAAATCTGTTGCGTCCTAACCGGCAAAAAAAATTTTCTTCGATTTAACAGTCGTATAAGTCAACATTTTTACTTAAAACAGGCTATTTTTAATTATTAAAAGTGCTACGACAACGAAAATTAAAGGTTTTCATGTCAGCTTTCGCAAAAAATTATATACAATTATCTATGGCGTATATTATATTACCTGAAGTAAATTACATCAAACTATAAGAGACTTCATTTAAAATATTATTAGGTAATGGGATGTATTACAGAGACTGTTATAACTTCCATATTTTGATATCCTATGATGTGCCAATTTTTCTGTTGATACTATTTGGAACAAAGATTCGAAATAATTTTGGATTTTGAACAATCATCAAAGATTGAGGTTCTTAAAAATATCCAAAAATAGCCTGTTTTAAGTCAAAATTTTGACTTATACGACTGTTAAGTTGAAGAAAAAATGTTTCCGTCGGTTAGGACGCAACTAATTTTCAATTCTAGCAGTATGATCAATTGCCAAAACTTTTTTTAGAATTAATAATTAAGTTTTAGTTATTTAATTTGCGATTTTACGGAAAAATTGTATAAGTGCTCTATAAATGACCTTAAATTCGAGGTTAACACCTTTAAATATTAACCCAGGCGGAAATAATCTGAGGCATATGAAACTTAATAATATACTATAATTCTTAATAAAACTTATTAGCTTTTATAAGATTTTAATAACAGTTTATAATGTGTTGAATTTAGACTCTAGTAATAGTTTATAATATTTAATAATAATTGTAAGCTTTTTTTAGCTATTATGAAATTTTATAAATGTTTTTAAACTTTTATTAGCTTTTATTAGACTTTTGTATGTAGACAATATCCTAAAAATGCTCTTTTTCTGTTTCTTTTTAGGTTACACACTTTTTTGTTTTTCTGCTTCTTTTTATGTTTTTTTAGCTTTTTCGTAAAAAAATCTGTAAAACTGAAAAGCGATTAGTAATTTATTACTATTAGTAACTAATCATAAGAATTATAAATATTTAATTTCTATAAGTAATAATTTTAAAAAGTTATTAGTAGTTTTTAGCTTTTTATCAGGTCACGCATTTTTTTCTTTTTGTAAAAAATGTAAAAGCTAATAAAACCTAATTAAAGTTAATAAAAGCCAGAAACTATTATTAACTATCACTAGAGTCCAAAATCCCCATATTATAAATTGATTATAAAAGTTATTAGCTTTTATTAGCTATTTCTAGGTAAGTCGATTTCAGCCTGGGAAGTTTAAGCACCCAGTTTCCCTGGTAGAAAAGTATCTAGTTTTATCGAGGCCCTCGATTATTTCCAAGGCAAACTAGATAGACCTACATAGTACTAGATTAATTTTCTACCAGGGTTGTAGGAAACTTATTTTTTTGACAAATACCAACTTTTTAGAGGCTTACTTTTGATATATGAAAACTTTTGGGAATTGTAAACCACCTTAATAAACAGTTATAAAAATTTGGTTTGTTACAGATTGCAGTAGCGTAGAATCTATAGGAAATAACCCCCATGCTGAAAACGTAAGGTTATGATGAAGTATCTGCATGGAAAATATGCTAACCTAAAATAAATGTTAATTCTTTAATATTATATTATATTATATTATTAAAATAAATATTTATAAAAATCTTTAAGAGTAGTATCAATTTTAAAGTGCAGTTATACCATGTCATTAATTTTTTTGTCTTTATTTTCAGCATTTTCCATGGAAATTTTATGAAGGACGTTAAGAGTTGCGACAGCCTTTAATTAAAGCGTAGCTTTTTATTAAATTGGTCAACTTAGATCTTGTGTGAGTACCAACGATAATATACATTTTGGTTTACCCAATTACAGCTTAATACTATAATAATGATCATAGTTACGTGTACTCCTATTGCAGAAAAATAATATACAGCGTGATTGATAATCAGTGTACTTTTCAACTCATTAAAAATATAATAGAGCATAGTTGTAGTGAGAATAAATGTTGTTATTACGCAGTTTATCTAAAGAAACATGATAATTTGTATCACAATTTTGATGAGCCATTGTTTTTAGAGAGATACATTGAAATTTGTGATTGAAAAATAATAAATAAATAGTTACATTCTGGTAGTATTTTCAATTCACTAATTAAATAAATCTTTCAGTAATTTCGGTTATATCTCTCTTATATTAATAGTGAAGAATACAAAATTTATTTTTTGAGCGGTACTTGTGCAAATGTTTAGAACCTAAGCCGACGTATATTGCTTTTTTAATGTAAAAAATATAACTCAATTTACAAAAGTTATAGCTTATTAAACGTCGTTTGAGTGACATTATATCGTTAAAACATCAAAAGGTGCCGACAGGAGTGACGTCCCACCGTTTTCAAATTTTTACCTATATAAATTTTCTTTAATTTTGAAGATATTGTAAAAATTCCAAAAGTTTACAAAGAAACTATACCATGATCTACAAGAATATATTATTAACTTAAAATCGTATTCTTTTCTATTATTGATAATAAAAATCAACATTACTACACTCAAAGCAAAAATTTCATTAATCGTTCTGGCTGTCTGACAGAGTTTCGCGTGTACCTTTGCTGTAGTATGCAAAAATTTGTGACACGTTGAGACCTGAAAAATATACAATATATAGTAATTTGTTTTTAATTTTTCTTCCTATATGCCATTTACACACTACCATATAATGTTTAATTTTCATATCAAACATGCGATCTTCTATTTCTTTATTCACGACTTGAAATCTTAGGCCAACATTTACCAGCAACGATGCAAAAAACATGATGTTAGCTGCCTGCATCAGTATTAAATAGTTTCCGAAAATTCGAAGTAATAGCGGTGTACCTCTGTTATACATTATAATTAATTAAATATTATAAAATAGATAACAGGTTGTACATTATAGTAATAAATCGTGTTTACCTTTTGAAATCAGTAACTAACTCTGTATAAACTTGAATGCAAATGAAAATAAAAAGAATAAAGATATATAAACGACCTTTTTGAATAGCTAGTGAGTAATCCAGATGACATCCAATTTTAATTAGTTTCTTATCTTGAATTGCAATATTTTCGAAGGAATGGGTAATCTTTAAAAGACGATAATATTTTTTATTATTGAAGCATATTACATTGACGCCTCTATATACATATATAATGCTAACTTGAGCGTAACAAAATTACAGTTATAACATGAGTTTGTGTGCAATACTAAATTGATTACGAAAAAACTATTTTCTAAGCATACTTATATAGAACAAAATTTTGGTCATTTTTCTCCTGTACACAAAAACTATTAGATTACTTTTTGCTCAAAAGTTTAAAGCTAATCACAACTTAAAGAAAGAAACTGACAATTATATTTTTCTAACCAAAACTGTGTAAAAAAACTGTAAGCATGGTACTTCGAGTTTGTATCGTATTATCCATAAACTCGAATTGGAATCATTTTGTATAATATTTATAAATAATACAGTGCGTCTCATAACTATAGAAATACCAGAAATGTTCACGTTTAAATGTGTGTATTATAAAAACCTGTAACTTTAGTAGCAAAAATCCGAGGATTATAAAAAAAAGAAAATGAAAGGAAATTTTATTCTCTTTAAAACGTTACCAGAATTTTTTCTACATTAACTTATGACAAATTCACGGATGGTTTAAACAGGATTTGAAAACTAGATACAAAATTTACAGTGATTTAAATGGGTCTAAAAATTGAAAGTATTTCTATAGTTATGAAACAATGATAATAACTTCTTTAATGTTGGTGTGAAAGAAATATTCTAGTAATATTTTAAAGAGACTATATTTTCCTTTCATTTGCTTTTTGTAAAATTATCCTCGGATTTTTGCTTTCAAAGTTACAGGTTTTTTAAAAAAAGGTATAATACACACATTTAAACGTGAACATTTCTGGTGTTTCTATAGTTATGAGACGCACTGTATATCACTCATAAAACTGATTGCTAGTAAATACCTTTTTCCCTAAAAAGAGTTTTAAAATTACACTGTCAAAGAAGCAAATCACGTTGGAACCTTGTTGAACATTAAGTGTTATCAAAGACAGTGATAATTCAGACGTTCTAAAATATTAAATAACATTAAATTAAAATAAGGAGTAAACCTGATTAATGGAACATGGTATAAAGAGATTTCTATAAGCAACATACTATATAATTAAAACGTAATGTAGGATAATTTTTAATAAAAAGGTAAAGTCAAAATAAGTGCAAAGATTCAAGTTAAGAGGTAAAAATTTCTTTATATCGTATCCCACAAATGTATTTATCTTTAATACTTAAACGAATGGCTTATAAAGTCGATAGATTGATAACAATATTGCATAGTCACAGCAAGAAGTATTATTCCAAAAATAATTAAATATGTACTCATAACATATTTCTGTGATTCAATTGGACCTCTAATGACGAAAGGGCAAACTGCAAATAATCGCCATATCCATGCAATAGGTTCAAATGTAGCATACAAGTCTTTATACATTTTCGTATCTATACAAACAGTGATGATGTAAACATGATCACAGTGGATATAGCTGACCATTATAATAATAATATTAATAATATAAATAATAATAATAATAATAATAATAAGAATAATAATAAAATATTATAATACAATTTACAATAATATAATAAATCAAGTCTAATCCCGAGACATTGAGAGGGTGACGGCCCTAAAAATATGAAAAAATGTTAAAATATGCACTAAAAATGTAAAAGGGCTCTTCCGTATATAAGTAAATAAATAAATAATTGAAATATTAACAAAAAACTTATTGTTACGTACAGTTTTTAATTACAATTTTTAATAAAAATATATATTTCATGATAATGTGTTCACATTGCAACTACACCTTTCTGTAGAGTTAACTGTGCACTAGAATAGAATTTATCAAATGACAATAAGTCTAGTATTATCGAACATAAATCTACTACTTGCAATCGCATAAGTGAAGTAACCACAATCTGATAAAATTACTGATTCGCACATGTACTTTTCAGCATCAATTTGTCTTTTGCATATTACATTTGTTTTTTGAGAGTTATTTTTAATGAAAAAGGGAAAATAATTATGTCAACAAGAAATACAAGACGTCGTTAATTTTCAATTTAAATTACATTGTACAAAACGCAGCAAATAATTAATGATGGGCCATGAATGAATGATGATATATATAATAAAATCTTATAAGCTTATTCGCTACGTATGTGACACTAGCACCCTACGTATTTTACCTGTTTATGTGGCAAACCTCAAAACTATTCGTATGCAAAAATATATTAGCTTAATGTGAGGATTTCGAAAAATAGGCGTTTGAAATAACAGTAATTTATAAAAGAAATATTTTGCACAACTTCTCACATAGCCCAATATATTTTAGTAAACCAGCGGTTCTGAGGCTTAACGCAAATTCGCGGTTTCGCTAGTAATGTGTACGTATAGCGAATACTCTTTCAGTTTTTGCTTTCTCAAACAAAAAGCTTCACAGGATGAAAATTATAGTGTAGAAGATTCTAATGAATTTCGATATTTTCGAAGATGCTAAATCAGAAGAAACTAAGTTTTTCAAAAAGGTATGCCTGTTTGTGCGTATGTGTATATGGGTGATTCTCTGGGAAATCGAGATAAAAAATTATTGTTTTATCTTCTTCGGTAAAAATGTTTCTCTTAGTATGTAGCCATTTTTTACCTTTTTTAACAAATTTTAAACTCCATTTATTCAACAAAATTAAATCTCTTTAAAAAATAGCAACAAAGGATTGTTTTAAAAATTTTCTGAATTTTTCATAAAAAATGGTTCCAAAACCTTTTAATGCCTCTTTCGATTAATTAAACTCATTTTAAAACTAAAAATCCTGAAAAAAGTGGATTTGATCACTCGCACCATTACACCAAAAATCATGAAGATAGCTTTTTCAGTACAAAAGTGACTGCCACAGTCGCAAAATGGAAGAAGTGCAATATTTATATAAAAATATAAATCTGATATAAAATTATTAACAATTGAAGATGAGGACTGAAAATTAATGAATATTAGAAATAATTTAATTGTTATAAATTCGTTGATTTTTCACACATTTTCACTTACCATCTTCAATTGCTAATAAATTTTACTTAAATTAATATTTTTATACGAAACAAAGCTTAAATTAAAGCTCTTTATATGGTATGATTATTGAAGTATTTTAATTATTTAGTTAATAGAATACTTTTTATACATAATATTTATTATTAATAATACACAAAGAATGAATGATTAGAATAAATAAAATAAACTTGAGAGATGATTGAATTGATTGGAAGTTGCGTTTGCGCATGAAATCGTGCATAAGCTTAGATGTGTGCCTGCATCCATGTAAGATGCGAATGTGTAAGTGAGTGAGAAGAGTGGGACACGGTTACTGAACGACGGAGGCGGCTTGGTTTTCACCGTTGCCAAAATTTACGCGAGGCTGTCGACTTGCGAATCGAGCAGTTCGCGCTGAGTCGCCTATAACGTCCATGTGTCCTTTCCTTATTTTACTTATTGCTAATAAGGGAAATCGAAGTGGACGCAAATAGACTAATCTTGCTTACCTTATAAATAATGATTTTATGATTTATCTATTTCCTACTTTCTTTCATGATTACTAGGTACCTCGGCGGATAAATAAATAATAATATAAATAAAATTAATAAATTAAATTAAGATTAAATTATTAATTTCACGATATCTTACAAAGTGCTTCTTTTTAGTAAAATTATACATATTTGAGGTAGGCTTAATTTTTTATTTGTTACTCGGATGTATGGCAGTCTCCTTGTTAGTAGTCGACTACTAGCGTGTTCGTCATATTTTTTTAAACACATATTATAATTATCCTGCAAGTTTTGTGAGTGAGAAAAAAACATGTTTCAAAAAGTTTTATATATGTAAAGTGTACTTTATTATTTGTAAGCAAAGATGTTCGTGAATTTTTTCGTAATAGATTAAATAAATGTTCCCTCTTAGATGGCCGACTACTATAAGGTTATTACACTATCCTCATCTTCCACCTTATTTGAACTGCTTCTTAAACGGCCTTATACTTTTCAGTTTTTGTATCGACATAAAAAGAAGGGGGATTTGCGCAAGATTTCAAATGAATAGCCGAAGAGGCTGCGAGTCATTCGAACAGCGCCAGTAGTCTTCCAATTTTTCTTATAAGTATGACGGTAGTTGCTTTGTTAAAAAATATCGAATCTACAAAATTAATTTGTGGATTTTTACGGTATTTATAACTAGCTGCACATGGCTGTATTATTACTTTAAAATGAGTCTAAATCAGTTCGAAGAACTGGGCATTCCATATTTACCAGCATGGCCTTTATTACGCAGTATGCCTGGACCGTTTTATAGGCAAAAACACATAAACGAGATTATAATGAACATCTACAATGTTAATCCCGAATCCAAGTACGTTGGAGCCTTTGATTTTGCACCACCGGTAGTGATGCTGCGAGATCTTGAACTCATGAAGACCATTACGATAAAAAACTTCGACAACTTTTCGGACCATAGGGCATTCTTCGATGATTCCCTCGATACACTGTTTGGCGGTAGTCTCTTTAACATATCAGTTGAAATATGGAAAGAGACGAGAAACATTTTGACTCCGGCTTTCACATCGAGCAAGATGAAGGCGATGTACGAGCTTATGGTGGGTTGTGGTAAGAACTTCGTGAATCACGTAGCCACGAGATCGGCTGAAGAAAACAAAATGGTCGCCTTTGGCATAATTGTCGACTCGTTCAGTAATCCAAAGAATGATTTTTATGTGATGGGAAAGAAGGCCACGAATTTCAATAGACTATTGTCGCTGAAATTTTTAATGACTTGATTTTTTCCGGGACTAATGCGACTATTTAAAATAAAGTTTGTCAACGACAATGCCGCGAAAGCATCAAAACTCTGATTTCTTAGCAGTACATGCATGTACAGAGACCACTTTTGTCAGCGTGATACGAGCAAAAATAAAATCATACGGTATATAAAATTATAGTCTTTTTACGTACTTTAAGATGCATGTGCCAGTTTTGTCCGTAAAGTGTATTTTCGATGCGAAAATTGCAACTTTCGCTGACGTTTATCGGTTGGTAAAGTGGACATACGAATGTATTACAAGGAAACACGAGTTATATATATACATGCATATATAGTTAATATATATATTGGGAATCGAAAGTTCCTTAAGGTGAGCACATTACCTGCACCCCTCTTACTAATAATATATAATACTACATGTATTAACACTAACAGTCGATAATAGTTTGTTGTGTGTGTGAATCTAGGGTGAAAATTAACCATTTTTGCCCGAGTGTGGTTTGTAGTACGAGCCGAAGGCGAGTGCGTATTGCGAGCCACATTCGAGTACTGCAATCAGACAAGGGAAAAAAGACTATTCACCCAAGGTACACACCGTACTTTTTGTCATACATGCCTTGATTTCACGTTCTTTTATTCCTCTAAAGGTAAAAAAAAAATGTAACTATGGCTGTTTTTCGAATTGGTGTAAACATATATTTATAAAACCGAAATAAAATATTAATAAAATTCTTTCCAAAATTTACAATAAATACCAATTATTTTCAAAAAATTCCAATTATTTTCAATAATTACCAATTATTTTCAATAATTACCAATTATTTTCAATAATTACCAATTATTTTCAATAATTACCAATTATTTTCAATAATTACCAATTATTTTCAATAATTACCAATTATTTTCAATAATTACCAATTATTTTCAATAATTACCAATTATTTTCAATAATTACCAATTATTTTCAATAATTACCAATTATTTTCAATAATTACCAATTATTTTCAATAATTACCAATTATTTTCAATAATTACCAATTATTTTCAATAATTACCAATTATTTTCAATAATTACAAATTATTTTAAATAACTACCAATTATTTTCAATAATTTCCAATTATTTTCAATAATTTCCAATTATTTTCAATAATTTCCAATTATTTTCAATAATTTCCAATTATTTTCAATAATTTCCAATTATTTTCAATAATTTCCAATTATTTTCAATAATTTCCAATTATTTTCAATAATTTCCAATTATTTTCAATAATTTCCAATTATTTTCAATAATTTCCAATTATTTTCAATAATTTCCAATTTTTTGCAATAATTTCCAATTATTTTCAATGATTTCCAATTATTTTTAATGATTTCCAATAATTTTCAATACTTTTCAATAATTTTAAATAATTTTCAAAAATTTTGAATAATTTTCAATAATTCTCAATAATTTTTAATAATTTTCAATAATTTTCAATAATTTTCAATAAATTTCAAAAATTTTCGCACGCACTCACACATGAACGCACGCACGCATGCATGTGCATTCGAGTACTGCAATCAGACAAGGGAAAAAAGACTATTCACCCAAGGTACACACCGTACTTTTTGTCATACATGCCTTGATTTCACGTTCTTTTATTCCTCTAAAGGTAAAAAAAAATGTAATTATGGCTGTTTTTCGAATTGGTGTAAACATATATTTATAAAACCGAAATAAAATATTAATAAAATTCTTTCCAAAATTTACAATAAATACCAATTATTTTCAAAAAATTCCAATTATTTTCAATAATTACCAATTATTTTCAATAATTACCAATTATTCTCAATAATTACCAATTATTTTCAATAATTACCAATTATTTTCAATAATTACCAATTATTTTCAATAATTACCAATTATTTTCAATAATTACCAATTATTGTCAATAATTACCAATTATTGTCAATAATTACCAATTATTTTCAATTATTACCAATTATTTTCAATAATTACCAATTATTTTCAATAATTACCAATTATTTTCAATAATTACCAATTATTTTCAATAATTACCAATTATTTTCAATAATTACCAATTATTTTCAATAATTACCAATTATTTTCAATAATTACCAATTATTTTCAATAATTACCAAGTATTTTCAATAATTACCAATTATTTTCAATAATTACCAAGTATTTTCAATAATTACCAATTATTTTCAATAATTACCAATTATTTTCAATAACTACCAATTATTTTCAATAACTACCAATTATTTTCAATAACTACCAATTATTTTCAATAATTACCAATTATTTTCAATAATTACCAATTATTTTCAATAATTACCAATTATTTTCAATAATTACCAATTATTTTCAATAATTACCAATTATTTTCAATAATTACCAATTATTTTCAATAATTACCAGTTATTTTAAATAACTACCAATTATTTTCAATAATTTCCAATTATTTTCAATAATTTCCAATTATTTTCAATAATTTCCAATTATTTGCAATAATTTCCAATTATTTTCAATGATTTCCAATTATTTTTAATGATTTCCAATAATTTTCAATACTTTTCAATAATTTTAAATAATTTTCAAAAATTTTGAATAATTTTCAATAATTCTCAATAATTTTCAATAAATTTCAAAAATTTTCGCACGCACTCACACATGAACGCACGCACGCATGCATGTGCATTCGAGTACTGCAATCAGACAAGGGAAAAAAGACTATTCACCCAAGGTACACACCGTACTTTTTGTCATACATGCCTTGATTTCACGTTCTTTTATTCCTCTAAAGGTAAAAAAAAATGTAACTATGGCTGTTTTTCGAATTGGTGTAAACATATATTTATAAAGGAATTGGATTTGGGAAGCACAAACGTGGGAGAATAACCCTGGTCTTCAGAAAAAAAATTCTCAACTCATAATTAAAATTAAAAATAAACGGCAACGTTTCGTCCCTGGTGGGGACCTCTTCAAGCCATTCGAAAAATACTGGTCATACCATAATAGACTGACAATACTTATAACGAGAGAGACACGTTTGTCTCATGTGATATTTAATTGATATTTTTTACTTATTATGGTATGACCAGTATTTTTCGAATGGCTTGAAGAGGTCCCCACCAGGGACGAATCGTTGCCGTTTATTTTTAATTTTAATTATGAGTTGAGAATTTTTTTTCTGAAGACTAGGGTTATTCTCCCACGTTTGTGCTTCCCAAATCCAATTCCTAAAAATATGGAGAGAAATAATAATACTCTTCATATATTTATAAAACCGAAATAAAATATTAATAAAATTCTTTCCAAAATTTACAATAAATACCAATTATTTTCAAAAAATTCCAATTATTTTCAATAATTACCAATTATTTTCAATAATTACCAATTATTTTCAATAATTACCAATTATTTTAAATAACTACCAATTATTTTCAATGATTTCCAATTATTTTCAATGATTTCCAATTATTTTTAATGATTTCCAATAATTTTCAATACTTTTCAATAATTTTAAATAATTTTCAAAAATTTTGAATAATTTTCAATAATTCTCAATAATTTTCAATAATTTTCAATAATTTTCAATAATTTTCAATAATTTTCAATAATTTTCAATAATTTTCAATAATTTTCAATAAATTTCAAAAATTTTCGCACGTACTCACACATGAACGCACGCACGCATGCATGTGCATTTTATATACAAAATATGGATTTTCTTAGTAGTGGGTGAAGAGGAAACGCTTTCCGCCAGTTAGACAATTTTTTGTTGTTTTGAGCCTGCATAAAAATTTATTTCGCCCGCCAGTTGGCAATCAGCTGCTTTGCGATAGCTTTAGAGGCAGGTAAAACGCGAAAATCGTGCATATATGACAAAAATAATAGTATATTGTGTACCTAGGGCAGAAAGTGGGCTTTTTTAGACCGGGTGTGAAGATTACAGTACGAATCGAAGGCGAGCTAGCACGAGCCGAAGGTGAGTGCGTATAGCGAGTCGAAGACGAGTACTGCAACCACACGAGGTCAAAAAGCCCACTTTGCCTTTGGTGCACACCATATTTTTGTAACGCATGAATTGATTTTTGCGTTTTTCTAGCATATTAAGCGGGGCTAAATATATACATATATATATAATAGCAATTTTCCGAAAAATTTTAGAAAAGAAACCTTTGCACCCGCTTAAATGGGTTAATAGGTACAGAAAAACGCCAAAATCGTGCTTGAGTTACAAAAAATATTTGACATCAATATACTTTAAGGAACTAAACTTTTAATGGCCCATAAAAGATTATATTACAATGTTCTCTACCAGTATCAATATTTAACTATCAAGGTATCAATTATATATGATTAGAATATATTATATATACATATTATCATTTACATATCATATAGTCAAGATGTTGGGAGGAAATAAATCTCCTCCTGAGCCTGGTGATAATTGCTATAAGTGTCACCCAAAAGTAAAAAATGCTGCAGTAATATGTATTATTTGTGATAGTTCTTACCAACAAAGTTGTTTTGAGCAAACAAAAAAGTATAAATTTGTGAGTGAAAGACATATTATTTGCACTGAACATAGAGGCCTAAAACTAACCTCAAAAATTGTTGAGGTTACCTTAAGTGATTCAGCAAAATTGTTAATTGCACAAATAATACTGAAGTAATCTGAGAAAATAAGACAGGAAATATTAATCGAAGTATCAAACAAAACTCTAGATATACAGAACGCAATAAACTTTGGAAATGAAGCTGAGTATGAATTAACGATAACAGAAAATACCCCTTTTGAACCAAATTAATAAAGAGTTACAAGAAAAAAATGAACTGCTAAGGGACCTACTAGATATACGATTTAATAAACATTAAACCATGTAATAAATGCGACAGACTTGGACATAATGAACGAAAGTGTAGAAACGAAGCCGCTTGTCTAAACTAATTAATGTAAAAAAAATATCATTAAGGTAGTTCTTTGATGAGAATTGACTTAAAAACAAAAATTTATACTATAATTTGTTTATATGTTACAATATCAGAAACGTTATAATATGAAAGATGGATACTTTAAGTAATAAAAAAAATTTTTGTATGAAAATTTCGATAATTCAAAATTAGATATCGCTTAAAATAGAAAATTATTTGACAAGTGATCCGAATATTTTTTATTTTTCATCCGATTTTAATTTGGTAGGTCCCGTTTTAATCCTTGAAAGATTTCAGGGGGACTTGCCCATATAAAAATTCAATAACATTGAATAACCTGCAATGTTACAGTCAATAGGTTATACTTGTACACGCACAAACTTACCTAAAATATGTGTATCGACTTATAGACAATAGGCTTTAACTTTGCAGGTTATTCGATGTCTTAAATGCCTAAATTGTGTTTTAGTAACAATAAATACAATACTAAATACAACATAAATCATATGGCTTTAGATAGGGACTCATGTGAAAATTTGAAAAATAAAATAGAGAAATGTATCGACTCAACTGATTATCCTGTGAATCCTACTTTACCAACATGGAGTATTATAATGAGGAAAGTAGAGCAGACGATAGGTAATAGTCAAAATTTAGCGGCACAGGTGACGCCACAACTCGGAATATCATAATGGAAGAATACAATAATCTATACTTGAAGTGGTCCAAAATTAAGTTATTCGACATGAAGTTTCCTATCAGGATCTACATACACTTAATACTGAAAGGGACATTAAATGAAATACTATCTTATACGTTAATATTAGAAGCTTAAATGTAAATTTTCAGACACTACAAATTCTTATATGATTATTATAAATTACTAGGATATAATATATACTATAATGAAAAATAGAAACAAGTGATACGGTGTCATCAAAAACATTGTATGTATAAGGAAAAAGTTTATTCATTCCACTGTGATAATAGAAATTGATAGATTAAATATTCTTAATACGTGATTAGAATGTTTGTATGATGTTAATACGAACACTCGTTTCTTAAAAATGATTTGAACGTCTATCTTTGATAAAATTTCGATGATTGCTTCTAACATCAAATTGCCGACCAGATTTTTAGAGTGTCTCATACACTCTTTAACAAAAAATCTACTATATTTATTAGAACAACAGAAACAACTACTCTGTGGGCAAATACCCCTCCCAGCATTGAATTAAACTGTTAATTCATAAAATATGTAAATGTAATTAGTATTAAAAATTCAAATATTTTTCGTATTTATCCTGTATTGAAAATGCTGAAAGAAATAAATGAACCTACTGAGATAGCTAGGAATATGAATACATTTTTTAGTAATATAGACGAAAATCTAAGCAAAACAATTAAAAAAAGCCCATTAATAGACAATTAACCTACCACCAATGAATACAAACACAATATTTTTGAGACCTACAGATACTTTTGAATCACAAAAAATTATAGAAAATATGAAACTAAAAAATGGTAGAGTTGATAAAGTTAACACAATAAGAATTAAAATAATATCTAGCCTGATAACAGATGTTTTGCACATGTTTTCAATTTATGTATCGAGAAATCAATATGGCCGGAGGTTCTAAAAATGGCAGAAATTGTTCCTATATACAAATCAGGAAATAGAGATAAGGTTGAAAATTATACGCCAATATCATTAATATCCAATATAGCCAAAATATTTAAATAATTAATATACAACAGAATTTATGATTTTATTATCAAAAGCAAAATTTTAGCAGCAAATTAATATGGTTTTATAAAAAATAAAGGAATAAAGGATGCTTTAATTAAGTAACATTGCTAACAAAATTTATGAAAATTTAGATAAGAGTAAACCAATTGCAATAACATTCTTAGATTTAGCCAAAGCTTTTGATACAGTTAATCATAAAATTCTGTTAGAAAAACTCTTTAACTATGGCATAAGAAGAAATGCGTACGAACTTATAAAAGGTTACTTGGAAAATAGGTTACAAAAAGTTAGATTGGATCAAAATAAAAATGACTATGTTGAATTAACAAATGGAGTACCGTATGGGACAATATGCCTAGAAATGGCCTAGAAATGACCTACGAACTGATATGCCGGAAACTTGATTATATCATATGCTGATGATACTGCGATTGTATCTACAGATAAAACTTGGAATTAAATAGACATAAAAATTAATAAATATTTGGATGAGGTAGCTGATTGGTTGGCTTTAAATAAACTATCGCTAAATATTAAAGAAACAGTATTTATAACCTATTGAAATTATTGTGATAGTGTACCTAGAAATATATATATAAAAATAAAAGAGTGCAAGTTAAATTGAGTACAAGAAGGTAAATATGTGGGTATAATTTTTTTACTATAATTTAAAACCCTATTGACAAATCTCAGGTGAGATCTCACATGAGATCTCATGACAAAATCTCATCTGACCAAGTGCTTCAATTAACTAAGTTCCGCAGCTGAAAAAATTAAAAGTTTTGTGGGAAAAAAATTACTTTTAGAACCGTGCTTTTTATGCGTTTCAGGCGATTTCTTATCGTTCTAGATAGTTCTCAAATGTAGTTTTCCGAATTTTTTTTCTTTTAGAAAATTTTGCAAAATCCGACTGTTCCGCAGCTCAAAAAAATTCAAAGTTCGGTGGGAAAAAAATTACTTTTAGAACCGTGCTTTTTATGCGTTTCAGACGATTTCTCAACGTTCTAGATAGTTCTCAAATGTAGTTTTCCGAATTTTTTTTCTCTTAGAAACTTTTGCAAAATCCGACTGTTCCGCAGCTGAAAAAATTCAAAGTTCGGTGGGAAAAAAATTACTTTTAGAACCGTGCTTTTTATGCGTTTCAGGCGATTTCTCATCGTTCTAGATAGTTCTCAAATGTAGTTTACGAATTTTTTTTCTCTTAGAAAATTTTGCAAAATCCGACTAAGTTCCGCAGCTGAAAAAATTCAAAGTTCGGTGGGAAAAAAATTACTTTTAGAACCGTGCTTTTTATGCTTTTCAGACGATTTCTCATCGTTCTAGATAGTTCTCAAATGTAGTTTTCCGAATTTTTTTTCTCTTAGAAAATTTTGCAAAATCCAAGTTCCGTAGCTGAAAAAATTCAAAGTTCGGTGGGAAAAAAATTACTTTTAGAACCGTGCTTATTATGCGTTTCAGACGATTTCTCATCGTTCTAGATAGTTCTCAAATGTAGTTTTCCGATTTTTTTTCTCTTAGAAAATTTTGTAAAATCCGACTATGTTCCGCAGCTGAAAAAATTCAAAGTTCGGTGGGAAAAAAATTACTTTTAGAACCGTGCTTTTTATGCGTTTCAGACGATTTCTCATCGTTCTAGATAGTTCTCAAATGTAGTTTTCCGAATTTTTTTTCTCTTAGAAACTTTTGCAAAGTTTAACTAAGTTCCTCTGCTGAAAATATTCGAGGGAAAACAATTACTTTTAGGACCGTGTTTTCTATGCATTTTAAACGATTTTCATTCGTTGTCAATAGTTGCCAAATGTAGAAAATATTAACGCACCCGTTATAGTTCTTTAAATATAAATCTCAGTTAATTATTGCATATACAAAAGAAATATAATTAATATTCATTAATCGTAATACTTTCTCCGAATGAATGTTAGCTTGTGTTTCATATAACAATATAATAAAATAAATAGATACTCTTAGAATCACTTTTATAAACTTTTTATTTTTAAAAATATACATAGCATTTTATCAAAATATTTACAATATGACTGTTACGAGTGAAAGTGAAGGCAGACGCTCAGTCGTTGCACCACGGTCGCCACCCACATTGCACTTTTCTCGTCGCTCTCTTATACTAATTAGATACCCGTGACGTATGTCCAAACGTGACATGAGATATTCCCTCGTTAAAAAAAAAGGATCAAAACGTATTGAAACGTACCTAAAATGTTCAAAAAACGGATTGGAAATATTTTATGAGATATCCGTTTCAATCAGTTTCAATCCAACTACGTCGAAAAAATATATTTTATGGATTGAAATGGATTTATAAAGGATTAAAACGGACTTAAAAGGATTCAAAAAACGGATTGGTTTTTCTTAATCCGTTTCAATCCTTTTTTTTAACGAGGTTTTATTCAGTAATGTAATAAGTTTGGCATAGGACATAAGTACATCTTGTCTATATTCATATAAACTAATATTCTCTCGATGCTACTAGTGGGTACTACTATATTTTCTTCATGAATTATTTGTATCACTTGGCATACTTTGTAAGCCCTTGCAAAACAGTTTTTAGTCTGTACATAATTGCATACTGTCAATTCCATACCATCAGAGACAGCATCTATAAAGGCAACAATGCGTATAAATTTCCCGTCTTTCAGCAATGCAAATGAGTTGTTTGAACGAGTTTTTGATATGAGATGTGATTCGTACAGACAATGATTCTTAACCATTTTGTAGAAAAATTCAGTGGAATGTTTAGATAAGTGTAATGAAGTTAATATTTGATCATCAACTTCAGTTCGATTGAAATATAATATGTTACTATTGGATAAATGAACACTTTGAACTTGTCTTAAAAGAATATCATTACAATATCTTACAATGTCATCGTCAGCTTGATGAATAACTTTTTCTTCTACTACGGAACAACTGTGGCAGATGTTTATGAACCTCGCAACTTGCTGCGACACACCTTTAGCACACTTAGTAGCTTTCAAGAGGCGCTGATTAGCCGATTCAAAGCTAAACGTTGAATTCGTCCATAAAGGTCCCCAATTTAATACACTTTTGCTTGCATGTAACAAAATATGTACGTTATATGTCATGGCTTTAACGTTGTAGATTTCTTGGACTTCAGCTACAAATTGATGTAACATTTCGTCCGCTTTATTTAATTCGTCGATATGAATGCTATCTTTTAACAATATATATAAAGCTTCCACAAATAGTAACCAATGTTGCATAGCGCTTCTGCTTAAGATGGATGGAAAAATAACAATACTGTAGTACAAGACAAAATTTTCCCATTCCCGGGCCTTCCAATCTTTTCGACAACTTAATTTTCTACAATAACGAGTAGCTTGCTGAGGAACAGTTATCATGATCATTTTGTTATCAAGTGCTTTAATAACATCGTCGCTCAAAACATCCACATGATAGGAAGTTAATTGTTTTGCAACACCTTCTAATGCCATGTGCATGTAATCAGGAGTAAACCCTTCGATGATGTCGAATTTCGGGAAATTAATAAGAGGTGAAGGGTACTTTACTCCAAAGACAGGTTTCTCTGGATCCGCTTCTAGCATGAGAGACACAGTGTCATTGTGATTTCGAAGTTCTATTGGTGCATTAATTAATGGATATTTCATAATTCCATGATATTCTCCGGGATACAAGCACCAATTACATCCATATTTACCATTGTACTGAACTAATCCTTGAGCGGGAGCTCGGGCTACAGCATCAACACAACATGTCTGTACATAAAGCCTAAGAGTACGCTGTTCATTTTTTATTTTAATAGGAACTCGGCATTTATTAACAAGATCTACAAATTTATCTAAAAATACTGTCATGTTTGGTTTTTTATTAGTAAACATTAATCCACATACTACTAGTTTACTTGTTCTAATTTCTTTTGGTAGTTCGTTGATCATCAGATAGAGTGGCCAAATAGTATACTGAGAGCACTTAAATTTTGGGGCTCCGTCAGTATTAAATGCTGCAGTAACGTAATTACCTTTCTCTTCATTTGGTAAGGATTTGACAAATTTAGTATATTTTTTACCATCATAAATATCACTAATATACCCTTGCGTACGTATTCTTTCATTCGTCACATAATAAAAATAATCCTCATGATTACTTATAAGATCTGAAATTTGTTGTGCCGGGTCTATTAACGTAAAAAAAGTTGAATCAGCTTATTCTTTAAATTAATTTCAACATTGCAGACATTACAAATACCACTGGATGGTATATCTACAATTTTTCCTAAATATACTGAACATTTCTGACAAACAGCGTGATGTTCCACACCCTCTTTCGGATTTACAAGTTTATCTATTATATGTCGTGAGTCTGGTAATATAGGAGTCTAAAACATACAATTAATTAGTTTAAATAAATTTATCAAGCCAGAGAAAGATAATTCATTAGAAACACTAAATTTTAAAATCATTAAAAAAATTTCTCCTTTACTTTTATTCACTGTTGTTGTAATTTTTCCAAGAAAATCTCTATGCTCAATAAACTCCTTCAAATTTCCGATCTTGCCATATATATTATTCAAGTCATTGTTCAGAATTATTTTAGATAGTTCGTCTATCCAATTCCTTTCAGTTGAACCATACGTTGTATCTTCTACATGTACATCATAATCTTCTTCTACATTAACATCCTAAGCAATATAAGTTGATAAATATTTATAATAAAGATAAACGTATAGCAAACTGCATTTTCCATAAATATTCGTTTTCTATTTCGTACAAATTGCTAACTTAAAAAAATGATAATTTTTCAATAATACACATATTTTTAATGTCCTATTAAAGTATATGATATATGTTTAAGACAGTAGGCCAAGATTAAAACTTCTTGACAATTTTGAAACGTTGGAATAAATTTGTAAATGTTTTTAAAAAGCAGTTTGCTCTAGAATATAAACAAATACTAACCTCTACAACTGTGGGCTGAGCATTAGCATTGATGAAAGTATCCTGTTCTATATCCATTAAATCATTTTCTCCTGTCTCTACCTGCTAGTTTTAATACATTATTGATTACTTTTATTATAAATAAAATAGTTAATAAGTATACATTATTGCAACTCTTTATGATTTAAGGTATTTGTTATCGTGAGTGAGTCAGTGAAAATCTAAAGAATATTTATTGCTAATTTATTTTGAAGAAATAATGAAAACAAATTGTGAAATTCTATTAATAATACAGTTGGCTATTGTATACGTAAAGTGCAACTTCACATATCACAATGAATACATCAATTAGGTTTTTGCGCACATTAGTGGGAATTATTGAATTATATAATAAAAAGGATCAAATTGCTAAAGATAAAGTCTGGAAAAATAATTTACAACAGTAAAAATTACGATAACAAACCAGTTTTTTTACCCGATTTAAAAATATCACGTGATTAAAAACGTTATCTATCACATGATTAATCACATGATAAATGACGTCAAATTATCGATCAATAAATCACGATAATAATCATGCATCTAATCACGCGATCAATCACGTGAACGTTCAAGTGATTCAATTACAATAATTATGGTATTAAATAAAATTATTAAAAACGCAAAATGCAGAAGTACGATGCCATGCTTAGGCGTTACTATCCGGATGGTAAAACCTAAATAGAGCTTCCTACTTATAAATATTGAGTTTTTAATAATTTTACGTAATAAAAAAATTATTGTAAGTAAATCACGTAATTAATCCCTTGATTAGATACTTGGCTAATTTCGTGATTGGTTGCATGGTCAATTACGTGACTAATGACGCGAGTAACAGCTCGCTGATATAATCACGTGATTAATCATGTGATTTATTGATCAATAATATCACGTCATTTATCACGTGATTGACTACTTGATAAATCACGTGTTTGATCACATTTTTTCCAGTACGGTAGTAATAGTTTAAGAAATTAGTGTAATTAAAAAATCTCCGGTTTTAATGTAATTTTCGTAATAAAGTTTCCATTTAGATACCTATATACTTAAAAAAATGTAGCTGCATTTTCACCCAAGGGCGGCAAAGTAAGTCCGATTGCGGGAAAATGACTCCTAGGGCAGGAAAGTTAAATCAAAGTTGAGAAAGTAACCCCAAGGACGGAAAAGTAAGTCCTAGAGGGAGAAAAGAATCACTTTTCGCCCTAGGGCATACTTTCCCGCACAATGGCTTACGCACCCGTCCAAGAGCGACAAGAGCTGCTTTGTGGTTGATTTACATGCGCGATATGGCCTACTTTCGATGTAGGTAAAATAAAAAAGCATTTTTCATTGCCTTCTTTTTGACAATGGTGCGTACGATACTTTTTGAGCAATACAAAAATTTGCTATGGAGTGCATGACAGCGAAAAGTAGCTGTATTTTCTGAAGAAGGGCTCACTTTTCCGCATTATAGCAGAAAACAGCTACTTTGCGTTCGATTCACATGTGCATAATAACATACTTTAGGCGCAGCTATGAAAAATAGTACATTATGCATCTAGAAAGTATACCCTACTAAAAAAAAAAATTATTACCTAATTTTTTCACCAATTTATTACGCGATTATACCGTGATAAGCATCATCCTGTTATCCGTATATAATTTACTTCTTTATTATTTATTTTTGTTTGAAATAAATAAACTTATTATTTACACATACACATACACACACACACACACACACACACACACACACACACACACACACACACACACACACACACACACACACACACACACACACACACACACACACACACACACACACACATATATATATATATATATATATATATATGTGTGTGTGTGTGTGTGTGTGTGTGTGTGTGTATTTTCCTATATTATATAGATGTAAGCGTCAATTTATGTTAAAAACTCCTCCGCCTCCCTCCGCGCTCCTCCGCCACCCCTCCACCCCCTTCCGCGCCCCCTTCGACCCCCCTCCGAGCCCATCCACCCCCCTCCGAACCCCCTCCGCATTTTAACGTGAAATCGTTTCAAAATTCATGTTATTTTTAGAGTTTGTTCTATTGACCCTTCCACACCTTCTCTGGACTCTTTCCTTTTAAAATTTGTTTATTTTGTTAAATTATAATTTAATTAAGAGATAATCATTTAAAATATGAAATTCAAATACGAAAAATTATACTCTACTGTTTAATAATTTTTACAAAATAAAATAAAAAGAGCGATAATAAAAAATCGTTAAATTCCTTTTACTGAAAAAATGCCAAATTTACTTTAAAATAATTAGAATAAAAAATTTAAAAAAATTTAGTTACAGAACCTCTTAATATTTATAAATAAATAAAATTTAATATAAGATATCAGGGATGCAAGTGTCTCCCCTATTTCCCCTATTTCCCCTTTTTTACGAATCTTCCCCTATTTTCCACTTTTATCAACTGACCTCCCCTATTCCCCCTATAATTAACGATCATCGCGACTTTCGCGATACGTTGATACCTAAAATCGCGTAAGTGAGAAATCGGCACAGCACACCGTAGACTTATAAGTACCTTATTACATTTGCAGTTCTGTGATTTGAGTGGAAATACTGAGTGATTATCAGAAACGCCCAACATTAACGAAACGTTAGTTAAATATCAGCCGTACCTTCAAGTTCTATTCATCGACATTTTCTTCAATAAATATGTACACTTTTGGTAAGTTTGAATACAAAATATCATAGTATGTAAATAAATCGAATCATAGACAGTTACATTTAGTAGCTGAGTAAAGTCTCATTGGAATACGAATAGTAAAGTAAATCTTAACCTGAATATCAAGCAAGCTAATGAATTTTCATCGATTTACACACAAAATATTTTAAGAATAGTAGTCAAAATAAATAAGTTAACATAAAACAAGATTAAATAAACATTACCAAACAAACATACAATATTTATTTAAAGATTTGGTCATATGTGAATAAAAATTTCAATTATTTTAATTCAGTAACCTGGATCGTGGAACTTGGGTTTATTATTCTATTATATAAATCGACATGGAGAAAAAAGAGTCTAATTGGAGGCGTATTCGATTTTACGATTATAGTGAATATTATGAGGTATATATGAACATGCGCATTTTATTTATCTTAGTTTCTGAGTAATTTGATTTTTTTTATGTTTAGGTTTCAAACTAATGTTAGCTCATACAATTATATTTCATGAAAATATTGAATTAACTAGTAAAGAAGTAATAAAATTAACTGGATAAAATATTATGTTCCTAACCGTGTCTATAGGTAAGATAGATTTTATTTTGAATTAAAAATTCAGTAAAATTTCACTTAAAAAATATTAATTCTAATTAACTTCTAATCTGATTTGCAGTTAAATGTACTTTCTGCGGAATAATTTTTAGTTTGATGTACGCTTAATAAAAATATCTGTTTTGAACTAAATGAATTTTCATGTAATTATACGAATAATAAAATATCTACATCGTCATCATTAGATGTAAACAAAAACTGATGAATATCGTATGAGTTTATACTAACTGTTAATCTTTTATTTATTCAATTGATTTAGAAATAATAAAACTCATAGATATTTTTTTACAGATTCTCATAAATAGTATTTACATTACATAAAAATGGCTAATAAAACTAAATTCCAGGATGCTTGGCTAAAGAAAATTGACAATAATCAAAACCTTGTTTCCGAATGGGCCAAGAAAGACCCCCACGGAGACGTATATCATACGTATTGCAAGCTTTGTGAGGCGAGAATCCTATGTGAAAAGGGTTTTGAAAAACTAAATCAGCATGCTAGTACTAAGAAGCATCAACATAATTTATTCAAACTAAAATCAAACCAGTTAAGATTAATTGGTAGTGTTGCACAATTAGAATCTGTAGTGGGGTCTAGCGACAATCAAGCGAATTCCAAAAAATTATCCGAAAAGTCAACTTGTCAAATATAAAATAATTCTACTCAAGCACATTTATCTTTATTTAATACGCGCGATGCAGCTACTAGAGCAGAAATATATTATTTATTAGAACTGATCAGTGCTAATTGCCCTTTAAGTGCATGTGATGATAAAAAAGAACTTTTCTAAGTAATGTTTCCTGGCTCTATTTCTAACGCTTTTACGCTGTCTCGAACGAAAGGATCATATTTATTGATTCATGCATTATTTCCATATTTTCAAAATATTTTGTTGAGAGAACTACAGGAACCTAATGTGTATTTCACTTTACAGTTCGATGAAACAGGCAATGTTAAGAGTAAAAAAGAGTTACAGATAAGAGTTCAATACTGGTCGAACTCCCAAAACTTGATTGTAAATCGACATTTAGTAACGTATTTTATTGAAAAAGGCGATGCCAAAACTATAGTAAAGTATTCAAATCTTTAGAGTCACATAATTTATCATCTAAAAATGTATTAACATTAGGCAAAGATGGACCCAATGTTAATAAAAAGGTGTTTCGTCTTTTTCAGGAAGAATTAAAAAGGTCAAAATTTAAGGGCCTATATGACATAGGTTCTTGCTTATTGTATACGGCACATAATGCTTATTTAAAAGGCAGTCATGAACTAAGTTTAGAGATTTCTGACTTGCTTGTTAAGATTTTTTACTATTTTCATAACCAACATTTACGCTGTGAAAATTTTCATAAAATTCAGGAAACTCTTAATCTACCTGAACATACATTTACAAATCTTTGCGATACAAGATGGCTTACCATTGGTCCATCGGGAGAGCGAGTTGTAGAACAACTTCCTGCTTTAAATGAATATATTTTAAAATATATTCGAGCCAAATAAAGTAATACCACTAAAAAGCAATTATATATAGATATAAGAAAATATTTAAATGATAAGCTTTTGAAACCTTCGTTAGAATTTACAGTGTATGTAGCTAAAATATTTACAGTAGAGTTTACAGCTAAAATGCAAAAGAGAGAACCTTTAATTCATATTTTATACTCGCAATTGCAAAGACTGATATATTTACTTTGTAATAATGTGGTCAAGCCTGAAGTTCTGACTGACGATTTTCTCAATTGGACCAGCAAGGAATTATTGAAAGCATCTAACTTGCTTGATTTAAAAGAGATCAGCTTTGGTGAAAACGTTAAAAAAGCCGTATCTCAATTATCAGAATTAGATAAAATGTTATTTTTAAAAAGTGTTCAAAAATTCTATTTAGTAACAATAACCTACTTATTTGATAAGATCACTAATTTGGAAACATTAAAATATTTTGAATGTCTTGTACCTGAAAATATAAAGAATGCAACTAGTTTAAATTGTATTGTACAAATAGCTAATATGTTACCTTTTACTGATATAGATAGTGACAATTTATCACATGAATGGCGATTACTTCAAATCGACACTGATGTATCATTCGTTTTAGAAGAAAATGAAAGAATCGATGCATATTGGTATACTATTTTTAAACTGAGAAACCCACCGTGCTCACGATACCCTTCTATATTGCGCGTAGTTATAGCAGCTCTATCCTTCACTCATGGAAGTGTAGATGTGGAAAGGGGTTTCTCTAAATCTAGTAGAGTATTAACAGATGACCGAGTAAACATGGACTTACAAACCTTAAATGCTAGACTAAGTGTATACGATGGATTGAAAATATTCGGCTTCAAACCTTATAAAGTACCAATCACTACAGATCTTTTAAATCTTGCTAGAACAGCTCATCGCTCGAATCAAACATATTTAGATGAACAAAAGAAAAAGAAAGAAATAGAAATCGAGAGACAAAGAAAAGAAGAACAATTGTTAAAAAATGTACAAGAACAAAGAGAAAATTTAAAACAATTAGAGGCGGAATTAGAAAAAGAAGAAAAAACATACAAAGAAGCAATTCAAGAATCAAAAACGATGCAAATAGTTTTAAAGGATGCAGCAAATAATAGTAGTGCCGCTGTTATCCAACAATTAATTTCAGGTTTAGAAAACTTACGTAACAAAGAGAAAGAACAAAGATGTAAAGTCGAAAAGCTAAGAAAGAGAGTTGAGAAAAGAAAATCTAAATTAGTCGACAATGCTGTAACCAAACAGTTAAAAACTAAATAAAAAAAATATCAATAAAAATATTCCTCGGTGTTATTTATTAAATAAAATTTATAGACAAACCTCCCCTTTTTCACAATAATGTTCCTCTTTTTTCACAAAATTTTTCCTCTTTTCCCCTATTTTTTCAACAATAGTGGGTTGCATCCCTGAGATATGTATTATACAAACTGTTATTAAATATATAGAAGTGGTATACAAGAATCACTTCGAAACTAATTGCTAATACAGATGTTAATTATCTGACTGTTCGCTACCTCACATTGAATTGCATGGCTTTGGCGACGAAATGTTCACATAGGTCTGTACACGAAAACTAAAACTTTATTACTTAAGATAAAGTTAACTAGCTTTATGGTTTCAATATCTTGAGACAAATCACCATGCAAAATTTTAACTCTCTAGGTCTTTATTACTCAAGATATTAAAACAATATAGCAAGTGAAATTTGTTCCAAGTCATATAGTTTTAGTTCTCATGTAGAGATCTACGTGTTCGTCGAAAATGCCAAACGAAATCATTTTTAATTCTGGATTTACTCTCATTTATTCTACTTCTATATTCAATTCTATTTTCATCTTTTGTATGCAACTATTTTTTTTTTTTACAGAATCTGAAGAAGATGCTCTAAAAGCAGCTGATAAAAGAAAAAAAAGATTTCGATTCAGAAAAAAATTGGATCAAGGCGGTGAATCAACTGAAAATACGGTTGAGGAGGAAATTAAATTAGCTGTAAGTCTTTATTATTATATTATTTATTATTATAACATTATTATTATTATGTGCAAAAAGCAAGTGTATATATATTCATTATCCATAATCTAAAGTACGTTTGGTGTTAAGGTAGTACTACCCATCCCATACGGCACGTTATGTTTCTAAAAGCTTTCGGTAATATTTCACTTGAAACATTACATCTTTCACAAATATTTATACAATGTTTCATGGACCTTTCTGTAATGTTTCAGAAACATTAAATGTCCGCTAACATGTCAAATGTAACATTTGAGATAGATTATAGAAACATTACTGTGACATTTCTGTAATCTTTCTGTAATTTTTAGATATCCTGATTACTTTAATGTAATAATACCGAAACGTATCAGCAACATATCAGGTATGTTACTGTAATGTTATCGAAAGCTTTCAGTGACATTTTAGTAATGTTACTGTAACATTACTGAAAGGTTTTAGGTAATGTTACTGTAATATTACTGAAAGGTTTCAATAACAACTCAGTAATATTGCTTTACAATTCTGTTAAAAATATGATATTAAAATCGATAAAAAAATGCATCTTTCTTTTGGTGCTAATCTTAATCTTTAATCTTGATTATCGTTCAACTTATTAGATATTTAATCGGTTTTAATCCAATCTACTCATTTATTGACATTTATTTATGAATTTCTACGAAAATTTTAGAATTTAAAATTTTTATATATTATTTATATACCTAGGTATTTATTAATCTGAAACAAATATTTTGCTTAAAATTATTTAATAGATTTGTCTGAAAGAATAAATCAATTAGAAAATGTTGACAGGGCTGGGAATCGATCCAAAGACCTCTGCGTGAAACTCTAACTCTCTAGCCGTTCCGCTACAGAAGAACTTTGAAATCGATAAAAAAATCTGACTTATAATCTACAATTACTGGTCATGAAAATATTTTTACATTTCGTAAAAATAAACATCCACAAAGATGGCTGAAAATTACATTTTCCTAAAATCGATAAAATATTTTTACATTAGAA
Organism: Gastracanthus pulcherrimus; assembly: GCA_949152435.1. Classification (NCBI taxonomy): domain Eukaryota; kingdom Metazoa; phylum Arthropoda; class Insecta; order Hymenoptera; family Pteromalidae; genus Gastracanthus; species Gastracanthus pulcherrimus. Next base: position 70,397,555 of record OX424572.1, read on the forward strand.
TTCAAAGTAGAGTGCCGGTAAAACAGAGTTCTTTACTATATTTAGCTGATCATTTTTCTATTACTCGTGAAACCTTTCTGAAACATTTCTGACATGTACCACTTGCAACATTACGTAGGGAATGTTGCGGAAACATATTACGTGGAATGGAATTGAAATGTTATAACTAGTACGTCAGGGAAATATTTTTGAAACCTTGCTATCGTAACCTCCCATGTGGTATATCACATAAATGTTAGTGGTGAAAGCTCATTTTTCTATTGTTTATGAAACCTTTCTGAAATATTTCTGACATGTACCACTTGCAACATTACGTAGGGAATGTTGCGGAAACATATTACGTGGAATGGAATTGAAATGTTATAACTAGTACGTCAGGGAAATATTTTTGAAACCTTGCTATCGTAACCTCCCATGTGGTATATCACAGAAATATTAGTGGTGAAAGCTCATTTTTCTATTATTCATGAAACCTTTCTGAAATATTTCTAATATCTAACACATGCAATATTTTATTGGTAATTTTTCAGAAACATTTCACGTACAACGGGATGGAAACGTGATAAAAGATACGTCAGGGAAACATTTCTGAAACCTTGCAAACCTAAGATCTCATGTGAGATATTACAGAAATGTTAGGGATGAACGTGAATAAAGCTCATTTGTCTATTACTCGTGAAACCTTTCTGAAACATTTCTGACATATAACACCTCCAACATTACATCGGAAATGTTGCGGAAACACTTTGCGTGCAACATGATTGATACATAACAATTAGTATATTTCTATAATGTTACTGCAATGTTTCTATGGATGAAATTCATATGAAATCTTTTTGAAAGGTTTCTGAAAGATATCTGTTGAAACAATTCGATTGAACGATACCTGAAACATTATTTAAACATTACCAATGAGCGCATACCTTACGCTAACATTACGTGCCGTGTGGGATACTAAGGTAGTCAAGGCAAGTCCACTTTTTATATTTTGTTTATTTGCGAGGTATACATAATAACAGGAGTTGCATAAATTAAGTTATATCAAATAATGATTATATATTCTCATTAAACAATTTTATTTATTGTAATTATTAATAAAAAGTTTCCCACGAAAGCTGATTTGACTCATTTTTCCGGGTAAGATGCACCTTTTTTTCATTTTTGTTTGTTAATTGTTACGCTCATAGGTTCCAAACAATTTTTTATAAGCATTCAAATTATTCGTTGGTTGATTAAGGAGGTTGGTCTGATTTAGAAATAACGAACAGATTCAGGAAAAGAAATCACACACATAGATATGTATAAATAAAAAGCTTATGCAAAATTTTGAGTCATTTGCATATCTTATTGACGAGTCTTATGGAGAATCACATTTTCCTGGTTTTAATTTGCAAATATTTATTGTATTAACGAACAGTTTCTGTTGCAAATTTTTGTATGAAATAACTAATATTTGACGAATTTAAATTGGTCTTGAAAACGATCAATGGTACCTCTTTGCATAATAATTAATTAGTTGAATAAAAAATATGTGCACTTAACCTCAAAAACAGAGTCAAATGTCGTCTGTATCAATTTTTTTTGTTATCTAAATAGTTCTATTTCTATATCTAAAATCATTATTTGTTATAAATTAGCTTTTTCTAAGTCCTAAATGAATTATATGTCTTGGGTCAAAACGAAATAAGAATTTAAAAAAATTATCCTCATTTTATTCGAAAAGTGCAGGTTTTCGCAAATTAAAATGTTAATAACTTTTGTCACACACTCCAAACCTTCACCAAATTTTTACTACATATTTTTCTTAGCAATATATGACAGCATACAATTATAAAAATTTTTTAATTATTAAACATTTTAAATGTTTATAAAAATGTTTAATTTTTAAAAAAATTTAAATGTTTAAAATATGTTTGATTTTGTAACAATTTTAAATTTAAAAAAAGTTTCATTTTTAAAAATATTAAATGTTTAAAAAAGTTTTGATTTTGAAAATGTATTTTCGCTTAGAAAATTTCATTTTAGCCCCGCTAATTTTACTTTTGCCCCGCTATAGTATAATATATGTACCATGGGCGTGAAGTGGGCCTTTCACTCAATAATGCCTACTAAGCCCTTAGTGCACACTATACTTTTTGTGACTTGCATGCGATTTTCGGGTTTTTATCGATTCGCTGTCGATTTTTTACCTTCCCTATTGGAAAAGGTTGATATAAGTCGATTAGATCACTTACTGACTTGAATAGTTAATCTTAATTCCATTTTTGCATTAGAACTTGATAAAATGTGATAAAATACGATAAAAATCGATATAAGTCGATAAAACTTAATATGAAAAATTACAATAGAAATTGATAGAATTCCAAGAAGATCATGCTCTATCAATTTCAATTGTAATTTTTTATATTAAGTTTTATCGACTTATATCAATTTTTATCGTATTTTATCGACTTTTATCGTATTTTATCGATTTTTATCATATTTTATCACGTTTTATCAAGATGTAATGCAAAAAGTGGAACTAAGATTCACTATTCAAGTCAATTGAAATCTTATCGACTTAAATGGTGAATTCTAATCGACTTCAATCGATTTCTATTCACTTTTTTCAGCATTTCACTTTTTTAAATTTACACACGCCTACACACCCACACACACACACATACACACACACACACACACACGCACACACGCACGCGTGCGCGCATTACCCGGGAAAGCAGGCAGCGGGCGTTTTTTAATATTTCGTGCCCGCTAAAAAGTCGTTGAAGTTTGGTTATGCGCGCGCGCACACATCGCGCACCCGTATGGAAAAATCACACGATTACTTACGTGATAAACACGTGAGAATCGCGAGAATATTACGTCACGGTCACGTGAGATTTTCGTCCAATTACTGACGCGGCAATCACGCGATTATCATCTGATTTATAGTAAAATTCATAAATGGTATCAATAATCATAAAACAGTATCTATAAATTTAAAAGAGGTACACCTTACAATAAATCAGGGTATGATCGTCCTTCAGATTGTACGTGGTATATTAGATTAAAAATTTCTGCTATGAAATCTAATATATAATATTATAGTCATTTTGTATAAAACGATTGTTTAAATAAATTTTATATTATATTTATAGCAATCAAGTAAACTTTCGACAAGGAAAGGAAATATTATTAATGCCACTAACGTTGTTCAAAAGTACAAAAAAAGCATCTTATTACAAACCAGAAAGGAGCTTTGTCTCGATGATGCATATGATGATAAGTCTACAGATGAAGGTGTAATAAAAAAAAGGCGCTTATCAGAAATGTGTGAAAACATTAGTTTTGGGTAAATAAAATTTTTATTCAAAGATTTATAATTATTTTAAAAAGTTCTAACGTCTATGGAAACGCAAATAAACATACAAGTTTATACAACTTAAGTTTATTTCTATAATAAATTATAATGAAATTTAATTTAATTTTATTACAATTTATGAGTTTTATCGTAATAAAAAGACGCACGGGATTCCGTTAGTGTAATTTTGGATTAACTTAGTATAAATGTGTACATATGTATCTTTTTATAATATTTTTTAACGTTTTAATGCAAATGAAATCGAATAATTATAGATGATTTAGAGCTATACAGTTCCAAATATGTAAATATTTCATTCAAATAATCGTTTTTAAACAGGTTTTAAAATGATACAAAATTTTTTATTATTGGTTGTAGAGCATCTGGTGATTCCACAAAATTAGTAAAAGATAAGGAGCCACGCGTTGTTTTACAGGATATAACATTGAATCAAATGCCCACTCAAAACGATTTGATTTCATGTGTGTCTTCTTCACTTCCATCAAAACTCTCGAGACAGAGGTCCCCTCAAACCGATACTTTTTCTAAAATCAGCTGCTCCTCGCTTTCCCTATCTGCAATAAAACCTACAGCGAACTTACAGTCTAGCTTTTCACTAAGTAGCTCGCCAAAGTCACAATCAAATTCGAAAATAAAATCACGGTCAAGCTCGAAGTCACGGTCCCGGTCAAAGTTTAGGTCAAGTCAAAGGACAAAATCGCGTTCAAAATCACGGTCAAAATATAAGTCACGATCTAGATCTTTATTACGGTCAAAGTTGACATCTATGTCACGGTCTAATTGTAAGCCACGGGTTGATTCTGTGTCACGGGTAGATTCTGTGTCACGGGTTGATTCTGAGCCACGGGTTGATTCTGAGTCACGGGTTGATCCTCAGCCCTTTGATGCTGAGCCACAGGTTGATCCTCAGATCCTTGATTCTGAGTCATGGGTTGATTCTCAGCCCAAAGATTCTGAGCCACGGGTAGATTCTCAGCCCCTTGATTCTGAGCCACGGATTGATTCTCAGTTCCTGAATTCTGAGTCACGGGTCGATTCTCATCCTCCTTATTCTGAATTACGGGTTGATTGTAAATCGCGGCCTAAATCTAATTTATGGTCTAACACTAACTCTAAGTCAAAGTCACGTTCAACGTCGTCTGAGTCACAGTCTAGGTCTAAGTCGAGGTCACCGTCCAGATCGAAGTCACTGTCTAATATTAACTCACAGTCACCGTCCGGATCAAAGTCACTGTCTAATATTAAGTCACGTTCAAGGTCAAAATCACGCTCTACGCCAAAGTCAAGCTCTACGTCTCAATCACGGTCTCGGTCAAAGTCACGGCCAAAGTCCCAGGCACAGTCTAGGTCTAAGGCACTGTCAAAGTCACAGTCACGCTCTAGGTCTAAGTCAGGGTCTAGGTCTAGGTCACGGTCTCGGTCTAAGTCACGGCCCAGGTCTAAGTCACGGTCTAGGTCTAGGTCACGGTCTCGGTCTAAGTCACGGCCCAGGTCTAAGTCACGGTCCAGGTCTAAGTCACGGTCCAGGTCTAAGTCGCGGTCTAGGTCGAAGTAACGGTCTAGGTCGAAGTCACGTTCAAAGTTAAGCTCAAGGTCGCGGTCACGGTCTGGTTCAAGGTCGCAGTCACGGTCTAGGTCAAGGTCAAGGTTACGGTCTAGGTCAAGTTCGCGGTCTAGGTCAAGGTCAAGTTCACGGTCTAGGTCAAGGTCGTTACGGTCACTAATAAGTCCGCAATCCCGTTCTCCCTCTGTTCCTCGCAACCGTCCTAATGCTGACGATTACCCTGAAAGAGCGCAGACTCCTGAGGGAAGTAATCGATCTCGATCGCTGTCGCCTTTAAGACAGCCGCATGCACCAGTACAAGTGGAGGATGAAAATGATAATGGTAATAAAATGTTGTCGTTTATATGTATACACCTGAATACTGTGACGAAAATTGACAAAAAATATATTTTAAATTTAGTAAGCAAAGAATTTAAAATCAAATTTTCAAAATTTAAAAATTTACAAATAAAAATTTGTAGTTGCTTTTACATACTAGTTTGTGGTTAAAACTTATAGTTTTTTAGAATCTAGAACATTATAAATATTTAGATTCGCACTTCGGTAAACAAATTTTAAAATATTAATCAAAAACTACCATAGCTTCAGATTACGATGATGTGGATGATGAAGATCCAAACTTTTCTTCGTTACAAAGATACAAGCCGAAACTTTACAAACGATATAAGAAGTATAATCTTCTTACACCTCCAGGTACACATTATTTTATTGCAGTACTTATAAAGTTTAGTAAAAACAGAGTTTACCGAGCGCTAAAAAAAAGGGAGCTTTCTATTATAAAATTTTAATTGATTTGTTTGCATATTACAGCGACACCTGACCGTTTTGAACGTTATGCCATAGTTGAAAACAAAGTAATAACTTTTTTTAAATAATTTATGTTTTACTTCAATGTTGTTCAGTCAATAATTATACTATTAATATGTAGGTGTACTTGGGACTGGGATGCAAAGCTGGACAAAATAGTTGGAAATTAAGTAAAAAAAAGGCTTCTCAACATTTACCAGAGAGATGGCGAAATATTTGTGGAAGCAAAATGTTGAAAATATATGCTTGGACATTACAAAAGTCAAAAATTCCATTCCTGGTCGAAGTCCTGTAAAATTGTGCTCACCAAAAAAATTGGAATTATATTTAAGTAAGCAAAGTTAATTTTTTATTTTTTGCAACAATTTAGACTATACGGGCAGGATTCTCCTAGCCTCAAATTCTTTTATGTGTTATAGATTATCTTCGCATATTAGTTTGTGTGATAGAATAAATATAAAAATTTTTTTTTCTGTTTACAGGCTTAGTTAAAGACTACATCAATTCAGATGATCGTTACAAAAATTTGGAGGAAGAAGTAAAGACAGTAATGATAAAAGACAGTACCCGAAGATTAAGTATTAACATAAGAGACAACAGGTCAAAAAGAATTGCTTTGAATGCACGTTAAATAAAGATATCAGATTTCACAATATTGAATGTTTTAAAATAAAAGTTGGTTAAAATTTCTGTACATAAAACTATTTTATTATTATGATCCTTTTACTTTCATCTTAAATTTGTAAGCCGTTTAAATGGATATTGCAAATCTCTGTAAACAAAACTTTCGAAACCTACATTTGGGAAGTATCTAGAACGATGAGAAATCGTCTGAAACGCATAAAAAGCACGATTCTAAAAGTAATTTTTTTCCCACTGAACTTTGAATTTTTTCAGCTGCGGAACTTAGTCGGATTTTGCAAAAGTTTCTAAGAGAAAAAAAATTCGGAAAACTACATTTGAGAACTATCTAGAACGATGAGAAATCGTCTAAAACGCATAAAAAGCACGGTTCTGAAAGTAATTTTTTTCCCACCGAACTTTGAATTTTTTCAGCTGCGGAACTTAGTTAAATTTTGCAAAAGTTTCTAAGAGAAAATAAATTCGGAAAACTACATTTGAGAACTATCTAGAACGAGAAGAAATCGTCTGAAACGCATAAAAAGCACGGTTCTAAAAGTAATTTTTTTCCCACCGAACTTTGAATTTTTTCAGCTGCGGAACTTAGTCGGATTTTGCAAAATTTTCTAAGAGAAAAAAAATTCGGAAAACTACATTTGATAACTATCTAGAACGATGAGAAATCGTCTGAAAAGCATAAAAAGCACGGTTCTAAAAGTAATTTTTTTCCCACCGAACTTTGAATTTTTTCAGCTGCGGTACTTAGTCGGATTTTGCAAAATTTTCTACGAGAAAAAAAATGCGGAAAACTACATTTGAGAAATATTTAGAACGATGAGAAATTGTCTGAAACGCATAAAAAGCACGGTTCTAAAAGTAATTTTTTTCCCACCGAACTTTGAATTTTTTCAGCTGCGGAACTTAGTTAGATTTTGCAAAATTTTCTACGAGAAAAAAAATTCGGAAAACTACATTTGAGAACTATGTAGAACGACGAGAAATCGTCTGAAACGCATAAAAAGCACGATTCTAAAAGTAATTTTTTTCCCACCGAACTTTGAATTTTTTCAGCTGCGGAACTTAGTCTGATTTTGCAAAAGTTTCTAAGAGAAAAAAAATTCGGAAAACTACATTTGAGAACTATCTAGAACGATAAGAAATCATCTGAAACGCATAAAAAGCACGGTTCTAAAAGTAATTTTTTTCCCACCGAACTTTGAATTTTTTCAGCTGCGGAACTTAGTCTGATTTTGCAAACTTTTCTACGAGAAAAAAAAATCGGAAAACTACATTTGAGAACTATCTAGAACGATGAGAAATCGTCTGAAACGCATAAAAAGCACGATTCTAAAAGTAATTTTTTTCCCACCGAACTTTGAATTTTTTCAGCTGCGGAACTTAGTCGGATTTTGCAAACTTTTCTACGAGAAAAAAAATTCGGAAAACTACATTTGAGAACTATCTAGAACGACGAAAAATCGTCTGAAACGCATAAAAAGCACGATTCTAAAAGTAATTTTTTTCCCACCGAACTTTGAATTTTTTCAGCTGCGGAACTTAGTCGGATTTTGCAAAATTTTCTACGAGAAAAAAAATTCGGAAAACTACATTTGAGAACTATCTAGAACGACGAAAAATCGTCTGAAACGCATAAAAAGCACGATTCTAAAAGTAATTTTTTTCCCACCGAACTTTGAATTTTTTCAGCTGCGGAACTTAGTCGGATTTTGCAAAATTTTCTAAGAGAAAAAAAATTCGGAAAACTACATTTGAGAAGTATTTAGAACGATGAGAAATCGTCTGAAACGCATAAAAAGCACGGTTCTAAAAGTAATTTTTTTCCCACCGAACTTTGAATTTTTTTAGCTGCGGAACTTAGTTAATTGAAGCACTCGGTCAGTTGAGATTTTGTCATGAGATCTCACGTTAGATCTCATGTGAGATCTCATGTGAGATCTCACCTGAGATTTGTTAATAGGGAATGGCACAGTCATATCGATTATATTATCAAAAAAGAAATTAAATATTTAGTATTTGGATTCTATAAATCTCTAAATTTATGCAAATAGATGCAATGCTAATGATATATTATGCATTATTCCATAGTATGATAAGCCATGGGATAGTAGCATGGGGAGGAGCTTATAGAAATAATTTATATCCGTTGCAAAGATTACAAAATAGATTATTACAAATAATCAACAAAAATAAATCTGTAAGAGACATACCAATGAATCTAAAACAACTGTATGATTATGAATCATTGAACTACTCGTACCACTACAATGCGCTAAGAGAAATATACACTAAGTCTAATAGTATAACAAGAAATAAAAGTATACAAATACCTCAAAGAAAGAAAACAGTCAGCATAAAGAATAGCTATATAAATGCAATAAATTTATACAATAGTCTACCTAACGAACTAAAAATTTTAAATAGTACAAAAAACAACAACAAAAAAAAGAATAAATGACTGGATAAAAAATAAAAAATAAATATAAATATACATAGACTTAATTGTTATTAAATGACAAATTATGTACAAGTTACTTAAAATTTCTATATTAAATGTATATAATCAAAAATATATCATTTTTTTCGGTTTTGAGTATTAGGATAAGTTTTAGGTTAATTAATTTTTAAGTTACTTTCTTTGTATAAGTTAGCATATACGTAAGTTTCTATAAACCGTCCCTGTGTACAGGCAACTATGTTTGCCTCTATAGGGTGTCTGTTTCGCAAAAAAGCTTTTGTATTTTGCGAGATCACGGCATGAATTTATGGTTAAATAAATAAATAAGTAAATAAATGAATTATATATAATATATATATATATATATATAGCATCATATATTATGTGATTGTGTAAGATCATAATTATATTAACATATCTGAAGTCCATTTTCAACCGGATATGTATCAACAATATACATTCATATAAAATTTTCGAATTCGATCATATATAATTATGTATGATTTTATATCACCATGTATGATCATATATATGCATATTCGGAATTTGAAAACATATGGATACATATGAACATATAAGATAATTCATGAGCATACAAGATCATATATAATCATACATGTTTACATATATTATAGAATTTCGAATATGCATGTGTGTCATGTAAGGTATGATTATATATGATCCCTGGTAGAAAATTGATCAGTCCGGCTGGTCATGTTCGCTGTCACTATCCAGAGAAATATTTAAATATTTATATAAATTAAATACATCATATGATATTATAAACATAAATGGTTTTGCATAAATTAAGGTATTTATACAAGCGTTTAAACTAAATATATAATATGCGGTATGAGTAAATAAATCTATCAATAATCTTAACGTTATCGATGACTTATTATTTTTATTTTAATACATATTACGAAATAGTTGCATTCAATATAAATATTTGATTTATGATAACAAATAACATATTTAAACCACTTTTTAACGAACTCGCTATGGTGATTTTAATAGTTTTACTCGTCAAAAACTCATCAACGTTTATACTAGAGATTACTATTATTTATATGATAACCTGTTTCATGAATAAAATGAGACTTAGGCATACACAACGAATAAGGAATAACAGAGAATAACCATTTTAAGTAACTTTTAATTCTTTAGTTGATAATATCCAATGCTTATGTATCGTCCATAAATTTAGACTACCCTCTCCCGCCACGCAAAACATTTTCACTGATTTTCCTATGTATTAAGAATACGTGAAACTAAGGAAGACTCCCGCCTCCCCTTAAATCCTTACGTAATTTATGGACGTCCCCTTATACGTCTTAATTTGGTTAAAATTATTGTTTCTAGTTTTATGAAACACTCTTCTTTTACATTATATTGTTGATTATGTAAACTAATCTTAATAAATTGTAATATAAATTTTCTTCTATATACATTTACAGGTAAAGAACATCCTAAATTACATATTTGATTTATAATTATTGTTTAATCAAGATTGTATAATGTAAAGCAATCATCAATGATGTTATAATGAGCTTAAGAATATATCATAATAATATTGTATGATATCACACTGCACGCAACAGATTTAGATTTTATGTTTAGATTTCACTTGTAATTAAGCAAGACTTTGACCTCTTCCTACTTTGTACGTAATTCATAAAGTCGTTCGCAAACGATGACGAAACATTATAAAGCATTTTAATTCTTTGGTATTAAGTTCCTCCATCTTTTATCTGCGATACATGCCCCCACTACATGTAGAACTCCACAGAGTGCACGGCTTGCCATATCTTGTTCAACTAACTCACAGTAGCTGCACGTCGCATTAATCTTTATCATCTACGATTACATAATGCTACACTTTGCGGAGCCACAAAGATTCACGAGTCAGTACAAATCGCAACCCTGAACCGACTAGTATTACTATCACTGTTTAAATTTAAATCTAAAAAAATCATTGATACGTAAAATTAAAAAACAATGGGTTTTACGTTTATAATTGCACTTGTCGTCGCGTGTTACTTATTTTACTGGTACTTCAAAAGGAAGCTAAATTATTTCAAAGATTTGAACATTCCTCACTTACCGCCGATGCTCATTTTCGGCAACATGAGCGGTCCGATACTGCGCACCAAGCATATAACCGACGTAGTGCGCGACATATATAATTGCGACGCGGAAGCCAAGTACGTTGGCGCGTATGACTTCATGAGCCCGGTGTTCGTGATACGTGACCCCGACCTCATCAAGACGCTGACGATCAAGAACTTCGACCACTTCGTCGATCACAAGGCCTTCGTCGACGACGAACTCGACCCTCTATTCGGCAGCAATCTCTTCTCCATGAGCGGTGACAGATGGCGAGAGGCGCGCAATATGCTAAGCCCAGCCTTCACCTCGAGCAAGATGAAGGCAATGCACGAGCTGATGGTCGATTGCGCGAAAAATTTCACGAATCACATGGAGGAGCAGGCAAGAGATCCGAACAACGTACTGGCGACGAAGGATTTGTTTACCAAGTACACGAATGATGTTATAGCTACATGCGCCTTTGGGATAAGCATCGACACGTTCAAGAATCCGAGGAACGACTTTTACGTGTACGGACGGGAAGCAACCAATTTTGAAGGCATAATGATCTTGAAATTTATGGCGGCAAGAGCTTTTCCGAAACTCATGAAGCTACTGAACATTAAAATCATCAGCGATCGCATACAAAAGTTTTTTAAGAACGTCGTCAGTTCGACGATAGCGGTAAGGGACGAGAAGGGCATCAACAGGCCGGATATGCTTCAACTGATGATGGACGCTCGAGGCAAGACCAGCGCAAATCTGAAAATGGACATCACGGAGATGACGGCCCAAGCCTTCATTTTCTTTTTCGGCGGCTTCGACTCGACGTCCACGCAAATGTGTCTCCTGGCTCACGAGCTTGCCATCAATCCCGATGTACAGATGAAGGTGCAGCGCGAGATCGATGAGATTCTTCAGAAAACTGGGGGCAAGGTGACCTACGAAGCCATAAACGCGATGCCGTACTTGGACGCCGTTTTCTACGAGACTCTGAGATGTCATCCCCTGGTCAGCTTCCTGGATAGAGTCTGCACGAAGCCCTTCGAGCTGCCACCGGCTCTGCCAGGCGGCAATCCGATCCTTCTGCAGACTGGGATGAGTATCTGGGTGCCAGTCGCGGCCTTACACAGCGATACCAAATACCACGAGAACCCCGAGAAATTCGACCCCGAGAGATTACTGAACAAAAAGATGACGTCCAATCAAGTGGACAATCTAGCTTTTGGAATCGGACCGAGAAGCTGCATAGGAAATCGATTCGCGATTCTGGAGACAAAGATATTGTTTTTCTATCTGCTGTCTAAATTTAGCTTGACGCCAAATGCCAAAACGTGTGTGCCTATGGTTTATAAGAAAAGCAGTTTCTCGATTATACCGGAAGGTGGATATTGGTTAAGTATTGTACCTAGAAAATTGTAATATTTTTTTGTATTACACTGGGAATAGTTTAACAGAAAAAAATACTGTTTTTATTTGACGAAATTGACCTGAATCGATGCATATAGTAACTCGCATAATCAACGATATAAAGCTTCAATGTACAGCTAACAGCCGACATGCAAAGTCGCCGGTGCTCATATGGTTACTGAATAAAGTCTGATCAGTGGTATTTTTATAGATAAGTGTTGTTTCTTTCTTGACCCTTTAACCTGCTCTTAACGATGTGAATAGGTGGCACCTAACGATTCAACAACTCGTGCACAATAGATTTTGAGATTTATGATACTCAAAAGAGTTCTTATTGTGTAAATAACTCACTTAAATATAATTATTAACGTATTCATTGGCTAGATGAACAGCTTCTTTAGGTGCTATACGCAATAATTCTATGCAGACTGCATGTGCTCTTTACGTACCGTAGAGTGTGCCACACGTGCCCTCCTTTCACTTTTTCGCTCGATTAGGATAAATAGCTATCTTAAACATGATATAAAAAATAAAAGAAAATCCAATTGAAAGTAAAAGAGATAAGCTATTTTCGGCGCCTATTCCCGATTAAGTAACTAAGCTCTTTATGGATTATTCGGGGTTTATAATTATGTTAACAAGCGTAAGATTAAAGTTTAAAAATATCAATATTTTCTTTTTACAAAAGGATCGAGTTTCTTTGTATCGGTGCATGATCTGCAACATCATTATGTATATAAGTTTCATTAAAACGTAAATTGACATTAAACAATACATACCATCACTAAAAAATATGGGTGCCTCTTTTACCCGCCGTGCCACCTGTGCCCCGTTCTCCTACGGCAATTTTTATAAAAAATAAATTTATAATGTATTGTTATTCGTATCATTATTGTTATGTAAATGTGATGTAGTATAAATGTAATGTAGTATATTCTTGATTCATTTATAAACTATAAGTTATTATAAATTTTTACTAATAAGGTAAATGTCCCTATTTCTAATCACTCGAAGTTTTTCTGTTATTATATATATGAATGTTGTTTTAATATATATTATATCGAAGCTATCTGCACCTTTTTAGTATTACAACTAAAAACTGTAGTGCTGAATTGAAAATATTGTAAATTCTGATTAAAAAACTTGATAATAGTGATAGTTTGAGGTTAGTAGAGGATGCATTCTGCATGTCCTTATTTCTAATCACGAAAAAATAACGTTTTAGTTGTATTTATACAATATGTACACTGTTTTCTACTTATGCATCGTGAAGTATTTACGCATATTAACATACTAATACAATAAAAAGATACAAATCATAAGAATGAAGTCTATAAAATCAACGGTGATAACAAATAGGTACACATCGAAATCACCGCTATTTGCTGTGAGCAGAAATAGGTGCATTTTACGTACGTTTTTTAATTGACTATTATTAATATTTAAATCTTTAAAATGGTTTTTACGCATTTACATTGTATTGTTCGATTCATAATTAAGATAATCATCATATCTGCTTTATAAATTAATGTTAGAATAACTTTTTAAACCTTTTTGTTTAATGCAGACTCCGGCACCTCGTGTGTCACTTGAACAGAGGGACGCAAACAGCACGCGCGTAAAATATAAAAATGCTCGTTGGAGCTATCGAGTGCGCGCAGAGCACAAGGCTCGGATTTTATGCCGATTTTTGGTTTTATCGCGAAAGCGGCTCTAGCGAGACAATCACGGTGTCGGCTATAACGAGACTGGCGCGCGGGGGAAAACTATATCGCGCGCGTGTCCTCGGCCGTGAATTTTCTCTCTCTCTCTCTCTCTCTCTCTCGCAGGCGAGCAACTATTTGTCGCTCGGTAACGTCGCTGTCTCCTTTGGCTACGCTCTGAAACATACTCTTACATGTGATTAGAGAAATCTATGAGCGGTTCGGAGGCTTATAACGTGCAATATGAATTAGACAATGAATAATGGGAAACGCACGTTATATCCTACTGTTCTGGTTTAAGAATTTTATTATTAAGAGTAACACCATAATTACTAATTCTTTACAATAATAATAATAATTAACATTAGGTATTATTATCCAGAGTAACAAAAATTTAATTTTATATAATTATATGGAGACAAAACCTATATATATGTATATATATATATATATATATATATATATATATATATATATATATATATATATATATATATATATATATATATATATATATATATATATATATATATATATATATATATATATATATATATATATATATAGGTCAGCTTCGTCTATGAGGAAGGAAACCTTTTGTATAATTATATATATATATATATATATATATATATATATATATATATATATATATATATATATATATATATATATATATATATATATATATATATTGTTATATGCTTGCCGTCTACAATGAATTTGCTGGATTTTGCTTATATTTATTTAAGTATTGTGCTGATATATAGAAATATGCAATCTGCGCATGTGCCACGATTTGCATAAATAGCCGGGACAGCGGCTCCATTTCTCAGTCTGCCCTCACCCTTCGAAGCAGAAAGGTCGATAAATAAGAAAAATTTTAGACCATAAATTTTATTGAATTTTATAATATCCCAGGTGGAAATAAAACTTAACAAATAATTATTAATAAGAATAAATAATTTTTTATAATGTTTAAAAAAAGTTTATAACTGTTTATAAAAATAGTATTTGAGACTATAATAACAGTTTATAAAAGTGATCAACAGTTTTTTTATGTTATGAACAGCCAAAAGAAGTTTATAACAGTTATGAACTTTTATTTACTTTTTTGGACCGCGGTGCATAACCAGAAAAACGATCTGTAAAAAATTATTATCAATTCTAAACTTTCTTTATCTAGTAATAACAGTTATTAATAGTTTTAAATATTTTTAATAGTATTATAATTATTCACTTTTTGTTCGAAAGAAATTTCATTAATATGAATATTCCAAAATACAAATAATTATTAATTTCAATTAGTACAAATTACTTAAATCTAGTAAAAATTTATAATAGTTATTAACAGTTATTTATTTTATTTACTGATCCAAGATTCAATTTTTTACGAAAATCCAAAAAACCTATATAAAAGTAAATAAATATTTATATTTATTTATAACAGTTTTAAACTTTTATAAAAGTCTCAAATCCTGACTTTATAAGGCATAGTGCATTTCTTACACATAAGAATTGTACACATAATTATTGTGCACAATTTAGCATTGGTCAAATATATCTATATATAATTTGACCAATGCTAAATTGTGAACAATAATTACGTGTATATTTCTTATGTGTAAGAAACGCGTTATGCCCTTTATAATCTGCTAATATCAGTTATAAACTTTTTTAAACTTTTATTATAGAAGATCATTTTTGCTTGGGTATCAATTTAAATTAGTACAAATTACTAAAAACTAGTAAAAATTTATAATAGTTATTAACAGTTAGTTATTT
This sequence comes from Gastracanthus pulcherrimus, assembly GCA_949152435.1. Taxonomy (NCBI): domain Eukaryota; kingdom Metazoa; phylum Arthropoda; class Insecta; order Hymenoptera; family Pteromalidae; genus Gastracanthus; species Gastracanthus pulcherrimus. The sequence continues at coordinate 70,413,373 of OX424572.1, forward strand.
TATTTACTGATAAAAGATTCAAATTTTTACGAAAATCCAAAAAACTTATAAAAGTAAATAAATATTTATATTTATTTATAACAGTTTTAAACTTTTATAAAAGTCTCAAATCCTGACTTTATAATCTGCTAATATCAGTTATAAACTTTTCTAAACTTTTATTATAGAAGATCATTTTCGCTTGGGAACCTAAATAAAACTAATAAATGATCAATAAAATAATATTACTATGAAAATAAAGAAATAAGAAAATTACAAAGCTAAATGACGTTCTCCGTAACCTACTAAACTTACAAAGTTGTCAGCGAAAGAAATAAATAAACTCGCTAAAAGAACGCCCAGAGCCAAAAACGTCGTTTGAAAAATTGAACTTGGACTTTTCTTTTTGTCGGGCTCGCGGGGCGTTATCGGCAAATAGAATTGCGGCCTCTCCCGGGGGACATGGCACCGAGCGCTTCGCGCGACTTTACCAGAGTATAAGCGCTATATCAGCAGTGACAATTTGTCCGCCTTCAGAAAATAAATGGCCCGGCTCATCGATCTGTGCAGACTCTAGAGGGTTTTTTTGTTTTTGACACCGAGTGCGCCAATCTCACCCCAAATAAATATACCTATAAGTCCGGAGGTATCGAAAGGTTTTAGCGCGCAGTGAGAGACTGCAACGATAGTAAAAAATACAAGTGGAATTTATTCTCTCTTCGTAGAGTTATACTGGAATGTTTTATGACGAATTTTTTATACACCCTGTGTATACCCTATTGTATGAGATGGGAGATACAGTAGCAATGCCTGACTCATATTCTGCACGTATTGGAGTTTGAATTTTCTCCACAAGCTGGACTATTTTTACCCTACATTCCTTCCTTCAACTGGAATTTTTCATATAAATAGCTAAGGACCAAAATGAATTTCTTCAAATGCAATATAATAAGAATGAAATATCTTACTGTAGTCAACAAAAACTTTTCTTATTGTTCAACTTGATAATTTTATTATTTTATTGAATACAAAATTTTAATAAAATATATTATTTAAATAAAATATCTATTCGTAAAGATGATATTATCATAAATTGAAGAGTTGGAATCCAATACCCCAATTATAAAACAACATAAATATAGATAAGTGAAAGGTAAATAATTATAATTACGAAATTTATATATGAACAGTGGACAACATTTATTTAATATGATGTAAATTCATTTATTTATTATTAATTAACATAATTATTTATCTATTTTTAATTATCCTAAATCATTTATTCTGCTTTATCTTTTTGTCTTTGTGCCTCTTAATCAAGAGCAATATTTTCTGATATACATCATTTGAACACACTTAGTTTAGATAACACATTTCATATAATTAAAATGTTGTCAACATACTTATGTAGATCGTTATAAACATTTTTGCTAATACAATTAGTCGCAATATACATAAAAGACATTGTTTACATGATTAAATATATTAAATACAAAACATAAATCACCTTTCTGGACCCAGATCTTTGTTATAACACTTGATTTAATATAATTGTCTATGCATGCTTTGGTTAAAAGCACCCTCGTCAATAAAACTTATCTTTTCATTTCTTTTTTTTAGCTAATGATACATCACAGATACATGCTGTGCGATAGGAAGACACAGTGAGCAAATTCTTATTTCGAATTTATAGACCCTTAAGAGGATTTCAGACCTTCATCAAACACCTATATCAGTAGTTACAATTTGCAACATACTTAAGTAATTATTTTTATCCCTTTAAATCCACAATCATTCTACAACCTGATCAATCAAACTATTGAACTATTTTCATTGTTTGTTTTAGAATGATAAAATTTCAAACGTAATGTCAATTTTGACAAGCTCAGTTTTTATCCTAATAACAAAACAATGAAGATGATTATACTTGGAATGAAATACACATCTATGCAGATTCTTTAGTACAATAATAATTATTCAGGTACACTGCAAACACAGAAATGCCTAATAAAAACAGGACTCTGGCATCCACTCTTATAGGATCTCCATCTATCGTTCATTGTTATTTTGTAAGAAAATACAATTCATCATCGCAGAGCGCGATAAGTAGTGCCCTTCGCGTGAACTGGAGTCTGAAACATTTCAGATGTCCAATTAGGAATTCAGCATTCTAAATCGATACAATTGTCACGCTTGTAATTCATCGTCCGTTACCTCTGCACCAATTCGTGACAGGTAGCGATTTCTCATGCGCGTGTCCGACTGCGGCTGCAGCAGATCGTCACCCGACAGATCCGAGGTCGAGCCACCGCCCCCTGCCAGCAGTTTCTCCCGTTCCGTAACCTCCGGTACGCAGGGATTCTTCTCGTAGTGCTCGCGCTGCTTGGGCGACATGTTGAGGAAGCCACCGGTGGTGTTCGAATCCGTTATCCAGATCACGACTGCGGTGATCAGGGATACTGTGGAACGAAATGCGAGTTTGTATCGTTCTTTCGACATTTATTGTTTTCTCTTTTGAATCGCTGCAATACTTACTCCAAAGCCAAGCCAGGAAGAACATTTCGAGCATGAAGTAGCCATGGTTGTCGACAATGATACCACAAACTATGGACGTCACTGCTAGACCCAAGTTCTGAAGTGCTTGAGCTCTGTAAATTAATTAGAATATAACACAGTGCCTTTTGAATTTGAAATACTATTAGTTTATAAAAAACACATTTATATTATACTTACATTCCATATGCTGTACCTAGTTGATGTTCAGGAATAACTAAAGCAATTAATGGCCAAAGACTGCTTGCAAGCATTGAATAAGACAGTCCCAAAAGAACCATGCATATGTATGGACTAACGTAGGTAAATGCAAGTAATCCATGAGCAAATAAGGAGCCAATGATACTGATAATAACCCACAGGACGTTCTTTCCAGTTTTATCAACCAAAATTCCAAAGAGAGGAGATGCAATAGCAGAAATAAAGTAAACTAGTGAATTTACATTATTTGCAACTGCTGGCTCGAATTCGTATTTTCGTATAAAATAAACTCTGAAAAATCATTGTTATTCTAGTCATTATCACTATTTATTTAGTTCATAATGAAAAAATTAATTGTTTTCAGAGTTAAATGAATTAAATTTCAGAGTTACTTACTTTCCTAATGAAATGAATGGGAATATGGCTATATAATAAGCTACACAAATCCAAGCAACTAGCCAAAAGACACCTTTAAAGTCTTTTACATCGGTGAGTCTAACAATTTCAGGTTCTGCGCCTTCGTTTCGTCTTAAAACTTTTTCTGCATGACTGTCCATGAATCCCAAGAGAAGGGCACAGATCATTGAGCCAACACAAGTTAGAGCAGCTATAAACAAAACAACTCCGATACATTGAGGACCTGTGTAACTCAAAGTTTTCGAGACATATGCATAAATGTTGTCCATCACTAAGAAGTTAACTGTTGAGCCTACTCTAGCAAAACTCAATTGTAATCCAAAGACCATATTTAGCTCTTTGCCCTTAAACCATAGCACAGCATAGCTGTTCTGAGCCACTGCTAATGATTCTGCACCAATCCTAAGAAAAAAAGTTATAATGACGTAAATAATTATCACTATCCAAATGATTTAAGAGAAGCTTAAAAGGATTAGTTAATACAGATGCATGCATACCCAAAGACGAATCTTCCAACCATCATTAACCAGAAATTATTTGCATAGGCTCCCATAGCAAAAATTAGCTGTCCAATCATTGTTAGTGCCATGTATATAATAGTTCCCCATCTTATTCCAAATACACTATCAAGGAGAAAACCTCCAATGAAGCATAAAATTACGTTTGGCCACGAGTAAATTGAATATAGTAAAACAAATTTTTTGGTTGACATATTTAAGTCGGTTTTAAAAGTATCTTGTAGTGCTGCGGGACTGTCATAGCAGAAATATGATCCTGAAATACATGATAACAAAATTAATTAACATTTTACAGATATTCTATCATTAAAATTTAATGCATTAAAAAAAGACAACTGGTTTTTCGAAAAAAATATTTTAGTGTAGAAAATGCTTACTATGTATTTGTATTTTTTTGTATTTATTTTGCTATAATTTTAGTTATAAATAAATGTTCAAAACTTGTTTAAATTCATTCTTTAACTATCGAATATTAGCTTTAGGATATATCTTATTGTCATTAAAAGGTCACATATTGCAATTATCATCAGGAAGAGGTCACTGCTCTTATTTTCATTGATAAAACAGCATAAGTGCATTAACGACAATTATTGAGAACTATAATTTTCAGTATTTCCTAGAGATTATTGGGTACATAAAAATACTTGTTACATGGAAAAATACTTATTTACAGCTTATTCAGCTGTTCCATTATCCAAAAAATTTTAAACCAAACAATGTGCTTTTGAGATAAAATGCTGGTATTAGTCATCCTTAATCATGAAATGGGATATATCAGCTGACTACAAAGCCACATTCATCTATGTCTCTTTTGTTGCGTGGTAATAAATACCAAATTCTAATAATTCTAATTCCATTAAGTAGAATTTATATATACGATAAAGAAAATAAACAAAAATTATGATTAAGCGCTATCATCTTTGTTCCAATAATATTGTAGGTCAAAGTGATAAGAGAAAGAGTGATAATGAGAGCAGAAAAAAAAATCTGCAACAATAACACTTGGTTCTCATGCAGTCTACTCACCGAATCCCAGCAGGCACATCAGTGCCAGGCCAAGGAATCTGAAGGTGGATCTCTTTGGGCTGAAGCATCCTTGCAGCGCAGGATCGTCCTCAGACCTGCTGAGAGTAGTGTCCGGACTGTCCATTATACCGCCTTCCATATGTCCTGCTTTTTTATGCAGTCTGCTTGTGCGCGTTTACTCCTAATTCCTTTCTCTACCCACTAACTACTACACTCCTCTTGCGAGCAATTTTCACATCTGCGTGCCAGACGCAGTACTGCGTTTCCACGCTCAATTATCGCTAAAAAGCGTACTAATTGCGAGGTGCGAAATATCGAGGATATCCAAGAGCTGAGGTGTAGCCATTGTCAACTGTCAATAAATAATGCTGCACTGGCTAGACTCTCCGCAGTTAGCGTGCGCTTGGTGCGGACGCGCTTGTGGACACACTGATGTCTGAGAAATTTGATGAGACGACAGCGCAGCACCAGCAGCAACAATCTGCTATGAGCTGGCTGGAGAGTGGGAGGAATGGGGATTAGCCGCCTAGATAATAGCCACGCGCTCAAAACCAAAATCCCTAGATTGTCTAGGAATTTCGGTGTCACTTGGTAGTGCTGCTACAATTCTAGCTCTAAGTTTACATTTTACTCAAGCGTTTGTTTAATCTACGAAAACAATCAAAATCTCAAATAAACGCATACTTTTTACTCGCAATTAGGAATTAAAAAAATTAATGTATAATTTGTAAGTACTACAAAGGAGGATAGTCTTTTCGAGACAAATGTAAAAACGCTATTGAATATTTCTTGTGATACTGTTTTCTTATTATTTTATTTTTATAGCAAATACACCGTGAAATACACAGATCTATTATTTCTTAAATAATTATGAATCTATTTATAACTCTAATATTACTAGAATATACATAATGCTGGTACTATTGTTATAAAGAATATAATTGAATTTTTAATCTTACTGTTTAATGTTTTGTTTATGAAAAGATTGTTTGTTACATAAATAAAATAAAACATTATACGTACTTAAATTTTTACATTTATAAAACTTATTTTCCTACTTAATTTATAATTGTGATACTATGATAATGCATAAATAGTAACAAAAAAATTGACGTTCCTAAAAGGTTTTGTACTCTTAATTTTACTTTAATTAGAAAATATCTTCAATTTGTCGCGAACTTTTTACAGAAGTGGTTGATAAAAATATCGTTTTAGACAAAGGCTTATTAAATTTGATGTTCATTAGCCTATAAAGTCTCAGAGAATTGTTAAGTCACTTAAAACAAATTTAATTGTTACGATGTGACCTCTTCAGTCGCCCCGTCAAACTCTAATTTGACTTGACATTCTTCTGGCAATCCTTCAACATCTACTTCAGATTCAGGTGCATTTAACATATTTAAAGTTACTTCAGCTGATTTGCCCATAAGATTTGGATTACTTGCTGCCTGCTTCTGAACTTGAACTTGTTGAACATTTGTTTGCTGTGTGGTTTGTTGCTGTGTAATGATTTGTTGTCTGATAGGGACACCAGCTTCTTCGAAAGCTTTTTTCTTAAGAGTAGATCTAATCTGTGATCTAAAAGAAAAGCAATGATTTTTGTCAAAGAGAACAAAGTCCTGACTGAGGAATCGAGTAATGACCGTTTTCTCGGAGCCAAGAGTAATTTTGCATTGAACTTACACAGTCCTCCCTTTGATGTGATCGCTAATTTTGTTTAAGTCTTCGCTGAAGGTCTTAACCGAGTGACGGAGCATCTCAATTTCCTCGTCAGTCCATTTACTGTAGATGCAAGTGTAAGCGTCAGTGTTGTGTCATGACAATGCAAAAAAGAAAATTTTAATATCGTTCTATTGAGAGCTAAATTATAAATAAGAAAAATAATTATAAATAAAATTATACAATTTAAAGAATAATTTTGTTTAGAATATGTCACTGAGGACTTTTTAGTGACTTTATTGTATATAATGATGAATATGGAAAAAAGCGCAGCTAGATAGACAGCTGATTTACCCAGTTGGAGAATCCGTCGTTGGATGCAGTTGCATCGTCAACTCTCCCAACTTATTGAACGCAGCTCCGGCAGCTGTGAAAATTTCACCAACCTGTTAAATAATAATACAACAATTAATTCATGGTGATTTAACTACATGTACTCTTCATTTGTTTAGGGCAAAACAAAAGCACAATCATGAGTACGCTTTATTCACTTATTAATGAACATTAATTGAATGTGCTACAAGTATGAAAGTTCATTACAAAAAAAATATAAACAATCTTTCTTTACACCAAAGAAAATCCAATCAACATCATAACCTCCAAAACTTTGAATTCGATGAATTAGCAAACTCGGAGTACACGTACACACTATTAGCCCTCGCAAGCCCTAAAGGGCAGATTCTCGATGATGTTCAAAAGACGCAAAAAAATAAATATAAACAAAAGCAAAACATAACCTTATTGTTACTGTTGTTGAGCTCCATCGCTTGCATATATATATCGGAACACAGAAGGTACAAAAAAAATTCTCCGCGGGCGTCTAAGCTGTACGCAAAAGCTGCACGTGACGACGGGGGATGGATATCAGGTGTGAGCGAGGATCCTAAGATGGTGGGGAGTTGTAATGACACGGGGGATGCTAAGTTCGAGTGTATATTGCTTTGGCGGGAAAAGCGTCCTCGGCGCTTAGATTTTTCGACTTACCTTGCTCGCGGAATTCATGACAACGTTTTGCGATTAGTTATTGAGCTCTCCCTCCTTCCGCTAGCTCCTTGGATACGGGCCGGGCGAACCTGTTCATTGGTCGATGCTGCGTCAGTTTTGCTTCTCGTTGCTCGCACAGATGGGAACTGGTGCCGGTAGGTGCTGCTATCTTACGGATTCAATTTGGAACATTGAATTCCCGGATGGCGTTTTAAAATATATATTTTTTCCCCAATTCATCGTTGATAAATATGCATACTTTTCCACTCGGTGGATGTTTTATCCGATGGATCCAATTCTAATATAAATCTGTATTTTTGATTTTTCAATGTCCGTAAAAATAAGAAAATCGTTGCTCAAACTCACAAATGTATATTTTCATGATAAAAATACCATATAGAGAAATGTTAAATTTGTAAAATTAATTTGTGTGTAGCACTTAGGGAAATAAATTCACGTGCCATATTTGGTACGTATAAAAGCGAAAGTGTTAAAAAAAATTAAAAAGTTTTTTTTAAGTTCAAGATTGTCACTGTCATTAGGCATTCTTTAATAGGATGCCGATACCGACATTGCAGTATGTAGTTTTATTCAATGAATAAATGAGATTATCAAATTTCCCGAACGTACGCACAATCTATTTATCACTAACACTGTGCGTACGTTCGTAAAATTTTATTAAAGTAAAAATTGGCTGCGTGAAATGAAAAATCGATAATGACGGTATCTGAATAATCTATTTATCACTAACACTGTGCGTACGTTCGTAAAATTTTATTAAAGTAAAAATTGGCTGCGTAAAATGAAAAATCGATAATGACGGTATCTGAATATAAGGATTAGGACTCCGAGCTAATATGGTGATATTAGCTAATATAGCTTCCATATGGTGCTAATCGACGACGGGGGTCTGCGGTGTGTTTGAAATAACGCACGTGGAATTTTTACAGAGGTGCTTGTATCAATCGATAGAAACTAGGAATCGAACTCGGGTCACCGGCGTGGGAATCCGACACTCTGCCGACTGAGCCACCGTAGGTCCCGGTGTTAATTGTATAACCAAAATATTGCAAAAGAAAAAAATACAAGGGATATATATCAAGAAACAAAACCCTTCCAGTAGTATAAAAAACTTCAAAATATATTCAAAACGTTATCTTCATAATAAAATTAACAATCATTGTGTACAAAAAATCATGCCTGTATACGAATCCAAATAAGTGTTTCCAAGTCAACTTAAAACATTCCTTCATTCTTAGATACATTATCATGCACATAACATTACCTGTAAAAGCAAAATCTTTCTTAAAATTCCCAATAAAATCAATTTAATACATCCAAAATGACTCATGACTCGTCACTCATCGCCTACTTCATCGCAAAGAAATCCAATGGAAGCTCTCCAACCATCAGGCAGTCTCCCTGTCCAGCATCCTCTCGTAGAGCAGCAACCTCCTCTGCCAGTCGTTCTCCTCCGACACCTCGACCTTCCCGAAGCCGCACTTCTCCTCGAGGATCCTCTCGATGTGTCGCTGCACATCGCCCCGGTACTCCAGGCCGTCGAGCAGGGGAAAGTCGCCGAGGTTCGCGCGACGCAGACGACGCGCCGCGTTACGGTAGCATCGCCAGGGCTGGGGCTCGACGAGCAGACGCTCGCTGCGGGCGCAGAGCTCGAGAAGGAAGCGCTCAAGGCCCGTGTCGCCGTGGTTCAGGTGGATCCACATGGTGATCGAGAAGCAGTAGCTGCAGTCGAAACGATCCTGGGTGGGATTACAGTTATATATTGGCTGATTCTTTGGATGGAATTTCATTTCGATGTTGTCTTGATGTATAGTGGATTTTGGGCTTTCTTATATATAATCAACGTATAATTCGAATGTAATTTTCCGAAATTTTTCGTTAACTTCGGTTGATAATTTGGTTGTAAAATATTAAGCGTTTTCGAGAAAAAAATACCCGATCTTTAATAAAGTCATTTTTGTAGAAACAGCTGCAAGCCAGAACAAATAAAATGATCAATAGGTAATATGTATCATGGAGCATCAAACATTTTGTAAAATAAGCTCAATGTTTAAAAACGCGAATAAAATGTTTTCTTTTGACATTTTCATCAAAATGTTGGTATACCTACACTCGTCCATTAAAGTTTTATAAAGTCAATTACTTCATTTAGATAGATCGCAATTCTCTGAAATATTTTAAAAATTAAAGTTTCAATATTAACGTTCAATAAACATGAATTTGCAGTTTTTCATATAGTCAATTTGAAATTTTCAGAGAATATTAAAAAGATTCAAATGTTAAAATTTTCAGTTTAATTCCAAATAACAATCATGAACACTGTAGTGTAAAGATACTATAAATACAAGAAAATGTTATGTTTACGCATGTTTAAACTTAATATTTTAAAATTGTTTTGAATCAATTCAAAATAATACAATAATAAAGAAGCCTTGAAAGTTTTAAATTGATTTCTTAAAAACTGGCTATGCGTGGCATATTTAAAATACTCATGGAGGTATTATGTTTATCCTTAAAAAATGTAAGGGCTTATATACGTTAAAGAAATAAATTAAATAAGTGCTTTTAAATATTTTCGTCTGTTTATAAGATTTCGTCTATTTAATCCAGAATCATCACGTTACAAGAGATTATTTTACTACAATTGGCTATTAGTTTAACAATGAATTGCAGTAGATAAAAATTTTATTAAAATCATTATGCATAATATTAGCTTTCAAATATAACTGTGACGGAAACGGACTTAGTAGAAAATATAGCTTTCTTTATACGTACCACTTGATGCCTGCTCAGGTAAGACGATATAACACTTTCGCGATCGCTCGAGAAGAAATCCAGGCACTCGAAAGTCACCGATTCCGGACGATCATTTTTCTCCCGCGCTCGCTCGATCAGAATCGGATCGAGATCAATGCCCAGAATCGAGATTTCACGCTCCGGAAGGTTTTCGCTTAGGAACTTGTAGAGTTCAAGTGTTAGATCCTGAAAAACGGCGACACAGCTGAAATGTACTTTCATAAATTTAAATATTCCTTTAGTAAACAAATATTGATTATGAATAATATTTGCATTAATGTCAATTCCTAACGTTATAATAATTATCATACAAGAATAAATTATTTAGGTGAGGTTATACCCAACATGACTTAAAAGCCAATTTTTTTATTGTGTTTCATTATAGTCTATAATTGAATAAATATTTTAAGACCTCGTAGATATCATAATTCTAAAATTAGATAAATGTTATAATGATTTTAATAAATTAATTTACATTGTGCAGCATAGGAAATCAAAACTTTAAATGTATTTTTCTCAATATACATGGTTTCATGTTTATGAAGTTTAATTTTCTTCATAAGAGATAGTGCGGCAATAACTATTATTATCATGTTTGAAAACTTTTGTACAGTTTACTTTTTTTATAATTTTCATATTTTAAAAATAAGAGCCTCAATCAGTTAAAAAAGGGTCAAAAAGTAGTACATTCTTACGTTATTTTAGAATGTTTTTTGTTTTAGTTGATAACAAAAATATAAAAAAAATTTAATGTAAACTCTAAAATGTTTTCATTTTTGTATTAAAAATATAAAAAAAATGTGATAGAGAAGCCTTAGACAAAGTTTGATGCGCATGAAACGTGATGAAAACGTCTACTTTATCCTATTTTTTACAATTTGAACTGATTATCTCTTAATAAAACCAAATTATATCGATCAAATTAAGTTTAAAATGCATATATAATTTTCTGATATAATGGTGCGGAAGCTGGTAGAACTTGACGTTTTGTGTGGATATAGCCCCACCTAATAATATATACAATAATAAATATAAATAAATATTCTGAGTTAATTCCTATGCAACTCGAATCGCAATTATCAAACAAAAAGGAGCAAAGACCGACACGTGTTTACGGTGTCGTACAAAAGTGTTAAATATATAATGGTGAAAGTGGGTCATAATTTCCTTTGTCATCAAAACCCTCTCTGCACCGACTCTACACTCAAAAAAATGCTCTCTCTCTCTCTCTCTCTTCCAAGCCGACGTCGGTCGTCGACGGATTTACGACGGGCCGCCGAGGAGGCGAGAAAATCCCCCCATTCCCATGTCTCCTAGCAGTGTAAAAAAAGGGTGACCTTAAACGAGAGACGACAAACAAAAAACAAAGGGAACTAGAAACCGGATCGTAAATTTCTCCACCGCGGTGGCTGGTTCGAAAAAGCCGGAAGTGCGACGATCCGCGCGCAGCGCGCGTTCCGCTTCTCTATTTTCGCTCATTCCGCAATTAGAGCCTTTCCTCTCTTTCTCTTTCTCTTTTGAGAGACGGCTAGACGGTTCACGAACTACACCACCGCGGCAGTCGATAAAACGAGACGCGCGGGGATAGCGAGACGAAAATAAAGAAGCGCCGCGAAGAGCGCGGACGAAGGAGCCTGATGGAGAAGTGTCGGCGGAACTGTACGACGGTTTTTAAACTAATTGTAACGAAATACTCTGGGAGAATACTTTATTTTAGAAGCTGGAATGAGAGGACGTGAGCTTAAAAATAATGACGGATTGAGTTTGTAATGGATGAGGAGGCTTTATACATTTTTTAAATACTTTAATATCCTTTTAATTAAAAAATTACTTCAATATTTTGAATTAAGATCTTTGATCCTGAAAGATATATAAAATAGTTGATAATAAATTTAATGATTTTAATATTTAATTAGATCAAGAGAATTTTCTGATAAAATATGTAAAACAGGGGGCATCTTGACTTCTTGCGAGAAAGTACTCTACTCGATAAACAGTACAAAATTATCATGATTCACGGTAAAATTTACTCTCCCAAATGTTAAAAAGTACCGTGATTGTGGTAAAATTAATCTTCACCGTACATTAGATTAACTTCTCTCGTGAATCCAGGATGCATCACGTTGACTACGATTTTCACAATTAATAAGTCCAAAAAAAAAACTTGTTCCCAACTTGTACAATTACAACAAAGCCAATAACAACGTTATAACACTTCCAATTCCCCCTAAAACACATCGTCCACGTGTCCCGCACACCCCATACACCCATCACCACCCACAAACTCCAAAATATCCCCGAAGCCCCGCATCCTCAAAAAAGAAGCTGCAATATATCCCCGAAAACAAGCGTGCAAAGTAACACAGCCATCGGTCCTCCCTCCTTTCAAGCTCATCCTAAAATTAGGCGCGTAATGCAGCGACAGCTGAGAGACTCTCTAGACTCTTACCCCGGCGTTGCAACCGACGTCTAGGGCGACGTACTTCCGGCCCCGCCGACTGCCGCCGATGAGGACGGGCCGCGGAAGCCGGCGCACGCGCTCCTCCGCCGCGTGGAACTGGTAATAATTCATGAAGTTGCCGTGTCGGCTCGCGCCCGGCTCGCAGCCTTCTTTGTCCGTCGTTGGATTCTTCCTCTTATTCGGCGGCTGCGATTCCGCTTGTGGCTGGGCGGTGCAGACTGCTGCTGCTGTTTCTGCCGCTGGCGTGTCCTCTGGAATGGCCTCGTCAAGGTGGTCCTGATCGATCGACGCTTCGGACATGATGGCACTTGGGGCTGAAGCGCAGGGGGTTGGATACTATATGCTCTTTATGCTGAAACAGGAGTTTACGATTGGTGAATTTTGCGAGAATTTTTATGGTTTGTTGGAAATGTTTTGGGGAACGTTGAGGAACTTTTAAGGTCCTTCAATCTATTGGTAGAGTAAGTGCTTCATTTAAATTTCACTGACAATTAACGTCATCTATATAATATATAAGCCTTTAAATAATTACATTAAAATCATCCCTAAAGTTATCACATATTCCTCATATATATAGAAAAGAATACGCATAAATAAATAACTCAATTTATTACCTATATTAACCCTCTTGGGATTTTATCTTTTTTTATCACATTTGGACTTGATCGAGTATAAGTTATTTATTAGTGTATGTTCCGCGAATTTCTGGAATTTCCTAAATTAAATGTGCAATATTGCGTGCAGATTTAAAATTCATATGATTTATAAAAAATGTGTAAACAAATGACACGTATTTTGCTTGGTCTATTTCGGATTTTCCCTCAGAAGGGTTACAGATGTAATTCATACTTTTTGTTGCAGAAAATTACGTGAAGATTGACGTAGAAAACAGCCTGTAATACGGTATTAATAAAATTACTATGAAAATATTTGTTTTATAAAATGTATACTTTAGAACAAATATTTACCCGGACGTTCAGTGACATTTCTCTTACTCTTTCTTTCGAGAGAGAGGGAGAGAGAAAAACGGTAGTCAGGAGGAACACTGCGCATACGTAAGTATCGGCATAAATATTTAATTTTCGTAATTCCCTTAATCGATCACTCTTTCGGAGCATGCTAAAAGCCGCAACTGGCGCAAGATAAGATAATTTATCTCTCTCTCCTCTCACCACATTGTATCGAGATAGATTCCGAAACGCGGGGTATTTCGTTATTGTTATCTTTGACGTAGAGGCAGCGGAACGGAATATATATATAACACAACAGATAATTCGTGTACTTTTTTTCCCTTGAAATTTAAACTTTTCTTTTTATCTAAGATGCATTCTATGCATTCTAGGCTATTTTATAACAGTGGAGGCGAGCACGTAGATACACGAACAGCAACGACTACTTTTATTGTATAGCATTATAATCGTGGAATTATTTTTCTTCAAAACGCATTCAGAACTTTCCTTTTGAAATGATTCAAAGAAAGAGGAAGCTTTATACGTCATTAAAATTCAAAATCAAATGAAAAGAGTACACAATTCTGCTTGATACTTACATTTCGTTAACAACGTTCATTCATTTCTTACACAAAATACAGAAAAAAACCGCGACAGGGTCGCTACGCGGCCTTTATTTGCGCGATAAATCATTTGTCATATCGAGCCTTTTGAAGAGCGTATATCATCGAATCGTACGCGTATACGATGAAGTCTTTGGAAAAACAAAGAAAAAGAGAGAGGGAAGACGCACTCATTACTTCGCGCGAATACTAGAGAAACGTAGATTCACCTATTATCCGATAGAGGTTTAAATGAATTGTTAAATTTCTGTATCAGTACATGATTTTTTTATAAATTTTTTAAAATTTAGAATACCGTGTAAAATTTGTGGAGGTAAAAGCTTAAAAAAACTCCGGTGACTGTTTTCACAATTTTGGAGTGAAATTCCAGTCTAAAAACGTGAAAACAGTCTCTCGAGTGATAATTTCAATACTACGCTCCTTCAGCTTTATTAAATTTTCAAAACCACACATCACCCCGCGAATTTTCCATCCCCTGTCGTTGCTCCCTTACCTATACAAACCTCGCAATTTTCAATCCCACTTCTTCAGCAGCAGCACGTTGCCTCGTATTATCTCTCCACGTCACTCGTCGCAACAGCTCGCCTATAACTTCAACTAAGCAACTATAGCTTAATAAGGTGCTGCCTCCTTCCGCCAGACGCTACAAGCACTTTCAGGGCCCGACACGACGCGCCGAAATCTCAACTACATCCATGGCTATACCAGCAGCCGAGAAGAGCCAAGCATACAGCAGCTTCAAAATCGACGAAGGTGAAGAAAAAAGAATGGTAGAAGGAGAAGGGGGAGCCGCAGGATTTGCCAAGAGCGGAAGGATTGAGATAATTCGCGAGTAAGGGAGAGATAGAGATAGACGTCGTTGTCCGCGACCTACATCGCGAGGAGTGTTGCCGTCACAGCGCTGCTGACCTTCGATGATCCTCGGGGACGAGGTTGCGAGCGTTGCGATGCTTGCGGCTTCGCTGGCTCGAGTGTGTGGAGTCGAGAAATCGATCGATTGTAGGGGGGCCCGATTTTTCCGTAGGAGGGGGGTGGTTGCGACAGGAGAGCTGGATCGTACCGACCCTTACAATGCCTTGGCACTGTTTTTTCTTTTACACGATGGCTAATGACAATGTGTTAGTAAATTCAAATAAATGCTTATTTCAATACTGTTAAAAAGGTATTCATTCGAAATTAGTATATTGTGGCTTTTAGACCGAGTGTGGAGATTGCAGTACAAGTCGAAGGCGAGCTAGCACGAGACGAAGGCGAGTGCGTTTGCGAGCAGCAGACGAACTCTGCAACCACACGAGGTCAAAAAGTCCACTTTGCCCTTGGTGCACACCATATTTTTTGCAACGCATGTATTGATTTTTGCGTTTCTCTGGCATATTAAGCGGGACTAAATATATATATATAATAGCAATTTTCCGAAAAATTTTAGTGGGCGCAAAAGTTACTTTTTCACCCGCTTATTACTTTCGCGCCCGCTTATTTACTTTTGCATCCGCTTAATAGGTACAGAAAAACGCGAAAATCGTGCTTGTGTTACAAAAAAAATAATATTTATCTTGGTAAAAATTTATTTGAATTTAAATTATTGTAGGAGGAATAGAAATAGGAGGAATACACCCTGGGCACACGAAAAACGTACCTATAAGGATAAGTATGGCGACCTAGTAAGCTTTTGCCAGATGGCAGCACGGTGAAATAAGATTTCAGCCATTGAGAAGCGGCGATTCCTATGCTCTGATAGGTTGGCTCGCCATCCTCGTAGGTTTAGTTTGACGATTAATCATATTTAAAGCCACGAAATAAATAACAGAATTAGTTTTATGACATTTATTGGTCGTATATTATAGAAAAAAAAGACGTTTTTTATTTATTTATTATTTTCAAAATGAGTGCAACTCGTTATTTTAGCTAGTCAATCAACTTGCAAAGAAATCCAAAATGGTGAAACAATTGGGTTTTTAATACGTTAACAACAAAACTAATAAATGTCTGTTAATTTTCAGTAAATATTTTTTAGCCATAAAATAAACATTTATTTTATTTGAATTTGCTAAAAGTTTTGAAACACTTTCAATAACTGTAGTATATTTAATAATAAGATTTATAAATATAAGACCTTAAAAAACGAATAAACAAATTATTACACAATTTTTAATAGACAACATTTTGTATGAAAATTTACTTTGAGATACTATTTGGCATCAAATTTATAAATAGCTCATCAGTTTCAGAAATTCAAACAGTCGTACTTAAAATGATCGAATAACATATAGAATTTCCCCCCACAAGCACTCAAAATAATTATCCCTCTCAACCCCCTCGCGTCTATCAATTTAAAAACTAACCTATCATCCTAATTGAAAGTTCTCGATAAAAAAAAAATCGAAACTCATCTCTTTCCACAAAGAACCTCCCTCTTAACGCATTTTCGTCTCGTCATCCGAGCTCTCAACCACACACACACATCACGCACATCCCTAAAAAATTCCACTGCCGAAAGCGCCCAACACAAGGAATACGCGAATATAACCGTTCAGCCCCCCATCAATGAATATACAAAAGCGGCCGCAGCAGCCGCCCCCGTTAAAAAGCTCCTCTCTCGCTCGTGCGATCTCTTCCTGGTGCGGACACTGCAGCAGCCGCGCACGCAGGTATATATAATGCATACACTATACATACACTCTCGTTCGTTCCGACATCCGCGTACGTGTGCGGTGTATAGAAGAAGAAAAAAAAAAGAGAAGAGGAGGAAAAGCGCGTGCCATAAGGCGAGCCAGCCGCGCGCGCTTGCTGCTGCTGGGGCTGGCTTTCTTCGTGCCGCGCGCAGGTGGTGTCGGTCATCGGCGCGCGCGCGCCACCTTGACGTCTCTCCTCGCTCGTGTATTCTTTGGCGAGCGATGCTCCTTTTTTCGGCCGATGCACTTTATGCTTCTCGGGTTTTTAAAGGAGAGATTTCGTTGTGTGTCAGTGTGTGTAATGTGGAGGTGCGTTTTTGGAATTGTATACGTGGAAGCTCGCGCACATCTGCCACCAGTGCTTTCTTCGTTTTTGAGTCGATGCGTATGTTGATTATTGTGCGTCGAGTGGTATAATGGATTTGCGAGTGCGTTGCATTGTGTCCGGTTCAGGGAGTTTTTTAAAGCGAATTTATGGAGAAATTCTTTGGTTTTTATGCGTTTTCCGGAAGTATGGAGGAAAATGTGGGAGAAAAGAATTTTTATTTATTCTTTGATGGCATTTAAATCTGGAGTAAAATTGTATATTTACTGTCTTATGTAGAATACGTTGTAATGTGTTAGGTTCATACATAATTTCAAAGCAAATTAGTGGAGACATTGGGACGCATTATTTGTTTTGTTTTACTTTATTTCCAGAAGAATGGTAGAAAGTGTGTAAGAGAAGAATTTTCTGCCTATTAGCACAATTCTTATTCTTATATCCTTTATCATTATAAAGGAAACTAAATACATAATTCATTATTTATTATTATACCTGCATGAAATCATAATATATATCTATGCATTACAAAATCATACCAAGACATGATGTGTGCGGCACATCTTCCACTTCAATAATGACGTTTCATAACGATTTTATTTACATAGATAATATGAAAATCATCTCCTACTTACGTTATATTAATACACTTGTAATAAGCAATGAAAAATTATAATCCAAAAGTGTCATACACCAGATAACACGAAAATCCCATCACCCAAATAATCAATCAGGCACCCTCCTGTCCATAAATTTCCCTCCTCATCGACGTTTCCGATCTCTCGGCACACGCACCAACAAGAAAAGAAAACATCTCTCCTTATACACCCGTATACGGAAAAAAGGTGCACACACTCGCACACATACACATACACACTGCAGCTTTTTCCGATGTCCGATGCCGCACCGATGCATTATTCATCGGCTTTGGAGAAGGAGCCTATACCGTATACATGCGAGCGCCTTTCATCCCGCGTCATCCGTGTTTTCCGGCCCGTCGTCGTCTCCGTTTTCTCGGCAACGCCACGCAGCGGCAGCAGCGCAGATGTGTGTAAGTTGCTTGCAGCCGCATCGCAGCGCGACAGGCAGATAACGAGGGGCCATTACGACACGCGTGCATATAGCGCAAGAGCGAGAGGTCGAGTTGTTGCGTTGAGTGACTTAGGACAGGATTACCTTAACCTCTTGAGTCTTGCGGCGATGGTTGGCTGTTGGGAGGATTACCGCGTCTACGTGAAAGAAACGAAATTTCCTCGAGTATGGTTAGTGGATTAGCGCAATGCGGTTGACTTGCGTTTCGTAACTGTACAGTGGATGTGCGGGTGTACCAGATCATATATAAGGATGAATGGAGATGTATTATGGACACAGCAATGTTTAAGGAATGACATTTGCTTCGTGGAATTTTGCAGTTAATCGAAGTGGTAGACATGGTTCTGTCAAGAACTATTAATATTTGAGAATTTTTCTGAAAATTCGTCCAGAACGACAAAAAACCCCCGACTACGGATCTCTACTCTAAGAAATCTGAATAAAAGAAAAAATGCATTTCTTTTCAAATAAGTGAGCGAATCTGAACTTATTCTAAGTAAATATTTACTTTAGTCTAAGAAATTTTTACTTATTCAGATTTAGAGAGTAGACTCCACATTTTTTCTCTGATTTAATAAAAAATGAACAAATTTAAACAAATATTAACCATTTTTGATACAGACTAATTTTGAAAAAGATAAACATTGAAAATTATTATGACAAACATTTTGTTAGCAATTCTAATTAAAAAAAGTCTGGTGTCAAAATAAAGTTTAACATTTTTTAAATCTGTCTATAAATGTTAATAAACATTAAAAAATGTCAATATTGGACATTGCCTTTATTACTTACATATAAGACTTAACAGAAACTGCAGTACTATTCGTAAAAATGTCTAAATTCATATAAATTTGATTTAAAATGTATAGAATTATAATTAGCAGTAAAGAAAATGGTTAAGATTTGATAAAATTCAAAACAGAAATATTAAGGTGCCATAAAAACATAAGTATATGTATACTATAGATATAATAAATGGAAAAAAAGGTTCAGTAAGTAGTTAGCCGGAAGCGAGCTGGATCTATACGCAAACCTATTGAAATAATCACTGAAATGTTGTATACAGCTATCATATTGCAAAAATAAAAGTTTTTTTCTTTACATATAACTATCGAGCATTCTACATACCGAATTCCGATGATTATTTTCTAAGGATCGCGTAAAAATAGTGCGATGAGCTTGCTTCCGCGGTAACTACTTACAAAAAGATGTCAATCTATAATTTTTTTAGTGCTAAATATTGTTTTGTTTATGAAATCCAAGGGTACAAAGGTGATGATCTTTGTTTCCATTTACTATATTTATAGTTAACACATATGTGTGCTTTAGCGGCGCTTTAAGAATTATTAAAAATCGGTTCAAAGATTATGACGAAGTCTTATCCACACATTTCCTCCTCACTATTCATACTGTCCCAATAATCTCTTACACTGCTTCAGAAATCAGTATACTGGCTGTATATCTACCATTAAATAAACTAATCAGTACCTCATATCATTCGCAAACTCCGCAAATTTGGACGAGAAACCGCAATCTATTTTTCGCGATCCGATAATACACGGACAATAGTTGTCGCACCGCAGCCGCTCGCCTCGCAGATATAGAATTTCTACCGGTAATGAATACCGAGCTGCGCGCATATATAACTGTACGCGCATTCTTCTCCGTTTCACGTCGAGAACTACGTTGTAGTTTCGCTCGGCGCGCGGACGGCAAGTATACAGACGCTCGGCAGCTTTTATGCACATCTCTGCGCAGCGAATAATTCACCGACGGAGCTCCGCGCGCTATGATTTATAGATGCAGCGTGTATATAGCTCGAACGTGAGAAACGCGAGAATCTTTTGTTCGCAGGTTTAGCTGTGCGAAGGTGTGCGTTTTACTGCGTATTATTTAAACTGCGAGTGAAGCTATTTGATAATTGCGTAGTTAAATATTTCTTTTTCTCGGGCGTAGATGGTCTAGTCGTCGGCGTGTAACGTATATGCTTGAAAATATAAGATATTAGAAGATTACTCGTATTATCGTAAGCACCCTAATAAAATATATATCTGATATTACGAAATTTCTCCCAAATGGAGATACATAACGATAATTAATGCGGCATTTATCACAATCTCCAATATTTTATCACAAATCAATCATATATAGCATTAATCGTCATTTAATTATCGGTAACAAAGGTTCTTTGAAATATTAAAAAAAGAAAGAACAAAAAAGAAAAACCTTATCCTATATACCATCGGTCTATCTTGATTAACGTTCGCGTTGACACTTTCCAGAAATAAAATTCGCTCCAGTGCTTCAAGCTTCCGTGATTCGGTTCGTCCGCAGTGATGACCGCGCGTTAGCGTAAACATTTACAGAGCTTCGATTTCGTTGGGCACCACGCCCCCGCACACACATGAGTGGCTGTTCCGGAGGACCACCGAGGAAAGTCTTCCTGTGTGCTCTTAACAGGATTATTTCAGGGGACCTTGGGTGGAGAGGTCAGGGAAATTAAAAACACGTGGCGGATGGAAGGTACGGGGATATTGTCCCAACAGAGAGTGCAATAAACTTTCTTGTAATCTTCGTGTGTACATCTTTCGAAAGCTAGGTTGTCAAAGTTAGGTAAAATTTTTAATCATGTTAAGGGGACAAACCATCTGTGAAACCCTAAAAAAAATTTCTTTTTATGATATCGTACAAAATTTGCTTTAAAGCCTTTATGTTAAATCTTGTCAAACGTTAAAATTTTGTACATGTGCATTACATCCTTTTTGTAATTGT
The DNA here is from genome assembly GCA_949152435.1 of Gastracanthus pulcherrimus. Taxonomy (NCBI): domain Eukaryota; kingdom Metazoa; phylum Arthropoda; class Insecta; order Hymenoptera; family Pteromalidae; genus Gastracanthus; species Gastracanthus pulcherrimus. The sequence goes on from OX424572.1 coordinate 70,434,479, forward strand.
CATAACCTTATTTATTGACGGAACATTACGGAATGCACGATTCTAGGTGACTCGATGAACGAAATCTTTTTTCCGATGGTTATTAAGCTCCTTTTGACATGTATTAAAATTTAAGCGAAGCACTTTTTTGTTAAATTTGTTTTACATTATTATTTTTAATAAAACAATCCAGTATTTTAAAAATTGTTAATAAAAATATTTTAACATACTTAAGAACAAAAAACGTTAATATAAATACCGTAATATATATTTTTTATTTTACCAGCATATCTATCAAAGAAACATAGGTAATACATCTGGATATAGTGTCTCAGATACTCAAAGAAGATAATTCTGGTTTACTTATTTGATATGCACTAATGACGTTTAAAAAGTAAAAACGTTTCGCTATATATATAAAATATATTATGGTTTAAAATGTGCCTTTATTTACATAATTTATTAAAGAAACAGTTTACACTTCATTCTCATGGATGAATAAAAAAATGATTGTTTGCTAATTATAATTACTTGCTATAGATGACAGTTATAGATATACACTCGACGAAACAAACATCAGATCAAATTAGTTTAAACTTTTTCCTTGCATTACTAAAACTATCCAACGTCGTTTTCTCTAATCTCATTGGGGGATTAGAAAGAAATTCAAACAATATTCCATCAGATGTTTATTAACCATGAATTGCAGCAAAAACTAAGAATTAACTATCTCGATATAACACAGTGCACCAGTTGAAAAGAAAATCCTTTTTCAATGCCCTAATAATCCCCCAAACGAAAAGAAAAAAGAAACGGCAAAATTCATAACTCTAAATCATAAGAACCTAAGAAAACATCATACTTCCGCAATGCGCATAAATGATCGTAAAGCCTACTTAGCGCGCAGCGTCTGCGACACAAGAGCAAGCTGGCGAAAGGTCGGAAGCGCGACGCGGCGGGACGTACAACAGCGTCGGCTCATTTCCTTCATCCTCGATCCGTCCTAAAAGCTCGCGCGGGAAGGGGGTAAATCGGTATGGCAGCCGTAACCAAAAGCCCTGTTTTCCTCTTTTCGGCTGTACACAGCTGCTCCGCGCGCGTGTGGCGGCGTGTCGTCGCCTGCACAGCAGCTATAGGTATACTCCTGCAGGCGAGGATACAGAAGAGAGAAAATGGGAAAAGAGAGAGAGAGAGAGAGAGAGATGATCCGAGGGGGACGATCCAAACTGGCCTCCCCGGAAGTCGAAGGCGCAAGCCGTAGCCGCACACGCTCTTGTATTATTATTAGCTTGCAGCGAGACTGCTGATGTTTTCAGCTCGCTCGAGGCGGTTGTACTGTTGGTGTGTATGATGGTGTGTAGAGACGTTGTATTGGTGGATTCTGAATGGAGGGATCGATGCTTGGGTATAGAGGAACATTGAGCTTTGTTTGGCAAATATTTGCAGGGAGATGTACAAATTTGCACACTTTTGATGCCAATTGTCTTGAATGTACAAGGAAGTAAGAAATAGGTTTATCCAACATCCTACTACTATATCCTATCGAGTAAACGCTTCACTATAATACACTTATTATTTACTATGATAGAGTTGAGCTTCACTCAAACAATGTAAATGATATAGAAAACCTTAATTGTTGCTCGTATATATACGATTAGTTTCAGAGGAATCGAATTGAATTGAACTCAACTATAAGATGTTGCTTGGAGAAATAGAGTAAATTGTAATTTAATAACAGTGATCAGCTACTAGACTAAAATACAAATCCATTGGCTGCATACCAGTACTTAAAACTGAATATTACAAAAGACTAACTTCGAATGCACATTTATCAAAAATTAATTTTTTTCAATCAACATTAATATTATCAGTTTAAAAACCTTCTCAGAAAAAAAATTATTCTATGAGCTTGTATGCTTGGCTGATGGTTACTGGTTTCCACTGCCTTAAAGTAAATTTCCACTGCAAAAGCAAGAAAACACAATTAAACACCCGATTTAGCGTGAGATTTTTCCTTGAAATTTTGTAAAAAGATGAAATTAGTTAGCTATTATTCTATAGCATAAATACATACTATATATTAACTGTTGATTTCTAAAACTTAATATAAACTTTATCAGCAATATTTATAATTGCATTATACGCTATTAAATAGTGCATGGGTAAGAAAAATTTAGAAAAAATTGACATTGTAATTTGGCTCTACTCTAGAGTGAACAGCACTCTATTAATAGAGTAGACAATTTTACTAATATATTCGTTTGAATGAAAAAACTCACTATATTAGTGTAAGATGTCAATAAAATTACGATCTATTCGTTCTATAAAATACAAGTTCACTCTACCAGGCTAAGCGTTTATAATTGATCCGAACTTTATAGATTTATTTGCCTACAAAGGTTAATCTTGAGCAAAAGCGTATTTCAAATACAGGAGGCTAACAATGTGAAACTCTATGAAATATAGACCGAAACTAGCGACCTCTAAATAATTAAATCATCTTAAAAAAAAACAATTACCACAAGCATCCCAGCAATCTTCCACATCCTCCCCAAATCCTATACAATTAAAAAAACGGAAGTAAACCTTTTGAAGCACCATCCTCGTGCTCTTCGCGAATCCACCAGCAGCACTCCGTAAAATCCCTCAACCTCCCCTAATATCTGCTCTCTCTCCCGGGTGGCACGTCCGCTCCTCGCGCGCGTACGTATACCAGCATTGCCTCCGCGCCTCCAGAACAGAAGAAACTCGGAAGGCCCGCCACCGCTGCGTCTGCCTGCGATGCAAACAACGCGCACGCACGAAATATCCCTCTTTTCCGGATTGGGCGCCATACAATAGGGAAAAGCGTCCTCGCCCCGGCCGCTGCCTTTCGACAAAAGCCTTAGCTTCTTCCTTTCCGCCCTTTAAACCGCTCGTGTGTATACCTGCCCGCCGCGGGGCGCTTACCTGACGCGATGGCGGCGTGTCTGTCGCCGCCGTCGTCGTCGTCGTCTCTTTACTTCCTGTCGTTGAGTTTTGGAAAGACGCCACGGCGGCCGAAGCTTTTCTGTTATATGCGCTGGCGCGGCGAGCGATGATCTTCCATTGCGCGCTGCTTTTCTTTTCTCGGCTGTGCTTTTTCTCGCGTGCGGGTATAAATGTAGTTTTAAAGACTTTTTCATGACCGTCGTTCCTTTTTTTTCACATTTCCGCCGGTACTATATACCGCCGAGGCTTTTCTTTGCCGTGCGATGCAAGTTGAAAGGCTTTTTTTTTTCTCGTTCTGGAGGTTTTGGTCGCGCGGTAAAGAGGAAGCTTGTTTGTGATTTTATATATGGTTTGTCGGTGGGAAGCGTAGCGATGGAAAATTTCCGGTTTTTTTGTTTAATTTTTCTGCGTGCGTTTTTGTAAATGAGAATTTACGTGGGGCGGAAGCATCTCTTTTTATATAAATGGTATTAATTTTATGATGCTTGAAACATGTACTTCAAAAATCAAATAAATGGTTTGAACAGATTTGCTGTTTTCGCCGTGTTTGCGATAACGATAGCGGAAACACGCAAACTCCCAAATTCCCAGCTTAGCTTTAAACTTTTAATCCGATATATGTAACAAGCAATTTCGGTAGATGCAATCGTCCGTTAAGACGAAAGTACACTCAAGAGAACCTGTATATATAGTGTATATATATTCGTATTATGTACTTACGAATGGCAATAACAAAACGGCACTTTGAGCAGGAAGCCTCAGAAAACCGAGCTGCTGGCTGTTACAGATCGATATCTCGGCCACCACCACACCCCCCGTACGTATTATTGCATTTGATGCTACAGCCCCGGAGCCTTTATACATATGTATAATATATATTGTGTTACCGACGCTGCGTAAGGTAAGCTGCTTTCTCCCGTTATTCGCCCTTTGAACTTTTAAAGCGAGATTCAGTTTCTCGTATTGGCACCTCTGAGCTTCGCCTTTCTTTTATTACGACAATTTCTTTCATACTTTTAAGTTTTTATTGTACAGTTTCTTAGCTGCAGATAAAGAAATAAATAGGAAATAAGGTAGAATCTTGATTCTTCTACTTTTAAATTTGTTGTAATCGTATGAGGCCGCTATTTATATTTCTGTGTGTTATTTTTTAATCTATACATATAAGTAACTAAATGCAATAAATTTGTACAATAGTCTACCTAACGAACTAAAAACCTTAAATAGTACAAAAGACAACAACAAAAACAAAATAAAAGACTGGATAAAAAATAATAAATAAATATAAATATACATAGACTTAATTGTTATTAAATGACAAATTGTGTACAAATTACGTAAAATTTAAATATTAAATATATATAATCAAAAATATATCATTTATTTTTCGGTTTTAAGTATTAGGATAAGTTTTAGGTTAATTAATTTTTAAGTTATTTTCTTTGTATAAGTCAGCATATAAGTTTCTATAAACCGGACCTATGTACAGGCAACTTTGTTTGCCTCTATATGGTGTCTGTCTCGCAGAAAAGCTTTTGTTTTTTGCGAGATTACGACATGTATTTCTGGTTAATAAATTACAATTACAATACTGAGAGCAAGCATTATTTATAGCTGAGGATTTCTGTATTTAAAATTTTCATTACATGGCAGTATTTATAGTTAAGGAGAAAATTTAATTGTAGACCGCACTATGTATATATTATATACATTTATATACTCCGAATCTAAGTGTATGTCAACGTTTTGAAGGTAATTTTCTATGTATAGTTTTCAATGTGAAAAACGTCTATTAAGCGTAATTCTATACACTTAAGCTTTCCCGTGCAAATATAACAGGCGGATATTTCATACATCTACAAAGCATGTAAAATCCTATAAACTATAACACGCAGCAGCAGTGCAGCACATAGTGCAACGAACTACAAAACTCCAAAAGAGTCAGCGATCCCCAGACTAGGCAGAAAAGCTCAAAATCGATCCCCAAACAGGTAGTAAACCTGCACTCGGAGGCAAATATTGCTGCTTGCACGAGAAACGATCGTGAGAAAGCGTTCGGCTGTCTTGAACTCAGGCCGATTATCTTTCTCCATCGAGTTCCCGATAAAGCTTACGCACGCACAACACGACCCTCGGACGGAGTCGAGGCCGATTCGTCATGCGGATTAGGCGTATACTTATACATCGCGCTGCAAAGTCGATTCACGCGATTTGCATTTTTCGGGAGCGAAGAATGCTGGTGATGCCAGTGTGTGTGTATACAGTCATCTAGGAAAGAGCGAGATAGAGAGAGAGAGAGAAGCCACCGGAAGAGAATCGTGTAGCGGATGACGCGACTTCCGGGACGTGTGGCGTTGCTAAGTGCGCCTCGGTGCACGTATGAATGTATGTGTGGATATGCACGTATGCGCGGTGGACGGTATATATATCTTGCAAAAATTTGCCTGCTCGGCGGTTTCTTTTTACTTTTGCAGTCCGACTGCCTTTATGCGCAACGGAATCTCTTACAATTAGCTGGAAGAAGCGTATTCGGTTTCTTTTGCTTGTCCAAGTAATTATACGGTAGAATAGTAATTTTTATCACGCAATGAATGAGTATGAATACAAGTTTGTTGTATAGAACGGTAGCAATGTAATTTAGAAACCATGTTTTACGAACAGATAGAATAATTTATATAATCTTATGCAGTAAAGTTTCTTGCAAATTTTTATTTTTTATGTATAAAGTAAAAATAAAATGTCTCTGATCCGTAGTAGTTAATTATATTCAATTTTCGTATACCGTTTTGTTTCTTCGGAGTATTTACGCTTATTCCAGGATTGCATTAGCATGTTTCTTCCGCTTCATTCAAGGGAGGAAATTAAGTCTTTCTTTTTTAAACGAATGCTTCCTGTGAATTGTATTTAAAATAATCACGGTACTCTTGTAAGAGAAGGAAACCCGAATTTTGGTATAATATATTCTATATTATAATTAATCTATGCATATACCCTGGTAGAAAATTATCCAGGTTTATTACGGTTGCCGGATTATTAAGGTGGGAGGGAGCCTTGATGATAAGCATGAGATCTAAACAAAACTACTTCTAGTTGATTATAATTAGTTCAGATTAAACTCGAAAATGTATTTATATTGCAAATGCAATAGTATATGTTATTTTAAAATAATTTTACGAGTTAAATAAAGACACATGAATACATTCTGCAAGTATTCATTCTACCTGATTGATTAAGGAATGTTTTCGTGAATCACCAAAAATTGCAAAATGCTTTCTCTTTCTCATTTCATGATAAAACTTTTACGGTTTCTCAGTAATGACAACAAACTCAAAACTAAACATACCGATAGAATAACAAATTATAATGAAACTAACGTCAGAGAGAAGATAACATTTTTTCTGGGTTACGGATGGCCAATCTATATGCTGACAAAAACATTTTCAACTGTGATTGTGTGACTAACGACTCACGAATTGTTCATATTGTACACCTATTACAAAAGTAACAAAAAGAGAATTTCACTTTTTACGTGATACAAATTAGAGTCAAATTCATATTCGATAATATCGAGAACTTCATAACATCTTTTAAAAAATTAATGGAAAATCCTATTCTTCAGATATAATATGTCTTTCATCATATTATGCAGAATAACTTCTGCTTAGAAAATGTTACTCCCTAAGGAAGATCATAGCAAAATCAAATATTCCATAATTATTGGGTTTCTGTAATTCGAATGTCTTCACATCGCGTAATACTTCATGACTATTCATTACTCAGTATCGAATGTGATTAAAGCTGTTTTTCTTTATTTATAACTTTTCTTTCACATTAATATGTGATTAGAATGAGTAGAAATTATTAAAATAAATAAATCATTCTTAGTATTTAAAAAATCACGAATCCTTTTGTCAAATTAAATGCCTAAAAGAAAAACAAAAAAGTATTAAAATTCCATGTAAAATTATTAATAAAATAGTAGACTCAAATCAGCTCTGTTGTTTCATCAGATGCACATTCGACTTTTTTTCATAAATTACCCAGTGTATAAAGAGTTGCGAAACGATGCATGAAGCACGAGTTAGCGTTATCGATCGAAAGAAAGCATGAGGAGGAACATTAATTACTCACGATCCGCCGACACGTCACGTGACGAAGAATCTTACGCTATTCCTCGAAGGATTCGCTGGAAAAAAAAACATTTGACGAAGCGCCGCTTCTGCCGCTTACGCAGCTGCTATGTCAGTGGGTGACCTCTCATTTTTTCCTTCTACTTATTCATATTTAATTTATATAAATATATTACGTGATTCCCAAATTTGTGTATGTTTTGTTTAACAGGCAAATTTTTCTGAAGGATTATTGCACTGAATTTGAACAAATGGTGCCAAGGCTATTAATGTAAGAATATATAATATTATGTAAGTTTTGTTTTTTGTTTTTTAACTTTTCGTTGTGCGGTAGAACCTTCCGGCACTGTGACTCAGGGCACTGTAAATGCGGAGCATCTCGGTACTCTGATTTTTCTAGGGCCGGCTTTATGTATGTCGGGGTCCCGTGTCCCAACTTTGTGGAATAAGTTTTCACAAAAATGTTATAGAAAAAGTTTCACACAAAGGTTTAAGCCAACAAATTTTAATAAAAAAGTTTTAAGAAATGTTCAAACTGAAAGAATGTTATAGAAAAGTTTATAAAAAAGAATTATATGAGTTTATATAGATTTTTATATAGTTTTTTTAGTAAAACTGCATGAATGCCAATTGTACTGAGAATATATGATTATGGGTTAGGTACGGGATAAGTTATTATTATGACCTAGATACGGCCCTGGTACTCGACGCTGATTGGTTAACGCAAATATCACCTGATTCTATAGATTATTTACCTCCCATAATTAAATCATCTGATCTGATCACCAGATTTATCACCAGATTTTATAAGCTGATTATTTTACCTGATGAAATCGCCAGATTTATCACCTGATTTATCAGCTACATATTTTGTTACAGAATTTTTTTTCAAAAGACGTTGGAATGTCAAAACCTGTAGGTCTAAGTGTCCATATAGGTAGTATCATCCGGATGATATTTCCAAATTAGAATTTTAGATATACATAACATAGACGTTTTTAACATTTATTTAACTTTTTTTCGTAAAAAAGCTTTTGAATGACAAATCAAGTGATCATATCAGGTGATTCCATCAGGTGACAAATCATGTCACTTATTTTTTTTCGATAGTAAATACGTTCAAAAAGTTTTGATTGATTTGAATAAACATTCTCTTTGTGAAAAATCTCTGAAAATTATCTCTGTTTTTGTCATCTATACGGAATACCCCCCCCCCCCCCCCCTCCGTAAGAAAGATTTTTACCTGAAAAAGTTTCCTTCCCTGTAGCATCAAAAAATAAACCATCTACATATTATAAAAGAACATTCCTGTTTACGCCGACAAGTGCTGAGATTATCCTCGAACTCATCCTCTCTCATCTCCTGAAAAAATAAACAATCTCGTGATACTTGACGAGGAAGCTCGCACAGCTGTGGTATTCCAACAATTATCACGGTCTTTGAATATACATATGTGCAAAGTCTTCTCGAAACACGTGATCTAGGTACAATGCTTATCTCCACGCTTCCGCGAGAGCGCAAAATTTTTTTTAACCGACGCAACAGCTCGTTGCTGGCGGCAGCGCCATGGAGGCTCTCCGATAAGAAACACTGTGCAAGTATATGCGTGTATATATGTATGTATAATTACGTATAGAGCTGGCCGGGAGTTCCTCTGTCAGTCTTTTGTCGGAAGAGTGAAGACCTCGATTACCGACTCACAGACTGATGCCGCTATTATACATAAGCAATACATAAGCACTTTTGATCGAGCACCGAAGCGATGCGGGAGTTGCGATCGCCGCTCTTGTTTTTTGCCACGCGCGGCGTGATTTCGGTCACGTAGCTTCATCTTTACGAGCTTCTTTACCTCTAAATTAAAGTTATAGAAAAAAATGTGTTGTGGGATGCTATTTGGATTTGATCCTATCGCTAATAGTGTATCAACAATTAGCATTATACCTGTACAGATGTACTGTATGCGAGTGTAAATATTATATTGCACTTTCTAATTAAATCTTTTTCATTTTACTTCGTAAAATACATAATACTATATAATACATTTACATAGAAGGTCAATTTACAGATAGGTGAAGAAACTCCTTACTCTCTAAAATTTTTCGAGTGGAAATCTCACTCCAATTACAATAATAAGTGACTGTGTTCTCATGCTTCTGGAGTGAAATATTCCACTCTAAAATCATGAAAACACAGTCACTTATTGCATCTGGAGTGAGATATTCAATCCAAAAATTTTAGAGAGTAAATATATGGTCAGATAACCAATTCACCATGCAAAATTATTGAATTTGAATATCTATCATCAACGAGAAAGCATTCCGTATTTCAAATCTGCCGACAGCTTCTAAATCTCCGTCATCTCAAACCAAAAACATAAAGAAAAACTAACCAAACCTATTCTGTTTCACAAGCCGATCGTTGCTTCCGCGCAAAAACTCGACCTCGACCGATTCGTCTTTGTTTCTCCTATTCCGTCGAGGTGTCGCACACGCACACGTACACTCAGCGATGATTTTTTTTCGCGGATGATCGAATCCAGACCTTGACTGCGCCTTCTGCTAGCGGTGACGCAATCCGTCGACCGTCGATCAGTTTTATGAACGCCGCACTATAGTAGTGGTAGTTTCATGGAAAATCGTCTCGTATATATGTATATACGAATTCTGATAATACGCATGTTAGCGTGCATCCGGTGGATAAGCAACACCTTTTTTTAGCATGTCTTCGGTTCGCTGATTGATTATTCGCTAAGCAGTCGGTTTGCTTCTTATTGCCACAATCGAAAGGATGTACTATAGCTATATACCGATGCATCGTTGATTTTAAGATTCGTCTGTCTTTTTCAATTTTATCACTAAATAAATCATCAGTCACTTCGTTCCAAAACTATATTTGTTTTTTGCACACCATGAAAAATGCAAATTCCTGAATATATACGATTCTCGCTAATCCGGTTCGGTCCAGTCCATCGCCCCGGCAAAAATCCAATCTCGCAAAACACTCATCGCGTCATTTTAACAAATTGCATGTATCCAGTCGCCCCTAATCTTATCGAAATTCCGCGCCGTATGTGCAGCAGCAAGCCTATATAATTCCCTTACTATACCCGAACGATATTTCAAACACTTTGTATCGCGTATATAATAGGCGCACCGGAAAAACTTTTTGCCATGCGTAGGACGAGAATCGCTGCGTTGCCGCCGCGAGCGTTGCGCTGCACGACCGGAAATATTTTATATTTACCTGTATTATATAGACGCACCGAGCTTATTTATGCGTGCACGTGTGGTTGCTGGTGATTTCGATCGGTTGATCGAAAGTTGTGGAATGTCGTCTGGTTTACGGTGTGGATATATGGAGGCACTCCGAAATTTGGAATGTTTAGAGATTGTTTGCGTTAGTGCTAGATTTTAATTTTAGTTTCAACATATTTTGTCGAATTTTAAAAGCAAATGTGTAAATTTATTTCGTTTGGATTTTAGCATATTATCAGAATAATTATTATTATAATTTGCATAGAAAAGTGGTAAAGCTGCCGTGGATCCCCTGTCAATAAAACAAATATTTGAGGATCACATTAACACTTTGCACACCGCGATTACACGTCATATAAGTAAAATTAAATGTTCAACTAATGATTATATATGTGTGACGAGACTGGAATTGAGGAAGTCAATGCTCGTGGCTTATAACAAAGCGCGTATCGATAGTTTGTCTCCCTTCTTAAATTATCGTATACCAGTCTTTGCGAAACAGATGAAAGAACCATTGTTCGATCGAGCGATATCGGTAATTATTTGATTAGCAGATGATGCCAACATAATGAAATTTCGAATTTTTTTTCCCTATTCATGCTTTTGCGCAGTGTATGCACAGTGGATTTGAATATGTAATGGATAAACTGTATTACTGTTTTATTATCTTATAGAATTCGAATAGGTGACATTATTTAAATACCACGTCCTTTATGTTTTATTTAAAATTCGAATAGGTCGTACGCTTGTTCTGTTTTGTGACGGACCGGGTCCGGGTTTGAGATCTCGCTCGACCACTTATCAACATCTCCAAAATAGAAAACTCGTCGTCGTCGTCGTTGTCGTCAACATTCAGGTATTTGCTTTTGCGGCGGTGTATTTTTAATGTTCATCTCACCTCGAGAGTGCGGAACCAGAGTCGACGACCCGAAAATGGCGATTCAAAAATTCCAGAAACTTTTTCTTTACGTGCGTACAATAAATTTATTCCTTTTATACAAGTTTTTCAGAGCTTTCAATGTATGTAGACTGGAATTAATGTTATAAGAACCAAATCATTAATTTTAAAGTATTTGATGATAAATAAATGTATAACAAAGGATAACATGCCTAGTCTATCAGAAATTAATTATTTATATTAAGAAAAAAATATATTAAAATTACTATAATATTTTACAAGTTTATTATGGTGTTTCAAACTCAAAAGTCAACTTCAAAAGCTAGTTCCGAAAGAATTCACAGAATTAGTAAGATTAAAATGTATATAATGTTAATGTACAGTACTATTAAATAACGAAACATAACGAAAACGTATAGTTAAAACATATCTTATATATATTAGCACAAACGTTATAACGTGATTGTATGTATGTTATCTCGCTTGTCTCACACCCCAATGTCTTAAAGAATGACAATTTCAAAACGGTATGGTACTATTTATTTTGTTTAAACATCGTTTTCAAATAATACCTAAAAATGTGTTATTTAAGCATATTTCTTCTATATCACGCGTATTTAACGAGGTCACCGATAGCACAAAATGTTTCAGAAACGTTTCTACAGAGAGTTTTTCTAAAACAAAAAACTTCGAAAATAAAGTTTCCGAACATATATAGACATATAATATTTTTACGTTAAAAATAGCGAAAAACTTGTTAGCAACAGAATGCTGATAGATAGGCTTCTATCCCATCATCGAACAAATTCCAAACCACTACGAATGTAAACATCCAAATCAAATTATCACTATGAATTTAATTACAAAGTATAAAATATCACTTAAATTCGTTATAAAAAAAATTAATTTTTTTAAATTTAGTTTATTTTTCAAGAAGCAAAGAAATTTGAGTTATAGAGGGTTAGAAAAAATCTTGAGCACACAGTATAACACATGAACAATGATTATGAGTACTTTATTGAGTAATATGTTTGCTTTCTAAAAACCACTCCTTCATTAAAAATTTTTCGAAAAATATGAATTTAAAAGTTTTTAAATTTCAGAAAATTACTATAATATCAAAACGAAGTGAACACATTCGCTAAAATTTGCAAGCCCCATCTAAATATCGATAACAAACATCTATGCGAAATTTAGTTAGGTTTTACCGCTAAATGTTCAAGGACCGAGAATCTACAGTGCACACTACACACTCACACTTACACACATATACACATACATGTACACGCACGTAAACACACACACACGCACATCCATAATTCAAAGGATAATTTTTGAGAATAGCTTGTTTGAACTCCCCAAGTAGATATAAAATGTTTTTATATTAAAAAAAGCAAGAAAAAGAAAATTATCAAAACAATATACTTCCTATTTGAGAAAGCAACTATGTATATAATGAGGACAGCTAAAAATGTATGCAGGTCTAATTTTCTAATTGTTTGCGAGAAAAAGAACGGCTGATATTTAAATACATGCACGATACTCAGTTACACGTAAAACGTATGTCTACGTTCAACAAGCAACAAACGCTAAGAAGCTTATGTCCATAAGTTAAATAAATGATTTAAAAATATCGTAAATTAGAAAAACCGTTATAAAACAAAAACAAATCGATGAACCTTTATAATTCTTTTCAATTTCAAATCATTATTGAAAATATAAAAAATGAGTCTTGTTTGGTTAACGAACACTTTGCAAATTATATAGGTAGGTGCAAATGATTAAAAAATGTTTTCAAAAGACATAACTTTTAATACCGTAGAAACAAATAATTGTTGGTGGGCTGGGCAAAGAACTCAGCTAACAATAGTAAAATGCTACATTTTTGAAAAATTTTAGAAGAATTGTTGCACTTGTTTAGAAAAGGAAAAAATCTTTCACTTTGAAAATGTAAAAGATAAAGAAATTTTAAAATAAATTTTTATTATACATACATATTTCTGAGATATGTATAAACTTTTCTTTAAAAGTGACGTTTTTGTGTATGACAGCACAATGAAAATAGTTAATCCAAAATTTCTCGTCGGAAAAGGTAAGTAATTTCATGCTCTTTCACATGCGTTTGCAAAGGAAGAATGAAACTTGACCATACCGTTTCCAAGATCTGACCGATTACACGCATACGCCCGCATACGGTTCGTTACGGACATTCTGTAAGAAAATTGTATTTCGATTTTAAATACCTCAGAACATTGTTATAACATGTTTTCTCGAAAACTTTTTTATACTGTTAGGTACAAAGCTTCCTCTGCGAAGAAACAAAAATAAATTCGCAATTAGAAGGTGTAGTAACATTAAACAAAGTATCATAAAACAATTCTACTCGTAACTAGCTTTGCACAAAAGGCAGTTATGAAAGGCGGTTGCATGCTTTGCATTGTGCAATTGGCGTCTTTGAAGAAATCCGAATCAAAAGCTTGCGACCGGAGTCAATTACTGCGCAATGCGTACATATGCAATGTGCAATATCTTCTCTAATTCTTCAGCGAGATACCGAAAAGACGTTGATCTTTGCTAACATGTTAAAATTGAAACAACATTGACACATGCATGGTTATCGAGAGTTCGCGTAGATTATCCATCTGGAAAATCAAAATCGTGGATCGTAAAAGTGTATAAGGTTTTTCCTTGTTTGCGAAATTATTGTGTATTGACGTCTACACTATTAATACAGATTTTGCTCTGAACTAAGGAAACAATTTATCAATATGTAATTAAACAAATGATATCGCAACTGGAATGACAGCCGTTTGTAATAATGATTAAAAAAAATTGCATCAGGAGATAAATTATATACCGTCACTTATTTAATTTCTTAAAAATTTCATAATTCTATTAAAACGAAAGCAGATAACACATAATATAATGGAATGCAAAAAATATATAAAAATAAAAAATATTGCAATGTTTGTTTTATTTTTCCCTTTACGGTTTACCCGAACTTTTAAATTCGTTCAGTAAAATAATGATGATACTTTTCAATACTTTAGATCCATTTATCATTCAAATCATTGTTAATTACAAGACCGAAATACTAATTAAAAATTGCTCAGCTTGGTGCAATCAGTGCTAAATGACTCAGCATCAATATACTTATTGCATTAACCGTTTGCATAAAGTGGAAAAAACAAACCGTTTTGTCTACATTACGAGCGGCTTTGTCTGCAGAGATTTCTCAAAGAAAAAACAAATGATGATTTTCAACATATATTCATAACTATTGCACACATTTTTATTGCGTGTTGCTTTCTTGTGGATCAACCATAATTCTCAAAAATGCTTCTCAAATTTAAAATTGCATTTTAGTTTTTCTTACGCATAAATCAAAAATTCATATTAGCAAAAACATGCTGCATCAATTCGACTAGACAAAATTTTGATTCTTTTTTAAGGAAGTTCGGGGGTTTTACAAAAAATCAAGGAACGTAATGAAATTCACATATATCACTCTTTAAAGAATCAAGAAGTTCACTGAATTTTTTCAATACTTGTTACCGATGATATATTTAAGATATTCGACTTAGAAGTTTGCTCGTTATACATGGGCTCTTATTGGAGCTCGGCTATTAAAACAGATTGACGTATGGTACGATGTATGTAAAAGAACAGAGAATGAAATAAAAAACTATGTACGTTATCAAGTAACTCATTACGAAGCTGTGTACAAAAATTGAACGCGTGTCACCGCATTTAATCCGAGTATTGAATGAAAACGTAAAAAAAACTCAAGCTTGTAGGCTGTGCGAGGTGGTACGCGGGGATCGGAGCGTGGCGTGGGGTAAGAGGGGAGTCCCCCCTTCGTCACCGCATCCAGTGATACCGCCGAACCTCCTGAAAAAGTTATATCAAAGCTGCGACATTTTTCACTCCGACAATATCCGTCAAGCCTGCAATCCCGTTTGCAAGATTGCACACTTTAACGCAACAAATCCGAGGCGATGCATCTCGCTCGACCAAAGCGTTCCCCGGTACGGATGCGACGAAGAAATCCCTCGTCCCGTCCGCTTCAACGCGTATAGCGCGAAAAACGCGCGAAACATCGTCATCAGCGGGACGAGCTTGAAAATTCTTGGCAAGTGGTTCAGGAACCTATGACGAAGTCGCGCCGGCGGCCGCGTGTCGTCAACGATGACGCGCCCGCCGGCGGTTACTCGTCGAACAATTACTCGCTAGATCTCCATCTATATAGCTATATAACGATAATCATCGGACGGTACAGGCCGGCCGTTGTGCGACTCGCCCAAGGACAAACGCGCGCACTCGTTTGCAACGCGTACATATTGCGCATTCCGCGCTGCTGGTGAAAAAGTTTGAATTTTAAATATTAACAAGTATGGAGCATCCTGGGTAAAAATTAATTTATGTGTATATATTATTACATATACAATCATGTATTACATATACTATATATTTATATATAATTGTATATGATTTTATATACAACTATATATGATTTCTATATATAAATGTATATAACTCATTTTTTCCCGGGGTGTTATCTAGTAAGAATTATAATAAAAATCAAATAAGTACTACTTAGGAAAATTGTTGAAGTAGCCCATAAAAAATTTATAATTTTTTAAGATAAAAATTTTTTTGAAAATGCAAAATAAAGTGTATGTAAATTGTATTTTACATAAAGTAACTACACAGAATGAGATTTTTTTAGCACTGGTAGAAGAAACATAACTGTTAATCAATCATAAGTTTGTACGTTTTTACTTCCGGGTTAACATGTAAGTATCCATATGCTTTTACATATATCTAACGCTCATAAACGTATAACATATGCTTATATCGCCGTGTGCGCCAACGTGTAAGAAGAAAGACAGGCTCAAGTGTTTCCTCGTGTGCACGCGTTGCGGACTTTAAATAGGTGTATGTGTGGCTACATTATGAAGAAGTATACAGATATACACAGGTGATATGTATATGTGCATGCACGCGCGCTTACGCCTAATTGCATAAGAGTTTGCGCTATAGCCTAGACAACAACGACGACGACGACGACGAATTTTCCGTCTCCGCCGTTGTGGCACGCAAATTTACACTTTTATAAAAGTCGTAGTCGGATTGCAGTTTGCAAAATACATAACAATTATCCACCTGTATATTCGAAACGCGTAATAAATATGTTATGAAAGAAGACAGGTTATTTTCTCTTTCTATTAGTGTGGAATTAAAAATATACTTGTCAATAGTTTTATTTTAATAGAAAATGAAAAATGCTATAAATAAATACATAAATATACATAAAGAGATATAGTTAATTTTCACATAATTGATATTCTTTATGTCCACACATTTAGTGAGATTTATAAATAAAAAATATCAAGTTTTTTTGTATCCCGTAAAAATATCAAATGACCCTTCTACATTTGTACTTTCAGTGACTCTACTGGAGATAACTTTAAATTTTAACATTGAATAACATTCATCCTTATTTATATATGCAACATTAAATTAGTATGAAAAACTAAAAAAAAGTATTCACTATACAATAGATAACATAACTCTATTCAATAGATTGCCTAACAGTGATATAGTGTCGTAGTATTCAATATTAAAAATTTAATCGAGATTCAATTTAAGGCTATTAGGCATAAACGACGCAAATCTATTAGGGAACTATGAGGAATTAAGTATTAAAAATGTCAGCTCCTCCGCGACATTGTACTTACTAGTACTTACTTACTATAGATATCATTATAATTTAATCTTGAGATTCTCTTTGCTGACACTGTCTCTTTTTATATTTTACAAATTGAATAATTGAAACTAGAATAATCGTAATTAGAAACTCGTGGTGGATATTAATAAAACGGAAGCCTAAATATACGATTTTATTATTTGATAAATGTTTTGATAAACCTTAAATTTTTGCAAACTTATATTGAAAGATACCATGGTCATTAATAATAATGATCAGCATCATATAGCAGTGTTTGTCCCTAAAATAACTCAATTTTATTTGGCATAATATAGAAAAAAATATGTAATGTTTAAAAGATGTTATGTTTATTTTAAATATTATATGAAAAGTATAAAAGTCATGTACAAATTAAACATATATTAAAATCGATATTTCTATAATTACATAACATTCATAGTTACTGCATTCTAAATTCTCAGAAAAATACGTACACATTTAAAAAAAATTATTTTCCTTCACAGGACAAGTTAAGAACATAAAAACGCAAGTATATACCATCATTAAGTGTATTCTCCAACATTTAAGGCAAAATATCTATGAAACTATTCAATAAAGCGCTTGAATTTTATGAAATTATTCCATTTCCACATCAGCCTCAATTGCTTCCACATACGCATTTCTTAAAATCAATATACACATTTCAGCGGTAGCTGTTAAACCCAACCCATCTCCTAGTTCCACTACACCAGCGCGATTACAAACCTCTCTTTCTCCCTCACCGAATTGCAGTCTCTATACCCTCTCTACTATCAAGTCTCGATGTCCTGGCGCTGGCTAACGAGCGTGTAACTAGGTCACCGTTGCCGTCGTCGGCGTTGCCATCGTGTACCTACTCGTGCAAGGATATATACATTATACACCTTCGCTGGCACGGGCGCGCATAGCGCCTGTGAATTATTGCGATGCCGCCCCCTCCACGCGCGCCGAGTAGCGAGGAACCTCGAACCGAGTCAAGTTCGAGCTGGAGCGGCGAAGAAGGCGATTACTATAAGCGTATACAGTGTGTACGTGTAATTTGCCTGAACCTCTCTCGCCACCTTCGTCGAGCAGATTTCCTTTTATCCTCTTTCCTTTTTTGCGCGAGGTGCTCTTTATGAGAGACGAGACGAGGTTGTTTCGCGCGGATTGCGCAATCGCGAGGCGTGGCTTATATGAGGATTTCGATCGAGTTTTTAGCTACGGTAGAATAAAGCTCGCGAGAGCTTGTAGCCGCGATGGATAGCAAAAATTGTAACAGCTTTATATGTCGAATATCGTTAATAGTTATAAGGGACTGCTCTGTACCGACGTTGTCGGCCAAAATAAACTCCTTTTAGAAAATAGTCAAAACCAGTTGAAATTTGTAAGAAACAAAATTAAACCTTCTAAAGTTGTGTTTTTTTGCAAAAACTACGCATCAGAATGCAATTTACTTAGGAAGATATCACTTTAGTTACTGAAAATAAACGGCGGACAGGTCAAATTCAACAATCAGCAGAAAACCTAAATGTTTTTTAAGAAACCTCCAAAGAAACTTTCAAGCCAATTTTTGATTTTAGCATCAATTTGACCAATCCGCCCTTCACTTCCAATAAATAAAGCGATCTACAAAAGGAAAAATACATTCTGGTTGTTACTTTCTAGAAAAAGAACTTTTGGACGTTCCCTGGTGGAAAGGTTATATAATTGTGCTATTGAAGCCTTTATAAAACCATCCTACACAAAACTAGACAGGCCTGAATAAGGCTTGATAATTTTCTACCAGGGTTAATATTATTTTTTTCATTTCTCACAAATGTTACCCAATTTGAACCGTATTGGCACCAATATGCTCTTCTTTTATCAAAAATAAAGTGATCACTAAGAGAATTGCTTTTGATACATAGTTTTCATAAATGAAAAATTAAAATTACGACTGATGAATTTTGGACGGTTACAAAGACGTAACACGTACAACCGGCTCTTTATACATTTTCCTTTTCAAGAGATTGCCTATATTTTATAAAGAAAAAGGCACTTGTCAGAAACTGAAAGACTACATAGCACTTTTTCAATTGACTACATAAAAGGATATAATTAATTCGCAATCGAAAAGAAATAGTCCCCAAACAAAAGATGTATACATTTTAATGCAGAATTCCCTGCAAACTTGATCGCGTGACTCAATTTATTAATACATAATTTCGCCAACTTTTGGGCTATACACTATATATATATATTCCTTACGTCATATAATCTCGAGCGATATTTAAAAGTACCCAGGATGGTGTCGGTGCTATATATCGAAAACTCTTTTCCAAGCCAGCAACGATTCATTAACAGAATCGGCCACACGTACACATTATTCGAGAGCACATTGAGACGCGTAACCTCGGCTTCTCACGCAAGTCTCTTTTACATTATGAGCAATCTCGCATGAAGCCGCCGGTAGGCGTGAAATTCGTCGACACGGCGCGGCGCGGCGGCGCGTATTCCTGCCCGCGGCCTCGAACTCAATTTCATTGAGAGTCTCTCATATTTGACTCTGCCTCCCATGTACAATAACGTGTGTATGTGTGTGTGTGTGTGTGCGTGTGTGTGCGCGCGCGTGTGTGTGTAGGGCGAGACGCGAAACATGTTTCGGGTCAACGATTTATATGATTGCCGAGTTTGGCCTATATTGTTTGCGCGTATACATGTAATCGCAGGTTTATTCTTATTGAACAGTGGCGACGACGTCGAAACTCATTGTCAAAGTTGCAGATAGTGACGATTAAATGTCATCGATTAAATTGTACTATAGGGTAAATGTCCCCTCTTCTAACAGATGAAGGTTAGAACATATTTTATTGATTAACTTATTTCTGGAGTTATTATTGATTAACTTATTATTGAATAACTTATTTTACTATTAACTTATTTGTTGATGAATAACTATGCACAATTACTGTAGATTCTGTTAGTTAATTGTTCTGACGATCAATATAATTTTCAATACTCATGATTACGATGAGAAATTTTAGAAATTCATGAAATTAAAATAAATAATACGTGATGCTATTACTGACAGTTTCAATATACTGAACCAAGTACTGATATGATGCAAAGTTATTATGTTTCTAATATTTGTATGTAAAAATTAAGTGGTTATCGTTTATTATCATATCACTAATAGTACGCTCAAGACATTTTATTACTTACTTTGGTTTTTATCAATTTTTTGAATAATTTTATATTAACTTATTGATTATTGTTGTCAGTAGTTGGTAGGAGGTAACTGTTACTGTCAGTAAGGTTATATTTGCATCTAATTATCTTTCATATTTGGATGATTATTTCAGCGAGCACAGCTGCATTTTCAGATAAACGAGTATTACTTTACGCTTTTGTATGGAATATAGATGTTTATTAAAAGTTTTGAATTCAATAAAAGCAGAAATGTATGAACTGCAGTAGAGGGGCCATTTACTCTAGATAAACGAGTAAAATGTATAACACTTTCTTTAATATTTTCAATCGCTTAAGATTCTAGATGCACAAATCGTTATTTAAATCATGATTAAACGTACGTGCAACTCAACAATCTAACAATACATCGCTGAGATTGATAACTTAAAAATACACAGTACCTAAATTTAAGCGGTTGATCAACAAATATTCAACTGCAATTGACTATTTTAAACTCTCCGTCAGGAATGCTCACGAGCCCCGAGCTCATGAATATCAATACGAGCTCAATTGCACACTCACACTCATCATAACTCATCATTGAATTTCGCTCGAAATTTCTCCGACCGAAATACACACCGGAGCATTGCTCTCCGTGTGTGGTAGCGCGTTTGCCGGCGCGTATACCTATATCTCGAATTAGCCGTATCTCGGAAGACCGACGATCTTTGCTCAAGGTAAATTTGATTACCCCGCCGACGAGTTGCGAGGCTGTGCGCGCGAGCAAACATACTGTGTGTACAGCGCACCACGTATACGTACGTTCGATTTTGTAAGAGCGGCCCGCACAGCACCCTGTAATCTTATCTGCTGCCACGACGATTTTTCGATGACAATCGAGCGAGCCTAGAGTACGAGAGATGAGAGATAAGTGGGAGTGCGTTTGAGCTGAATCGGTGGAAAATCGAATCGATGTATGCAAGGGGGATACGATGGACACGTTGACAATTATTGGTTCCAGCGAATTTCAAAATTTTGTTTCATTCAGGGAAGATCAAAGATGAATTTTAAGATCTTTCATAATTATAAAGATCTTTTATAATTTTAAGATCTTTTATAATTATAAAAATCTTTTATAATTTCAAGATCTTTAATATTTATAAACATCTTTTATAATTTTCAGATTTTTTATAATTATGGATCATGAACCAATTTCATTGAAAACGTAAAGACAAAAACAAATCATTTACATATAAATCAATGATGAATGATTAATCCGACGGCCTTCGCCTTATGTTTCATTCATATAATTTCCTAATACCAATCAGGAAAATCATTTAGAACATTTTTTTGCTGATGCAGCCAAAATTTCGAGTCAGAAAATCCTCTTTCTTTATTACCAGCTCGTTTATTAAAATTTAGGTCGTATGTGAGTTATCGGAGAAATAAATACGTATATGCTAAATCTGTTATACCAATCTCAAAATCGCCATTTTTCCTTATCCCAACTCAAAAACAATGCTCACAAGTAAGCAAATTGTCATCTATGCGGTCCAGCTCGCAATTGTATTTTACGATCCGCAACTCTGGCGCATTTATGCTCGCGACGTTATCCTCATCGCTCTTCTCTTGCGAGCGTTGCGCAATTCCACGCCGACTTGTGTGTATGCGTGCGTGTGTGTGTATGTGCGCAGTGCGAGCCGGTTCCGCTCTTCGTCGTCAACGCCGACGATGCTGGAGAGGAGCAGAAGCAACCGCCTGCGTATTGTGAAACGCAAAACAGAGACTGCAGATAGACAGAAACTGAGAGACCGCGATAAGAAGGTCTTCGAGGGCTCCAATTGCCAGCGTAATATAATGGCGCATCGCACGCGAAGTCGCGTTGAACAGCAGCTGCAGGTGTGTGCGCAGTGCGTTTGTGTGTGCACAGGCTGCGAGCACGAAATTGAAAGAATGAGTTGGCGAAGATTTTACGGCGGACGATGGTTCTTTTTTTCTTTGCCTTCTCATAGCGAGAGATAATTTGTGGAGGATGCTTCGACGAATATCTTACTTTGCGTGAATTTTTGGGAAGGTTTTTTTTGTAAGCAGATGCTTTAATTGTTTTGTGGATGAACATTGTTATTGCTTGCGGCACGTATTTGAAATTATTATGCGCTTCTAAAGATAAATATTTAGAAGCAAAAGTAAGTTGGCATCAGTCTTACGTTCCTTTACGAACTTCTTGCACGTAATATTTTAACATAACGGTCGCTTAATCACTATTATCAAAAACTTATTTGTCTCATTAATTCGAGCGTTGCGAGTTATTTTATTAATAATAAACTTATAATAACATTTCAATGTACATATACCCCCTTTTAAGCAAGCAGTCATTTCCTCTCCGAAATTGCGAAGGGCTTATTACCAGCTCTCGGTAGCCGGCTGAAGAAGAAGAAAAAAAGAGGGATCAAGAGTATCGTAAGAAGCCAGAAAGTACAAACGAGCTGTACGAGTGACACGTTATTTCTTAAGAGATAGCCGGCCGCCGCCACCGCCGCCACCGTTGCAACACTTGGACGCGACGAGACACGCCGCGCCGGCGTAAATAGCCTCGCCATTCTGCAGTTGCATACAGTTGCATTTGTCGGGGTTTAGGTTAGTACAGAGCGAGAGATTCAACTATACTGACACTTTAACTATTTTAATGTGAGATCATTTATATCTCTAATAGTTATATCGTTTATATCTGACTATATAATGATTTGTTGTTTGATTAAATATGAGTTATTCTGTTAATTTGAATTAGTAAAACTTCACTTCCAAACAGAGATTTTTCACTATTTTGCAGTGATAACTAAGTCAGCGGTTAAACCAGTTGCTTAGTTATCACTGTGAATTTGTGAATATTCACTATTTCACAGAGAGCTTCACTATTTTAAATTAAGCCAGTTCATCAAAACTTAAATAAATCATTCGACATATGCAGGAATACCATTGCTTATATACATAAAATTATTTACATATTGTTTTTTTTTATAATGTTACATTTTTAAATTTTATCATTTTATACATTTGTTTAGCCTTAAAAAAGATACGTATTTTACATCCGAAACATCGGCTTTATAAATCAATTTTTGCTCTTGGCCATTAATCGATGCTTATTATTTCATTTTAACTTGGCAAGTAATCCAATCTCTCTACATGCTAAAACTAAAAAAAAAGTAAACATTAAAATCAAGAAGAAATTCTATCCTTTCATAATATTAACAAACAGTTATTGCATTTACCTACTCCTTTTTAACTTAAAAAAAGTCTATAATTACAGTAACAATAAATCTATTCCTAACTGACTCAAACAATTGGTACGTATGTTAGTAGAAGAAAAATATGCTCTTTTTTTAATTCCGCACAAATTACTCAAAGTTGTGCGCACTATCAGTATGTAGGTCATCTACCCTACAATACACTGCGTATATGATTATGAGATGGAGTCTCTCTAAACCTGGGGCATATACAGAATTACGATAAAAAGAGAGGAAGACAAAAGAACTGCTTCGAAATGTATATGGCGATGTGTGACACTCGCGATTGCTGCCTTTTAAATAGACACCAACGGTAGTATACAACAAGAGACGCTCGGATTATATTTAGTGCCGCATCCATGCTGTTTTGGTCAACTAAGGGTCGTGAATGTTATAAATTTATACGAACTTTTTTGAGCGATGCGATTATTATTTTGGGTAAAGAATAGAGACCAGGAGGATGAATGAGTTCTGCATCTTAAGGATATCTTAAGGATGTGCATCTTTATTATATACATACTCATTCTGTATAGGTAAAGTTTGGGTATTAATGCGGATGCCCTGATTAATGCGGATTTTACAAAGTAGATAAAAATACTACTTTTTATTAAGTATACCTTTATAAAATGTTTATTATCGCTGTAACTTTTGAGAATATGCATATTTATGCAAGAAGGACCCAATTTTCTTTTATATATTTGTATAATCAAAGAAGTCGACCGCAGTAATATAGCGCGCGAGACGACCCCAACAGCTGGTGTAAATGGCGCATTACAGAAGCTACAGGAGGATTGTTCAACCACCCAGACCCGCTTCATCCAGATGTTCAAAAGCATATACTACCTATATATCAAGACTTATCAAAAAAACATCTTCTAGAGAGATGTTTAGGCGGACATACACAAAATGCAAATGAGAGCTTTAACTTTACCGTTTGGCGCTTGAATCCAAAGCATTTGAATTCGGGCATAAAAATTGTAGAAATCGCTGCATTTATATCACCACAGTGTTCAATGAAGGCTATTTTGAAATTTTGAAAATAATGCAAGTGTTAAATATTCAAATCGGCACCCAATGCAAACCATACGCTAAAGAATATGACGACATGCGGGTAAAACGCCAGGGTAAACGCTGCCTCAGCTGCAGTAAAGAAGCTAGAACTGCTCGCAGATTGCAACAAATCGAGCAACAACAATTTTATGAGGAAGCTAAGGATTTGCTATATGGAGCGGGGATCGCAGATTAGCGCAAAACAGCTGTAAGTACCCAAAAACTTATACTTTTCATGACCGCGAGCTTCAAAACACGTTTTTCTCAAAACGACATTTTTCAAACTGGCGGGCAAGATAACGCGAAAAATATTCATTTAATCACGCTCATCCGGTGCATACATAGAGAAAATTACATTCCTCACCGACTGTACCTATAAAATCAACGTATTATTGAATAATATAATTGTTATTGCAAAATAAAAGCAAATTTTTTTGGTGAAAATTTCTACTTTTTTTTCTAAGTTCCACTATTTTATTAATTTAACGTTTATTATAATTATTCTAGTACAGTCGCTGTGCAATCTTATAAAATAAAAAATTTTATTTTGTTTTTCTTTTGCTTTAGACGTTTTAGCTCGTCACAGAATGCCCGCCGTTTTACGCCTCCATAACCGGAGCTACTACAACACTGGACTATATATATGTATATATGTATTATTTATAAACAAAAAAAAATTGTTTTACTTTCCCAATATACTTTCATAATAGGCAAAAAGTTTTGAGGAGTTTAAACAAATACTTTTCTTGAAATAAATCATTGAAAATTAGTCATTTTTATACTGGTTACACGAGACTACCCCCTTAAACGACGTGCTTACATAACAATGATTAGATGATGGGTTCATGATAGAATATGTGAATGAAAAGGTTCCTATTGAAAAATTGAGGTGATGTCTAACTGAAAAATAAGGTGAAATATTGCCAGAGATTTTAATACATTTTCCCACTTGATTTCTTATCAGAAGTGTTTTTAATAAATAAACGCATTATCCGTTAACTATTAAAAAAATCACTTGCTCATTCACTCACTCACACACTGACACATTTTCGCGTGCTCATTCCCTCACTTATTCACTCACTTATATTCAGTTGCTTACGTACTAACTCACGCACTTACTCATACAGTCATACACGCACTGACTCACTCGCTTACTCATTCCCCCACTTCCATTCGCAGTGACTCACTCAATCATTCGCTCACTCACTCACATACTCACTCACTCAGCCACTTACACGCACGTACTTTCTCACTCATGCACACGATCAATCACTCACGCACTGACTCACTCAATCATTCGCTTACTCACTCACTCACTTACTCACCCATGCACTTTCTCAGTCATGCACGCAATTAATCACCCTCGCATGCACTTACTCACTCACTCATGCACGACTGATTCACTCACTTACTCATTGCCTCTCTTCCATACACACTAACTCACTCGATCACTCAATCACTCACGCACTAAACCACTTACTCACGCATACATGCTTACTTACTTATGCAGTCACTCAATCACTCACGCACTAGATCACTCAGTTACTTGTTCACATACTAGCTCATTCACTTACTCACTCACTCATACACGCACTGATTCGCTCACGAGCCGCACGCATAGAGGTAATACCTCTATGGCCGCACGACCCATTGACAATCTAAACACTACGGCGCAGAAAAGTCGCACGTATTTCTGCAGATGGTTTCAGCGTAATGTTCAGATCATTCTGTTAAGAAAAAATTTGTTTTTACGAGTTAACGAGTTTATAATGAGTTTCATTCGGAAGCAATAATAGGTACAAACAACTCCAAATAAAAGAGCCCTAAAAAACTACAACAAATCCCAAAAAATAACATCGAAATCGGATGCACTACATAATCCAACTTGAACAACAATAACAACAACACGAGCAGCTGCCCGCAGCACCGGCAGCTCCGGCCTTCCACCGCGCTCATTGACCGTCATCGGGAGCACGTATATTGCGCGATTTCGCTTCCATCCAGCGCGTCCTCCAAAACCCCGTCTGGTAGTCGATTAAAAAAGGTCTCGATATCGGAGAGCATGCATGCAGCAGCAGCAGCAGTCGTATATACACTCTCTCGGCTCAACGCAACACGAGCACCAGTGGCGGCGCGGCGTAATGTCATCGCTCGCTCGAGCGCGAAACTGCTAACGGCGCGCGACTCCTTTGCATCGGGCGCGTGTCCCGAGCTCCTTGCACCTGCGCACCTGCAGGCTCCTCCGACCTTCGAGTGCACGTATTGTGATGCACGTAAGTATGTGGGTGCACACGTGCGCGCGTTTAAGTGATTGTAGTAGAGCGTATAGTGATGAGATGAATGACTTTTTGTCGAGGAGATAAGCGGAGAGCACAGGGCGGCATATGAGCAACTGACACTTTGAATTGGCGGCCGAAATAATATCATAAACAGTCATTTCTGTTATTTTTTGATATCCTGATACCCTGATCAATAGAGACTGTATAATATTTAACTTTGAATGTGGAATATCATTCCTATGATAATTGTAAGGCTAACTTTAGTCTATAGAGTCAATAGAGTATATTTTGCTTTGTTATTCAGAGTAAAAAAAGATTGGGTTACATAAATAGGACAAATACGACACTTATTGATCAGTGTATGAAAGTTAGTTCTAGATTGGTCACGTAGCACTATTGTGAAGTTAAACAAACAAAGCGAAACAGTGCATGTAGAATACATATCTAATATATAATATCCATCACATAAAAGTCACAGCTGATGCAAGAAGATTCTTTAAATCCAACTCACTTGACTGTCCATTAAAGCCATTACAGCGCCTATTAACCACCTATCGTTCATCGTAACCGATCTTTCCGCTCATTACTCGCTGCCTATAAATACTCGCGTAAAACATCGATTGATGACAAATCAAGGCGACTGCGCGCTAGCTGCATTATAAGGACTTGTATGTACTCCGTACGTATATGACCTGCATAAATCATGTTTCGTGCGTGCAATTGTCCCGATCTCATTCAGTACGAGTGCAACAGAGTCTCGTCTCAGCTGACGCAATAAGAATGGATGCAGCGTACGCGCACGAGGGCAGGTGTTGCGGACTATAAACCTGCGGTACCGCAAAAATTACGACGCACCTGCTCGCGCGAATGCACGCCAGCAACAGGCTGCGCTAAACTGTTGTTATCAGCGGAAGGAAGGATCGATGAGCTTGCACTAGTACGAGAAGCGATGTGTTGACCAGTATTGAAGATTTGTATTAGGGTAGATTATATGAATGAAGTCCTTCAAGAACTACTAAAAGTGTCAGTATGTGACACAATTGACGCCTGCTTCAGAAGAGTTTCAGTGTAAACTAATAATTTATATAGTTTATTGAAGAAAAATTACATGAATTACTTGTCTGTTTTGCAAATGCGGGCTAAAATTATATTTCGACTATAATTGTCACAGATAAAAAACACAAATTACTATAAATAAATTTTGAATTATTTTTATCTTAATTCTCCTGCGAATACAACTCACGCGTGTATCAAGCCAAAAACGAATATACGGTAAATGTCCCCTCCACTGACAGTTCATTCATTTTTAATTTTATTGAATTCAAAAGTTGAATAAAAATTCTAAATTGCACAAAAAAAACGTAATGTAATATACGTTTATCTAAGAATACAGCTATGCGCGCTAAATTTTTTTTATAATAATCCAAGTATGAAAGATATTCAGATACAAATAGAACATTATTGTCAATTGCAGGTACGAACTCCATCTTAAAACGTGCACCAACTACTGACAGCAACCATCAATTAGGTTACATAAAATATTAGTTAGTAAATTCATAAAAACTACAGTAATAAGTGTGTGAGCGCATTATTAGTGATATGATAATGAACAATAACCACTTAATTGTTACTGTTGAATTTTGAAAACATAATAACTTTGCAGCATGTCAGTAGTTAGGTGTCGGTCTTTGGGACAGTATATTGAACGTGTCAATATTAGCAGCATTCATTCTTATTTTATTTTCATGGATGTCTAAAATTTCTCATCACGAGTATTGAAACATTAACTGTATATTAGAACAATTAACTACCAGAATCCACAGTAATAGTACCTTGTTCATTAAAAAAATTAGTTATAAATCAATAAAATATGTTGCACCTAACCACCACGTATCAGTAGAGCTAACATATACCCTATGCAACAATATAAATAGAAAACTGCATCGACTCGTCGTGCACACCGTATCGCTACATCCTTTAATCAAGGATTTCCCGCAAAGCTCCCTAATACACGCATGAGCTTCGCGACTCGAACAATGTAACGTCCTGCAGCCGCCTCGCTGCACGTGAGTCAGGGGAAAGGCACATTATCGACTGCTTGCTTGCGCTCGCTATTGTAAAGTCGTCGTTCTCACGTAATAAAATTCCGCAGGCTTTTAATGTCATTGTGCCAGTTTTGTTATCTAATGGACGAGCGGCAGCGTCAGCGATGGTTCACAGTTAGCCTGCAATTATATGCACATGTCGAAGCTCGATGCTACTTTGTTGCAGTGGTGACTGGGAGACAATTGTTGCGCGGCCGTAGCTAGACGTTACAAAACGTTTTTTTCCATGGGTAAGGAGTAACTTAAAGAAAAATTAACACATTGTTGAAATGTAAATAGTTTTTCAAAGGATATAATGTGGAAAAGATCAACGATCTATATCTCAAAATGTTAAGCGATTCAATTAGCAAATTATAGAAGAAACTGTTGAAACGTTAAGCACTTATTGCTTGTAGCTATGCTGTAATCCTGCAAAAATGTATCTAATTTACCGAAAATACTCTAGCGAATAACGTCTTGTTGTCCCATTATCATTTTTTTTCGCGTAGCGCTCATTTGGATGGGTACCGGTACACATTTATTCATTAAAAACATTTTAGAAAGAATGTCTTTGCAAGAAAAGTGTCAATGCAATCGACAAAGTTTTTTTTTTCTTTCACAGAGAACGATTTGATCGAGTCTGAGTCATTTGTTCAGTGCGAGCTTGCAGCAGTAGCATAGCAGTAGCGCGCTGAGAGAAAAAGACGCAGACCTTGTTTGCGGCAATAATTGCGCAACATTCGGGTGACGAAACGATTTGAAAAATCTGCGACATTGCATACGTGTATTTTTAGTCAAGGATAGAATATTAAACGAATGCGGAGAGGCATTTGTAATGTTGATATTGTTCTGCCAATATCGATTTTAATTCGTTCCTTTTTTCTTTATTTCAATTTTAATAAATAGATGGACCTGAAGATCTATTTTATTAAAAGAATGGTTACTGATAACAAAATGGATCCGTAACTAATTCGTAACATGAAATTCAAATTATAAATTGTATATAGTTCATTGTGCAAATCTCTACACAGTAAAATTTTTTAACAGTTTTTGTCTGTTAAAATAGGTCAACAGGTATTCTGTAAGGAAATATTTTAACAGACAAAATGTCAGTGAATGGAGTACTTGAAGGACGTTGTATATATACTGTAATCTTAAAATATACTTTTATTTTTACACTAATATTCGAAATAAACATAAATATTTATTTTCTTTAAGATATTAAAATTAAAAATCTTACATAAATAAACTAATTATGTTATAGCAAATATATTATACTAACAAGGGAAAACCACGGAGATTGGGTCACGGATTTTGATAAAACTTTGGGGATCGTTTTGTGATACCTAGAAATTAATTCCAATACTCGTAGTTTTATCCAATGAGCATTTGTACAGTAGATACGACATATTTCATTAATTTTGCGTATAGAAAAACAATTGAGAAAGAAAACATTCACCGCGCCAACGGTGGCGTTAGTGCAAACCTATGCTAATGCAGCCATGCTGTTTATTTTAACATAGGAAACTATATATATATATATATATATGAAAAATACTAATGTTTTGAACTCTATCTTAGGTTTGAGGACCCATTGGATAAAACTATGGGTATTGGCTTCCATTTATAGGTATACCAGAAAGCTATCCCCGAAGTTTCATCAAAATCTCTGATCTAAATTACGTGGACTCCCTTTGTAAGTATAATAGAAAAGCTTCCATTTACCCAGAAACGCAGAAAGGCGTGTATAGTTATCATGCGCATACTAGTTTCTGCACTTTTAATGAAAAAATATCTGTTAAATTAATAATTGTTTGCCTGCTAGTTTCACTGACAAACGATTCACTGACACAAAATGTTAACAGTTACACGTTTTTTTTACCGTGCACATTTCAACAGACTGTATTAACAAAAATCAATGTATTATATACATTTATTATACAGCGGGAGAGAAAAGTATACACATCCTAGAATATCTCAAAAGGGAAGCATTTTCGCTAAAAACATTAAAACCGAAATATTTTATTTTTGTTTCTCTAAGAGAATGCTTTTTCAGGGTTTTAAGAGTGGTATCAGATGGATTAATCAGGTTTTTGATTCAATAAAAGCTGTTCGCTTTTGATATTTTCCGCGAAAATGCTTCCCTTTTCAAATATAGCAAGATTTCCATACTTTTCATCCATTCTATACTTGTTAGAAAGAACGATTTTTAATTTAAATTCGGTAGGCGACTCATCCATCCAACTCATGCAACACACGCTTCCTATTAAAAACATAAAAAAACTCGGAACATCAGTTCAGCCACGCTCCACATCTGCCAATACACCGAAACCACATTTTTCAAGGAATTTTCCACTCCAAAACAGTCCTCTCTCCTCCACAACCTCATCGCCACATCCAGTACACTGCACCTCCTCCAGAAAAAAAGATCGATCCACGTGAAAACATAAAAATAAAAAGATGAACCTTAGATAGTATATATAATAAAGAAGCCGCACGCACGCACGCATGCACGCGCGTGGCCCCCCCTTAAACGCGACTCAATCGCCGAGCGGCGCAGCGCGGAGCAGAGCAGAGCGCAGCAGTTGGTGCCTGGCACACGCGCACGAGCCCGAGAGAGGATCATCATCGGCATCATCCGTGAAAAGGATGCTGGACGCGTGCTCGTACGCGCGCGGACCGGAGACCCTTGTAATTCGGACGCAGCTGCCGCAGCATCTGCAGCCTGCAGGTGCGGGGCTTATAGCTCCATGCAGCAGGAGAGAGAGAGAGGAAAAAGAGCAGTCGAGAAATCGTTGGCTGCGGCGAGTAAAGACAGGAGAAGTGCACGGATGGTTGGGGAGATGCGTTTGTGAGCTGATGCAAGCGCGTGCGGCGGCGAGGGGATTGTGGATGAAAATGTTGGGAAATGGAGGAGGATTGTTTATTTTCAGCTGGATTCGAGGTTTGGAAAGAGAGTTTTCGAAGTGTGGATGGAACTTGTGTGTTCCTGAAGATTTTTACATTTACTTTTATTTATTATGATTATTGGAGAGAAGAGGAATAACGATGTTTTCTGATACTTAAAAATAAGTATATAGCTGGAATATTATGCAAAATTTTAGTGAAATGGATTTAAGTCTGAAATGTATTTTTGCCTATATACATTTAAACAACAATTTTTTATCTTTTTAATTATTTTATAGTCTCGTGGGTTTCGTTTTAATGGTATATAGCAAAAAATATATGTATCAACTAAGCGATTTTGCGAAGTTTAAATTATTGGCAGATTTATAGAAGTCCAAAAGTAATCCTCCCGTACATATGCCGCCATGGCTAAAGAAAAGCTTTTAACATATTTTATAATGATGATGTCTCAAAAATTGTTGCAGAAAAAATGTGATGTGTTCGTTTATGGTGTAAAACTCTAGTCTGGAAGGAAATTTGTTCAATTTATAGTTTAGATTTTATGCACAAAAAATAACCATTTTTCTAAAAAAATTAGAATGTCTAATGCTTACTGAAAATCACCCTTTCAAAAAGTAGCTTTCCACAAATCAGTTGAAACTTACTTATATATTATGTGGAATCTTTTTAAAGAAAAAATTGCTGATTGTTGGTCTAATGCCTCTATACTCTTTTAAGTAAAAAAAAATTTTGTTCAAATTTATCCTTATAATTATTTTTTAAAAAATCGCATTTGTCGGCCTCTTGACTCGGTAGGGCCACTTAGTACGTTAGGAATCTAACATTTAATTGTCCAATTATATTATTTATAAACTACACACTCGGAGTATGCACATCAAGATTTCGCTCAAGATTGAAAATTTATTCCGTCTCCACAACCATATACAAAGTAAAAAAAAGAAGCATCATCCGGTCCGAAAGGACAGCTCATCTCCATCCCAACTCTCTCGGCGCACACACCTATATATAACATCCGCGCGCCACGCGTAACAGGATGCAAGTGGGCCGTTGCTGCTGTTGCTGCAGCTACTATACTACCGGCGCGTCGCCTTTATACATTATCTCTCAGGTCTCTCGCGTCACGAGACACGAGCTGCAGCAACGGCAGCGGGGCCTTCGATTTATGGCTCAGGGTCCCGTCGCGCGTATACACACTGTATATGCGCGTGTGTGTGTGGGTGCAGCAGTCGCGATCTCATGCGGCGAGTATATATACTCGCTGGTGCATGCGGTATACCGAGATGACGATTTCACGGAGAGGAAATTTCGCAGGCATTGCTGGCGGGGAAATTGTATGTGTGTATGTGTGTGCGTGTGTGGCGAGGTAAGCATAGCCGTGACACGATTTGATTTTCCAAATTTTAGCGATTCTTCGGCTTCTCGGTACGATTTTTTGGAAACTTTTATTAACCCTTTCAGTCGTGCATTTTGATGCTTCACGAATTTTTCTGATATTTTGTACATGGATTTTTTAAGACGCTGATTACGAATATTAAGTTAGAGTACGAAAAATTCAAAATGACGGTCCCAGTATGGCGGATAAATGAATTCTCTTCCGTCATATTGGATCGGCCAATTTGTAATTTGTAATTTTGAAATCAGATTCGTAATCAGCGAATTCATTTTTAGCTAAATATTTTATATATGGTTGTTGAATAAGTACATTTTTCTTGAAAAAGAAAATGCTATTTTTCGAGTTTTGTTTATTTACAACACTTTTCCAATTAACAACATTTATTTCACTTACTTATTTTTATGTTCATTTATATCTAAACTACCTTGTTACGTAAACAAATTTGGATTAAAATGGAAAAACTTCAGTGTAAATGATGAAAATCTGTTGAAGAAAAGGTGCATTATATATAATACAATATGGCTAGTTAGATGTTATACTTTAATGAGCTATAATGGATATTGATAATTTTGTAAGCAAGGCAGCACTTTTGAAAATATTTATTCCAAGCATTATTCAAGAAGAGCCACAGCATCATCACGTGTAGTGTACGAAACAAAGACCAAAAAAAGGCATTTGTACTTAATTGCCATTAGATAGTGCGGGTGTTACGTCAGGCGCGACATTCTCAATGCGTTCGAAGTTTCGTATATACAGCTGGCTTTGTCGAAACGTACACTGTAATTTTCGATCCAGTTTAATCTGCCGAGTTGATACCAAACGTGTGTATTTTAATTGATATAAAACGCCGTGCAAGTCATGTGTATATATAGAAAGAAACGAATTTCGAAATGTTGAAAAGGTCGCGAAAAAGTGCACAATGTCGCATGTGCGTATACGTACACGACTACACGTATATACCAGATAAGGATTTTCTCGTTCATTCATTTGGCAAATGAGAGAAAATGAACTGGAGTAGATATATATATATATATATATATATATATATATATATATATATATATATATATATATATATATATATATATATATATATATATATATATATATATATAATGTGCTGGCAATTGGGAGTTATATGCTCTCGTCAGCAAGCGTTGTGAAACTTCACATGGCGATCAGTTTATCAATTTTATTACTCCGCTTGACTTGGATAAAAATCGTTACACCAATGAGGAAAATTACCAATCAAGTCACGCATTTGAAGATTTTTAAGAAAACCCACTTTTCTTTTATATTTTTCATATTCTGCTAATTCATTGCGTCAAAAATCATTTCTTCAATGTGTGAAGAGTTACCAATCATGATTTGGAAATAAAGTCGCGCATATGTTGATAAAATTACGTTTTGTTAAATAAATAAATAATACTATGCATTATATAATTATAATACTATTTTGTTAACAAGACTTCCTTGTCATATAAGGAAACAACAAACGAAATGTAAACATAAAAAAAAGATTATGCGTCTTGAATCTGCATCTTCAGCAAACATTTCATGTACAAATAATACGATAATGCACATTCTTCTCCTACACAGCTTCGCGAAGCCGCTTCCTCGTTGCATCGCATCGCTCGCCCAACAAGCAAACAAACAAACAAAGCAATGAGAAGAAGAAAAAACACGTCTCTCCCTAAACCTAAAATCCTTCTTCCTCGTGCTCCTCATATATAAATCAAGCTGAACGGCACTAAGAAGCCTCTCTTTTCGTCTTCTCTCTAAGCAAACACGCTTGCACCTCTGTCCTCCGAAAATAGAGTACACGGTAGCCCTATGAGAAAATCCTTTCGGCAAGATCTCGGTAAGACCTCGATCCTTTCTCTCCTTCCTGCTCAGCGAAGGGACACACATACACACTCACGTATATACGAGGCGCAATAATAGACGTATTTCGTTTGACCGGACGCTTTTTCCACGAGGTTGCGCCGTTGCACTGCTGTTGCCATGCATCGCACAGGAAAGAAAAACCAGAGCTGATCTGAAAAGCGGCTTTGGCTGAAGCGCTTCTGCGGTGTGTGTGTTTTAATGCGAAGACAATGATGGGAACGGGAGCAATCGGCGATGTAGTGAGTCGCGATGCGCCTTATGTGAGAGAATTCGTTTTTCCGGAATTTTAACGATTTTCGAAAGTTGTAATCTGACGATTTCACGGGGAATATGCTGCAGATAGATTCAAGTGTATATATATATATATATATATATATATATATATATATATATATATATATATATATATATATATATATATTATATTATATTGTATGCTATTATTCGTGAAAGAGAAAAATTGAAAAAATGAGAAGAAGACTAATGATACTCACGTAGAAAATAAATGGGAATCTATGATACGTTTTCGTCAGTGTTATTGATGATGTGGTCCTGTCATTAGTGCTTTATTCGACGTTTTATAACGGAATTTGCAGTAACAGATATTTAATTTTAATATGAAACGTTATGATCCAAATAAACATTTATCCTGTAGATTATAATAATACATGATTTCCGATTAAGAAGCATAGTAACAAACAAAATTATTATTTAGATCTGTCACGAATGATTTCACAAGAGCCGAAGAAAGTAGCCGAGTAAATTATGTCCAGTCTGCAATATCAACCAGTATATATAGGCCTTAGTAACATACAACTTCATTCGCCCAAATGCAATAATAATAACCGATCACGGGTCCATTCTAATCCCCACGAGCCACGACTGCAGCAACAACCGATCCTCGTCCAGATAACCAAACTCTTTCCGTCATATTCGCTCCCCTACTCCGCATCAAATGCGCATTCTTATATATTTAATGTTCCTTGTCTACGCGATACAGGTATACCAGCATAAAATTCCTCGCCAAGGTATAAGAAAAAGTATTATACACGGCGTGCACGATATGTATGTATCTCGGCGTGCAATATCGTCTCTCGGAAAAAAAAAAGAGAAAAAGATGGAGATCGAGTGCACACAAGGTGGCCCAGAGGCGAAACACAGGCACACACACACACGTTGCAAAATGTCGCAAGATCAGCGCTGTTCGGCGGCGGGCCACTGCCCTGCAAATCTCGCCGGTGAGTCGGCATGCTATTATAAACCGAGCGAGCCTCGCTCCGTCTCTCTCTCTCTCTCTCTCTCTTATTCTCGCTCGTTCCCTCGAGAGTCGAGAGTCGAGAGCCTCGAAGCGATCCTTCTCCCTTTTGCACGTACATACGTTATACCTACACACACCAAGGCGATTATAATATAAGGTGCGTTCGAGCTCATGCGCATGCAGGCACGGGGGACCATCGTGAGCACGCTCGCAAAAATGGCCGGAACCGGTTCTGCCATCAGAGTTATGCCCTATTCACGCCCCGCGTACGTACACACACACTGACATGCACACACCGATAAAGAAGCTTCTCTCTCTTTCAGGTAGAAGAAGAGAGATAAACAGTTCCGGTTTCCGTGCTGTGTGTGTGTGTGAGTGTATATGTGCATGCGCGCGTGTGTGTAGCTCTTAATGGGACGCACCGCACACTTCGACTTCTTCTTCTTTCCTGGCATTATGGAAGAAGAAAGCCCCTGAGGATGCGGATCCTCCACCCACGCGCCGATGAAGGAGAGCAGAGGATGTAGTTATAGTCCTGAGGCCGGTTTGCGCGCTAACTGCACGCCGAGATCGAGCCGAGTTCTTGTACGCTTACGGAAATAATAATTTTTGCTCGGAATATCGAGCGATCGTTTGTGTTAAGCAAGATCCTTTGTAACCTTGTAATTATTGTTGAAATTAAAATATTGCTATTGTTTTTGGTATAAAAGATGTATATGCGTTAAGGATTTTTCGCTACATATAGGTATATATGATATTAAACAAAAAAAATCATAGGAGAGTTTATAATGGTTTTATCATATAAATAGTGAATTATTTTATAATTTTGTATTCTTTAACTTTGTAGATAGATGTTTAAAGAAAAAAAGAATAAACCCCAAAAAGTTTAAATTCGTTAACAATTAAGAAAAATATTTGGGGTTTTACTGAATTCTTTTTAATTTTTAATTGACAATATTTACTCTTGTGACATAATTTTGTTGGAACAATTTTTTTGATGTAAATATGGATTCCTTTTAAGTATATTTCAATCACTCTATATACAGAACTTTTATAAATTTTCGTATAGTATTTTTTGTTTGATGTCCAATATATAGCAAAAGACCCTCTTTCAATATATAATATACTAATATAATAATTTATCAGATAAAGCAGGTGTGCGATTATATTGAATAAAAAAACATTATTTCCAACACTCGCACGTGACTTGCTTAAATTAATGAAGTATAAAAATAAACTAATTTTATTCTTCTAATTATACCTCCATTACGAAACTCAAACAAAAGTATATGTATATATCTTATACGAACGATAATCCCCAATTAGCGCGATCAAGCGTACGCACATCCAATTTTCTTTCAGTCTCTAATAATATAAACGATAAAAAGCTGAAGTTTCCGCGCTAACATCCGCCCCCGCAAGATTAAACGAGCAAAAAGAGGATGGCCGAGGGAGAGAGAGAAGAAATGCAAGCGTGCACGAAATTGATGCCGTTCTTTCTCCGACGAGGCGATTCCGCAATTATACTCGAGGGGCCGCGTTTGCCGGATGAATGAACCTGAGCGAGAGAGGATCAAGAGAGGCTCGACCGCGAATGCATGCAAGCCCACGTGCACGTGTGTAGCCTGCGTTTATTATGCATAGTACCTACATGGACTTTACTTGCGATCCGTATTCGCAATGAGTATACGCTTAGTTTATTTGTTTTAAATACGTATTATAGAAGCTGAAACGTGAATAAAAACTTTTTTATATTTGATAGGACTAACGTTTGGTTGATAGCTCATTTGTAGTTACTGCTTACTTCAGCGGTTTCTTTCTGTAATATTTAAGAATTTTTTGTTTACTCTATAATCAGTGTTCATGGAGAATGTTAATAATTATAATAAAAAGAATAAATACTCTAAGATTTGTAAACACTTTAAGAAATCTTAAATAAGTAATCTACTATTCAACACAGTTTTAACGTTTCACTGCGCGGACTATTTTCGCGTTTTTCCTGTACACATGAAAAGACAATATGTGCCATATAATTGCGCTTTGAAAGGCACGTGAGCACGAAATATTTAACATTGGTTTCAAAACGCGCGTTTGCGAAAGAATCGGTCGCGCCACTGCCGTAGGAAGTGCGGAAGGAAAAAATGCCATTTTTTTTCGAGATTGCACAAGTGAAAGGTTGAACCACATGGATTTACATAAGTCTCTTTTCCTTTGTATAATAATTAAAGAAGATTTCAATCTAATTTTCATGAAAAAATTGTATTTTTTAACTGGCGTATCTTAATAGTCTACTATAGTAAGTGGAATGCTACACTATGGAATTACTGGTCATATTATTATCTATGAAGTGATTTAAAAATTAAATTAAAATTGTCATTAATATTGCTTGGTTTAATAACTATCTTTGAGCTATGCCTGCCTAAATTTCTTCAACTAAAAGGGAAATAGCGATCAATATCGTAATTATGCCCAACGTATTGTTAGACGTATAATAAAATATAAGACAGCGGAGTTAAATTTACGCATAATAACTATATGCATCTAGATTACAACACCCCTCTAATGTAAATAAAGTTCAATCTCTAGTTTAATAAAAAAAATCAGCTGCCGAGGAAAATAATGCACTGACGATAGAATTTCAAACAAGCTCACGCTATAAAAAATCAATAAAACGCGCTCTGTAATCCTTTACCAAGTCATTCATACCATCATCGCGACCGCTTTTCCAGCGTCGATCAAACACCTCTCGCTTACCACGCGCAATTATACCATGCATATGTACAATACGCGAGCCATGTACACCAACTTGTACGAGTATACGAACGTCGTATACAATGCGGGTCACGCGGGAGCGTTTATCCATGGCGCGCGCGGATGTCACGGTGAACGGACGTTACCACTTGGCTTCTATATACGCATCGTCCGTCTCTCTTGCTCTTTCCACGGGCTCGATTTTGCAACCGATTCTTGCGCTACCGCAACCTCGTTCGAGGTCGCCTCGAGGTCCGAGGTTCTTCGCACACGCACATAGGTATATATATATATATATATATATATATATATATATATATATATATATATATTACACACAGAGAGAAGGAGGGAGAGAGAGAGAGAGAGAGACAGAGAGAGAGAGAGAGAGAGAGAGAGAGTCTCGCTCTCCATCTCCCATCGTCAACGACGTCGTGCTTTTTCTTCTTCTCTTGGGTTCTTCTTTGCCAAGCGAGTTGTTCGTCTCTCTGGCAATTATTGCCGAGGATTTCAAAAGTTGAGAGCTGCTCCCTTTGCGCGCGGTGGTTTCGCGAGATGCTTACAGAGATGCTGGAAGATTCTTGTTTAGATTTATCTGGGTATCTGGGTTAATAACTTATAGAGTTTGGAGTTGTGTTACGGGCTGGACTATAAGAGGATAATTTTATGTCAGGATAGTTGGAATTCTTCTTGTGTTTAGGTATTGTGTAGCGAACTATTTAACACACATTGGAACTTTCAGAATTTGAGTCCATTCTGATCAAATTATTTGTTTATTTAGTTGATTAAAAATACATTTTAACATGTTTTTACAATGAGAGTGAAAAATATAAGTAACAGAAGGCTGAGCGATTCCATTGATATTATGATTAATTCAGTTTAATGAAACACCGCGACCGAAATACCATAATTCTATCACCGCATAATTTTTTTCTCATTTTTTGATTCATTAGCAATTCTGTTGATTTCGAAATCATTTTTTTATTACCTCTTCATGATTTCCTAAGTTTTTGTTCTTTCAAAATGAGTGCGTCAATGGAACCAGGCCATCAAAACAAAAATAGATTGAAATATGTGTAATTAATTATTACATTACATAGAATTTCATAATTTTTTAGAAAATATTATAACCATTAGGCTTAATAACCATGCTCAATATAAGATTAAAAATTAAAATGATATTCTTATTTCTTCTATGATAGCCGCTTAAAGATTCTTATGTATTTTGTTAGCATAAAAATTATATATATTTTCTCTCATTAAAATAAACAAGCACAAGCTGCACTTTCGCGCCTTATCACCTAACGCTCGTTCCAAAATTGATTTGCGCAATATGGCTCGTTCCGTGTCGCGTGTGCATGCAGCGCTCAAAAGGACGCAAGAGTGCATATGTGCACGACGGAATGCGCGGAAAAAAGGCACAAGGGTTCGCTCGCGATTATTGCCGCACACCTGTCGCTCTGTCGCCCCCTTCTATTCTCTACAGGAATGCGGTCGCAGGTTATCGCGCGCGCCGCTGTATTTTTTTTTTTTCATTATTTTTTTTTCTCCTTTAGTCCGGGGGATTACGATCGCACGTGGCTTATCGAAGCGATCGCCTCGATTAGCAAGACTGATGCGCTGCGAGAGGGGAAACAGACAGGTGAGAGAGAGAAATGGTGCATTTGAATGAATTGTGATGTATACATGCATTGTCGGGAGTTTTTTTGAGATCTTTGACGCCGAGCTTGAAGTTGAGAAAAAATCTCTAATGGATGAAGTAGTTTATCTACCGGTTTAAATTTGTAGTTTGTGATATGACTGAGGTAATATGGGACCTGTAAAGGAGGAAAAATGTTTTTCTTCTGACAAAACAGTCTTTTGAAGTCTTTTGAAAAATACCAAGAAAGAAGTAGGGCGAAATTTAACATTTTTCTTGCGCTTCAGAGAATATAATTTTGACCATCTTTTGTGAAAATAATTATTGGTATATTTAACATGAATACATTTTAAAGTAAAATGAAAAACA
Organism: Gastracanthus pulcherrimus; assembly: GCA_949152435.1. Lineage (NCBI taxonomy): Eukaryota > Metazoa > Arthropoda > Insecta > Hymenoptera > Pteromalidae > Gastracanthus > Gastracanthus pulcherrimus. The sequence goes on from OX424572.1 coordinate 70,475,510, forward strand.
AAATATTTTTTTAGCCCAAAATCTGAAAAGGTAAAATGTAGTTTTTGGTCTACGTTCAGAAAAATGTGTTCGCAGTCATTTTCGCTCCACTCAAACTATTATGTTTCTTAGTTCTAGAATATTTTTATATAAACTCCACAAAATACAAAATTTTTTCAGCATTAAGGAGGTCTATTAATGGGTTAATATTTCAAACTTTATACTGTTATTAGTCTTTTTTTGCTAATAAAACTTAATATTTGCTTAACATTTCTGTTCATTCAGTATCATTAGAATTATAAAGAAAATAATCTTTAAAAAAGTGAAACAAGTAGAATCGTTAGTTCTACACGTGCGACTCACTAAAGAAAAATAGATTACGCGTGAAGTTCTCATGGGATTCCAGAAGTTTCACACACCGAAACTCTAAAACCCCCTATCCAAGCCTGCCCCAAAGATCCTAATCGTCTCACTCGAGAAAAAGAAAGAATACCTCGGAAAATGCCCTCCTTAAGCAAAGAACCAAACACTGCATCACCGTCCTATCTTTCCCCCACACGTCAATCCCCGTGTCGCGTCCCCAGTCTACACGAGTAAATTTACGTATATACCGTACAACAACAATACTCGGCCAGAGCCAAAGCTCGACTTATCGATTTATCGGCGGCCGGAAACGAATGCGCCGCGGCTGCTCTCGCGCACTTCCGGTCTCGCCTCTGCAGCCGCACAGATCGAACTGCCGCCATATATATATATATATATATATATATATATATATATATATATATATATATATATATATATATATATATATATATATATATATATATATATATATATATATATATATATATATATATATATATATATATATATATATATATATATATATATATATATATATATATATATATATATATATATATATATATATATATATATATATATATATATATATATATATATATATATATATATATATATATATACACTTGCGTCAGGAGGAGAACGCACGCGAGAGAGAGATAAGTTCACGTGTGCATATACAGAGGCAGCGAGCGTTTTATCGCACGGATTGATCGCGACGAGCGCGCGCTCGTGGAGAAAGAGAGCCAGGAGATAGCGGAGGCGCTGATCTCTAAGGCCTCTAACACACGGAAGTTTGTTATATTTGTTTCGTGGAGTTGATGTTTTTCTGGACTTGGCTGTGTTATAAGTTTTTGAATTAGTAGGGTAGATGTAGATTGAATGTTTAATTTTAAATTGGAATTTGAATTTTTAAATGTGAATCGATTGCCAGTTGCTTGGTAACGAAGACATTATAGATTATTGTATTAGTCGTAGGATGAAACCGACAAAATAGCTTTTTGTCTTCGAAAAAAATTACGTAAGTCTTGATTTTAATAAGACTTATGCTTTTAGTGCTTCTACTGATGGGAATGTGTATTAGACCGCACTGAACATAAATGAAATGACTTAAATGTTTTACTTATATACAAACTCAAATATTTTTAGAAGTTTTATGAAAAATAATTTATACAAAAATAAACTTAAACCGTTTTACCAAGAATACCCCAGTTTACATTTATGTGCTTATTATATTTTGTTAATAAACAGTTACTAGGTAAAGTTAAAATAAATTATTTATAAAGTAATATTATCTTAAAAATATAATCATATCTTATAAGTTGGACTTTATGCATTGTATAGCTTTCTAGCCAGGATGATATTTTGGTAACTATTGACATTTTTATATAAAAGAGCAAATCGAGCTACAGAAATATATATAAATAAATTAAACGTTTTGATTTATAATTACATTGAGTTTGTTTCAATTTTAAAAGATCAATTTTTCATTAAAATTATTCCATTCTTTGTGGTCGAAGGCCATTTAATTGTCCAATAAAATAAATGAAGAAACAATCTACGAAAGGTTAAGAACTTCTCCACCGATTATTTCATCCTCTCCTTAAAATGTGTCCCCGAACCATAGCCACTTTTTCTATGCAACAAATTCAAACAAAGTCAACCAAAAAAAACCGCCTTCGTCGTTCCGTTCGAACGAGAAATTAGGCACTCGAAATGGAGACGTTATAGAGCCCCGCGCCCGAAAAATGACGCACGCGTAGGTTCCGCTCGATGACGCGAGCACGCCTCCCGTCTATAATGGGTGATTTTTTCATCCTCTCCCAGACGCACCGAAACACAGCCTCAATTTCCGGCAAACCTTTTTTCGGAGCGCTCTCGGTTTTATAATTCGTCTCGGGACGCCACGAGCGAGGAGGAAACGAGACCTCGAAGCAGCAGCAGCAGCCGTGCTTTGCTCTATTTATCGTCGGTTGGTCTTTTTTTTGTTGTTGTAAAGGATGGCTTTTTGGGGATTAGAGGAAACAAAGAAAAATGGATGAAACTGTGCGGCATTGCGTTGCGAGGGTACTCTCGGTATTGTGGTTTTTTTTTAATTGCTGTCTTTGGAGGTCAGCTGTATTTTAGGTCACGGTGTCATCATCGATGATATATCGTTATGAAACACGTTAATCGCATGTACATAATACGTATAGACGTATTTAAAATGCTATAAAAAAGTCGAGAATATGATTTCACGTCTAATGGTAATGAAATATTGTATCGTAATAATTGAAAATTTGTATACGTAGAATATTTTACAATAAATGCCCATTACAGCGGAACATACTTATATAAATTTAAAGAGAAAAAAACTCTCTCCGTAACTAGAAACATATTTCACCTATTTACTTACTGTCATAAAAAAAAGTACAAACACCAATAACAATATGCCTCTATAATACCATAAATATCGCCGTTCCACCTACACCACCGCACCGATTTACACCCGTATAGCCATCAAAACCTGGGAAACTCCTCCGGAACGTGCCCGACCATAATGCCAAAAAAAAGAAGAAGGCGAAGAAGAAGCAGAGACAGATACATTTTGAAGGACAAGACGTGCATTTCATCCGTAGATCCGGAAGTTCGGTGCTCTAGGCTCTCGCTTTTATACTCCGCATTCGGGGAAAGTCGAACCGCAGCGGCAGTCGTCCAAGGGGAAAGCTTTTAAATTTAAATGGACAGTCGACGTCGCCGGCGCGCATTGTGCGCGCTGTAGTCGTAAAAGTCCGCCGAACCGCCCGAACCTCACGTATATATAACCCCCTAATTATCATGCGCACGCAGCGGCAATGGCGATATTTTCACGAAGGGTGCGTAATTCGAGGCTGGTGCAGTTGTAGATTGAATGTATATACCTGTGGAAAATTACAGCGCCTATTGTTGGGAGTGATGCGAAACGTCGCTCGTTTAAAGCGTAATTAGGGGGGGGGTGGAAGGTTTTCTTTTGTATGGGGATCCGGGTGAGTTTAGTGAGCGTGAGGCGCCCCGCTTTTCTGGAATCTGGATTCTTTGCGCCAAGAGGTAGGAAGTTAGAGATTAGAGATTGAGTTTGGATAGAAAGATACTCAATTTTCTACATCCAAGTGTAAGGGATCGATTCTATTTCTCGAATTTTCATGCATCGTATTATTTGTTTAAACATCCATGTTCCCTATCATATAACTTAGCAACTGTCATAATGGAACATCTAATATTGCGGATTCTATTATAAAGACAGATGAATATCTAACAAGACTGGATACTCACCAATGCAAATTCAAAAAAATGAATATCATAATCGAAATCATCATCCTAAAAAATCCTTAGCTACTTAGCATATTACGTTAGCCCTTACCAAGGCATATTGTATTTTCAATTATACCAAATACAGGTAATTTTTTAAGAATTTAAATTGGTTTCGATTTGTAATATATTTTTTAAACGAGTTTTTTTATAAAAATTTCTAATGATTACTGAAAACACAAGTAAATATTTGCTATAAAAAATAATACTTCTAAAAAAATTATGTAGACGATATAATTTCTTTTGAAAAATACAGCGTTTGTTTTATATTTAGTCCGGATTTTCTATTTTCATATAAAAAAATTGATCTCGATATCTTGATTTATACAAAAGTATACAAATTATATATACCACGAGCTCGTAAAGGGTTAATAAAAGCTAATTCCCAAGTCTTAAAACTACTAAAAATTCATTCGACTATTAATAAACAGCCATTGAGTATCTGAAACTAACTTACACTGACTAGCAACGGCTATACCGATCCATCAAAGGCCCGTATGACTTTTACAAACTCTATCTATCTCTCTCTCTCTCTCTCTCTCTCTCTCTCTCTCACTCTCTCTCTCTCTCTCTCTCTCTTCACATCCAAAGATCCTTCAAACGCAATATATTTCCCAATCCTTACGCACACAACATACGCGAATTATATATACCCACTTGGAGTTCGCGCATGTATATATACACGCGGAACGACATTGGCGGCGCCGAGAGTTTCTCAAGCGATGCAAATTCAGCGGCCGCGGCCTTGAAAACTCGCTGGAGAGACGCGAGCAAGGCCTTAAATTCTCTGCTCTTTTCTTTTCGCATGCAGATACACCTCGATGTGTTCTGCGGCTCTATAGGACGATGCTTATGCTTATAATATTTGCATGTATTGAAATTGAAGGAAGAAGTGTATCTTCAGTGTCATTGTGTATTTTTGTTCTTCTTTTGTCTGGATTGGACGGGATATTGTTCGCAGTATAAACTTCTGGATAAGCCAATATATTTTTTAATGTTATTATGCGTGCGAGACTAAAATAAATACATGGCTTATTGTGCTAATTAATTGAAAACGTGAATATGTAGAAGAATAACATTTAGATAAAATGGACACAGAAAAAATGTGCATTTTTAAACGTATTAATCGACACATCAACAGATGTTATACATTTTACATCATGTTTGCATAACACTCATTTGCTATAAAAACCAATAATGTGTTTTTAATAAAACATAAAAAAACATATTTTCTTAATACACATTCTCATTTTATAGCAACTTCACCGGATGCCTATCTTTCATCGGGGTTAATTTTCCATTTAGAAAAGAAAAACGATACACCGTTGTCTTATACGAATAACTCATTCAGTCATTCTCACAAGACCGTAAATTCACACTAAAATTATAAACGTGAGCCCCTTGCCTCGCGCGCACAATGGCGTTGTATTATAATTATTAGTTCGCACGATTTCCATCTACGACGACACGTATACATGACTGATCTTGTGTGGATTGTTGGATATTTCTTTCTGTTTATTCTTTTTTTCTTTCACAAGAATAAGGACATCTCGCGAGATTGTCTTATAGTTTTCCTGTGGCTCGTTCTCCTTCTGCGCGACACTTTGATAATGGAAAAATTCATGTAAATTGCTTGCGAAATCGCGCGTTTTCGCAATCGCGATGAGAATAATAATCGTTTTGTAAATTTTAATTTCCGAATGTGTGTCGTAAATGAGAAATCGTTACATCGCCGTGATTTACATTTCAATCAGGATGATCGAGTAATAAATAGTATTAAGGAAACTTATTTACACACGCGAAAACAGATATGAATAATTTGTATTTCTTTTTTTGATAAAAGCTATAAAGTGTTAAAATCAGAATATCTTCGAATCATTTCCTCAATATTAAATATTGTTAAATTTCTTAATGTCTCTATATGTGAATTTCTTTAGATTTAAAAATTAATGATATCATGTAGTTTTTCAATTATTTTGAATCATTTATATTATTTGAACGATTCTCAAGAGCAATGAACTCCTTAATTATTGAAAATTCGATTTTTTATTGAATCTTTCATGAAAGTACATTGAAACTTACTTACAATTAAATCATTCATTTTTATCTTTGGATCTATAAAACGTTATGCCAAACCCATGCGAAAAGTTATTTAGAATCATCTCAAAAACACGTAAAAAAAGTTTCAACCAGAAATATTATATAGATTTCTCCAGGTTGCTCTCTGGTCTATTCTGGTTATTCTTTTAAATTGCCACTTTACAGGTATATTCATAGTGATTTTACTAAGTTATGTACCAATTTTCAACCATTTTTATTGAGACGATTTCAAGTTATCCAGGATAAAGTGATTTTTTTTCATGTAAAATGCAGGTATCTTTGAAGTTATCCTCGCGCATTACACATTGCTATATACCTTTGCAAAACTGTATGTATATACTATGTATAATACAAATAAACCGGCTGGTTTAAAATCATTAAAATTAAATCATTAATTTTGCAAAGAATCAAAATATAATTTCGTATCTAAATTGCTTAAAAGAATCTCATATTTTAGATATAAACTTACTGTAAATGAGCAATTGTATTTAAATTTGGAAAAACTGAACAAGCACTTCTGTTTAAATCACTTTCAAAAAGATATTCTAAAAGTTTCATAAAAATCCATCTACATGATTGGGCCAGGACAATTTTTATTATTGAAAAGTTAATTAGCCAGAAAACAACGTTTTATAAAAAACTTGTATTTTTACATAACTATTTGATTATACGTATTATATTAATATAAAAATTGAAAATTAGTTTTCTCTTGGTAATTAAATAACTATTTAGGTTAAAAGCCTTAACACAAACATACTGCAAATATTCTATAATAATTATTAAGAATTTCGAAAATTATTAAAAAATATTTTTAATCATGTGCTTTTTTAAGTTTAAAGTGCTCATACCATTATTTGAATATTTTTTTGTAGTTGAAGAATGGGTTTAAATATCTTATAATACAATCAAAAATTGACATTTTGACCAATATTTAACCAGACAGTCACCTTAAGAACGTTTTAAATACAAGAAAATGATACGCTAAATATCTCACAGTTCTTAATATTTTTGGTTAAAACTTTTCTTACATGATTCTTAGATGATTCTAAACAACTTCTCTCATGGGTACGGCATTATGTTTCGTAGATCCAGATATAGAAAAGGAAAACAACTAAAACACCAATTTTCAATAGTGCCTCCTCTTAAAGATTACAACTTTAAATCGTTAATTTGCTGATCTCTTAAAAATTATATTATCTTTTATCTTGTGCTTACGTACAAATTCGAAATCAACTTTAAGGTATTTGACTTTAACAGATACCATTTTACCATTGAAAATGACTTTAAACACTTAGACAAATTTGAATTCGTTCTACTATACTTCATTGATAAAGCAAAACAAAATTCGATTTTTCAAAAATTAAAGGTGTTCACTGACCTCATAATATTTCTATCCTAAATAATTCTATTATAGATTCTACTCAATATTATTTCCGTAAAACTTTCCTAAAAATTCTATCGAAATTCAAAGATAAAATTGACCTCTCCAGAGAAACCTATGTATTACGCAGTTGCGTTGTTTTGTACACATATATGTATACAAGCTTTTGGAGTCGAATAACACCTCAGTCGCCTCTGGTCATCGACGTCGACTCGGCGGTGGCGCGACTCGCAAAGATCGCGAAACATTTGCAAAAATAGTATCGACCCTGAGCCGGCGTATATATGTCTGCATCGTCACGCGTCCGGTCTCGTACCGACTGCCTTCTCGTTTTTTCTTGCCGGCTGTAACTTTGTTTAATTTTAAATTACTAGTAAGTCAGTACTTATTAGTAGCAAAAATTGGTCGTATCAAAAGGTGATATATTAAAATAGATATTGTCGTGATTCGAAATGTAAATTTTTTCACATTTTACACGAGATATAGGATGATGAAATTTTCAAAGCCATTGGTCCATTTTTAAAGCGTTGATAAGGAAAATTTGTCATTTTGATCTTAAATTACACGAAAAGAAATACCCGTAAGATTCAAAGATTTATCACGCGTACTTAATTAGATATTGATGATGCATTAAAAGTACAATGTTACAGCAGAACATACATTTTATGCCTATAGTATACCGAAGACACGTAATAGTACCTACACGAAGTGATAATTTATTCACGAAACTACTCGTATTCCCTTTAATTTATAAAAAGTCTCTATATATTTAACATTGAAAACTTGAAAAGTAACGTAAACATTCGTGTGAAGATAATTTTCCTCGTTTTGAAAGACTTTTGCGCGGAAAAAATATAGTTTAATCGTTCTTATTAGTATACTTTCAAAGTACAAAAACTCATCAGTTGTATTCAAACTTTGCACCCGAACATAAGTTTTATTTTCATTTTTTGATTATAAGATCGGCTTATAAATTGCTTCTTATCGTATCTGTTCTTTTTTCCTTACGTGTATAAGGAATACTGCAAAAACCATTTTCAAAGTAGCACATCTTGTACTGTAAGTTACCTTCTACATAATGCTTATGTATTTACTTCTACTTTGGTTGTATTATACCTTGGGTGAACGGTATAAGACTTGATTATTCATTTATCGCACGGAGCGACCGCAATTCGAATCAAACCTGATTTTGCCTTCAGCCGCGATAAACCCTCCAAAGGCTAAACAGTAGTAACAGCTAAATACAGTAGGCGACCTGCCGAGTGTCACGTAGGCTCAACTTTTTCTAATTTTCTCCCGAATTAGACCGGGAATTTTTTATCCACGCGGTGATAAGCATTTGTTACGCATTGCTAATCATCCATGTGATATTCGGCTTGGCTTATGCAAGAAAAGTAAGAGATGAACTGTTGCAGTTACTTATATATAGCTAGGCGTTAAAAAAATTTAAATCAAAAATGTTCAGATGATCAAAATTAATTTAATTAATTAGCTTCCAAAAAGTTAAATTTTTGTAATGTATTTCACGATTAACATGGGATATATTAATAATTGTTAATTAGATATATTGAAACAATATATTAATTAGATAGTTACACTGGCTACATACTTTTTTTATTAATAATCAATGCATACAACTAAAGTTATTTTTGTTTGATAATTAAGCCGTAGTAAATAGAAGGTGATTCATCGGTAGTCACGTGATACGTATCGTGGATAGAATCAAGGAATTCAATTCTAAATTGTAAACGATTTTTTGGCAATAAATGTTAGACGCTTTCTCTTGAGTGTTAAAAGAAGCATTTAATCTAGTCATCGTATAATATAAAAATATCGTTTTATATTTCTGTTGTTTACTTTTACAACATTTTCTTAATTGACCGATAAAAAAAGCAAAATGAAATGTACGTATTTTTATACTTGTAATCAGTTCATATTAAATCATCTTAACCGCAACAATCTTCTTACGCTAAAACCAAAAATCTCAACTATTTCCCTGGCCAAAAATTTCCAAATCAATGTCCCAAGCAACGAACGGCCCAACTCATCCCCAACAAATCCCCTCCCCCTTCATGCACAACAGCTGTTGTTCGATCACCTATTTTTATTCCCCCTGCAGAGAGTAATTGCCGCATCACAATCGCCGCGCGATTCTTCTCGCTCTGACGTATACTAATACCGCAGCCGCATCTATTCGGGGAACGGAATAGAATCGCAACAGCTCGCATCGACTAGAATCGAGGCGCGGTGGTGGTGCAAAGAATCCGTTGATCAACATCCGGCGACGCTTGCGTTTCTGACAGAATTTCGAAGGCGCCACGCGCGCGCTCTGCAACTTTGTTGCAGCTGCTGCAATGTACATTCGTTCTAATTTTAGTGCAGTTAATAACATGAAATGTTTTCCGCGGCGGTGAGGGGAAATATAATCGTATGCGCTGATATGTAAGTCGGTCGCGCGAGGTATAATGGAAAATGCAGGCATGTGGTGTGCTTTATCAACACGTGGGCGATGGATTTGAATAAGAAAGAGCGAAGAGTTCGAGTGTTGTTGCGATTGGTGTTATTTTGCGAATTGCGATTGAGGAAACGGCGATAGTAAGGTGTAGTGGGAAAGTTTTGATTGTAAATATAGATAAAATCCACTTCTGTACGAGAGGATTATAATCTTGATTTGCGACTTAATGGATTTGTAATTGAAGCGACAATAAAATATATAATATTCGTAACTGATACGATTCGGAAAAACCTCTGTTGCGTTGTTGAAACGTTTCATTACAGCAAATAACTGTGCTTGTATTGTTAAATTTTGTCTCAATATAAATTTTCAAATCGTCAAGTATTGTTTGAGTTATAGAGAACATCGACGGTCATTTTTTCCTTATGCTATCCCTAATCAATTATACAAAGTTATGATGAGTGTTGCTGACCTATTCAACGAGATTTATAGCTTTATTGATTGATATGTATAGACAACCATTTCTGTCTTCATTTTTCTACTTAAACATTTAAATGGGACGGATAAACATATACGCATTTTTTACGACCAGGGCGTTTTTCATTTGCAAAAAAAAACATCGATAACCGACAAACCCAGTCTTTTTTTAAACAGACCGAATCTCCGATACACAGGATTGTCTCATCCGAGAAATTATTGCGTCATGAAGTTTACATCGGGAGCACATATCACTTGTATTTTATAAACTCGTTCTATAACCTGAATGTGCAGTGTTTATACGGGGGTAGTTAAATATTCGGAAAGATAAAGTTGCATAAAAATAAAATTTGGAGAGATATTTACGGAAAATGGAAAATTCTGAAAAGTTTAATTCGGTAAGAAAAAAATTTGGATAATATTAGTATTGAATATAGACATATTAAAAGACCAACGTACAGAAAAAAAAATTCGTAAGGGTGACAATATGGAAAATAAAAATTCGTAGAGTCAAAATATTGAATATCAATAATTTTATAGATTAAAATATTGAAAATTGTTAATTTGCTTTTTCTGTAAATATACGGGTATTACTGCCCCTACTAAGTTAGCGGGTTGCATATCCAATTTTCAATATTTTATTTTATAAAATTATTGATTTTTAATATTTTAGCTCTACGAATTTTTATTTTCCATATTTTCAAACTTACGATTTATTTCTTTCTATACTTTGGTCTTTCAATATTTCTATATTCAATATTAATATTTTTCGAATTTTTTTCTTTCCGAATTAAATTTTTCAGAATTTTCCATTTTCCATAAAGTATCTTTCCAAATTTTGCTTTTATGCAATTTCATCTTTCCGAATATTTAACTACCACCGTTTATACCAGGATATGTGTATACGTGATAATTGAGTGGTAACAAGAGTCGACGCGCGCAAACGTGACGACGCGAACGTCGCCTCTTCAGCGATATTGAACGACAATAATCCAGATGTGAAGATACGATTTGCAGGTCTTTGCTTCGCCGAAAATTCAAAGGCATAAATTGATTATAGAGAGAATCACGTTTTTCAATGATGCTTTTCTTTTTAGTTGACGATGGTTTGAATTGGACTTCCGGCAACGCATTGATGCGCTCTGTCCCGTTTTAATATAAATGAGGTTCGTGGTGGTTCATGCTTCGAAATTCAACGCTAATTGAATTCTTTGTTCGAGATATATAGCGTGAAACGAGCTTAATCGCTCGGTTCTAATTTGATTTATTTGGAGCGCTCGGAAAACCGATGAGTCAAATATGTAGTAGTGCAGGAAGCAGGAAGAAAGGAAGTAATGAAATTATTTTACAAATTAATTTAATTCGACAATTAAATATCTGCGCTTTCTCCCATATTATAAAAAAATGCTTGTTTTTTATTGTGTAAAAAATTCTATTGTGTTCTTTGTCTTTCTATCGAAACGTGAATAAAGTATTGATGCATAAGCATAAGAAAGATGCATAACTATTTCTGAATCTTAACCCATTTCTTCCCAAGCGGCCATTTTATAGTCGATTGGCTTTTTACCTAAAAAATTGTCGAAAAAAAAATAATAACCAATAGCACTTTTCTGAAGTAAAATTGTCCGCTCTTTCCGATTCTGAAGTCAGAATTTTGAAATTTCCGTTGGAAAATTTCAAAATGGCGGTTTTAGGCAAAAAACCAATCGACTATAAAATGGCCGCTTGGGAAGAAATGGGTTAACCAGCAGCAACATACAGAAACGAAAAAAGAATGTTTGTATTTCATTTTACTGTAGTTAACAAGCTTTATTGAGCTTCTGAAAAATCACATTTTCTTCAATCTACTTATATCACGATTCCGGAAGTCAAACTTAACGTACTTACTTTAGGAGATTCCATTTTACTCGAAAAGTATATATGATTCTTAAATATGAATATTGGGATTCAAAATATAACTTGATCTAAAGAAGTTATGAGTGATTATAAAATTAGTTAGTCTTTCAGGTGTTCATATATCTACCTGGGCAAATAAGTCTGTTTGATAAATTTTAATTTTCTTTTGTGTTTCATAAAAGGATAATAGAATTATTTTACAAATTAATTTAATTCACCAACTGAAAATCTGCGCTTTCTCCCATATTGCAAACAAATGTTGTTTCTATTGTATATTGAAGACGTTCAACTTTAATGTGGGAAACTGAAGCTGAAGCATCAAAACGTTAATAAAGTATTGATGCATAAATATAAGAAAGCTGCAATAACATTACGCAGCCTACTTCTTAATCTTAAAGCAACACGCAGAAACGAGAAAAACGTTTGCATTTAAAATTACCGTAATTAACAAGCTAGACAAACATTTTCAAACATTTCAATATTATAATCAGGTAAAAAACTTTTTATACAATTCATCTATTCATCAATATCTCGTCAAACTGTGATGCATCCATCACGTGAATGCGGTAGCTTTCTGTGATCAGCTTATACGCCTATAACTATACGTCGCGAACTCGCCTTTCTTTCCCTTATAGAACTCGCTCGCACACAGACGCGAAACTTTCCCGCAACGTTTCGCCAGTCCTGTGCACGCACTCCATGGAAATGAGTATAGCAGCATCAACATCAACACGGCGACGCGTTCCTCATCGGTTTGTTGGCACAGTGACACCATCGCATTATAATTCCTCGCGATGACGTACACCGCCGATGATTTCCGGCTCCCGCCATCTCGCGCTTTTTTTTCTTTCTTCTCTCCACGATGGATATACATATATTACAAGCGTTCTAGCACACACTACGCCTGGAAACGAATGGTCTCGCTAACTAAATATTGATTTATACGAGGGAAAGGCGAGCTCTGGCTTTGTTGAGCCAGACGGGGGCGCGACTTATGCCGTGTAGGGGGGATGATGTGCTACGAGTGCAGGAAAAGATAAAACCTTTTTATTATCGGGGCTGCAGGCTTTCGAGGCTCAGGGGTTCGCATGCGGTTGGGCAGAACGAGGATTTTAGAGGCTTCTTTTTTAGCTTTGCTTGCGAGGTGAATATTCTGCTTTGTGTGTGTTGGATTTGAATGATAATTGTAATTAAACTTCAAATTACTTTGAAGGTTGTACACTATTTTACGTTGAAATTGTTCCTATTGATGATTTACTAATTACATATAAAGTTGACAATAAATCATTTCTGTAACTTCCCGTAATAACCACTCAAGTCCATTTTATTGAAAATTGAGTTTACACTTAATTTTATCTTTAAAAATAGGCTTCTTTCATACACAAATAGTAGACGTTGATGAAACAACGCCATATGGTCGAAAACAGTGTCGTGCAACATAATGACTAGTCTATTTCGTTAAAATCTGTGCCCGGAAAAACTACCTACTCAAGTCCATTCAAACATGACTTAACAGGACTTTTTATATTGCACGAGGATTTATTTTATTGATTTTTAAAATAAAATTATTTTTGGCATCAATCACAAAATTTTTGTTGACTAAGTTATAACTAATTTTCGGAAGGAAAATAATTGGTTATCAAATACTTTTAGTGTTACATACGAAAATATCTATATGCTCGTAAATTGTTATTTGTCGTAACAATATTTATATTGGTGTCATACTATATTGAACATTTAATAAATTATATTTACATCATTAAAAACTAATAAATCGTAGAAGCAATATATAAATAGGTTAGGTTTGCTTATTTGCAGCTTATTAATCTGGCTAGTAGGTAATAAGCTAGCCAAACATTTTGGTTAACTTTCTACCAGGGATTATGATAACGTACCGTTACGGACCCAGTTCCTGATCAGGACCCAATTCCTGATCATTTTCTTACATAAAATATTACTTTAAACTTGTTGCTGCAAAAACTTTTTTAAAGATTGCAGATATAACTATCTACTATTTAGATATTCTTGTTCAAAGTCTATCTAAAACGTTTAATTGTAATTGGCTTTTATGGAAATCAAAGTTGATCAGAAATTGCTCTTAGCTCATCAGGAACTGGGTCCGTGACGGTAATTATAATTTTCTCATAAATGGAGTTATATAGTGTTTTTGGAATAACAACTTAATCCCATGTGCAATCTATATCCAAAAATGCTAATAATCTTTTAGCTTATTTAGTACTTTATTAAGGTTATTTTTTATTATTTTCCGTATGATAAATCCTTTTCAAATTAACCCTAAACATTCTAAATACGTCTACCAGAGTTATGGCATAAATACATATTTTTCCAGAATATCCATTTAAGTCCATATTAGTTCATAGTACACTTATATGCATTTTCTCGAAGGTGGAACAAGTATTTTTAAAGTTTGATAGTGCGATTAATATGGTTTTGATACTGTACTTAATACATACTACATACCTTACCTTCTAACTCTTACACTTTCATCTAGCGCATTAATGTGAACATTAAAATCATAATATTTTGCAAACACGAAGGATAGACTTAAGTGGTTATTTCGGAAAGCCACAGATTTATTATATTCAATATTCAAATACTTTACAATGTTTCATATATTTTGGTAACATCGATAAGATATCGCGAAAACAATACAACAACACGTTACATATGATTTCGTTACGGTCTATCTGTAGCAAGCATCACAATCAACATAAACTGCAAGTTATATCGATAATAAAGAAGTCGAGTAAGAAGGGATGACAGGACAATTTATTCTCCTTTTAATTGCTTACATTGTATTTTATATCTCGATCGTAAAAATACACTTTACGACGAGGTTTTAACTGCTGCGTCTCGGCTGTTTCAATCTGTACGCGAAGTCAAATTCGTTTCAAGGTATTGCCGTCTTATTTGAAAGTCCTTCAATTTAAATTATCGAACAAAAAAATCTTACTCAGACGAGTCTTAAACAAGGGATATACCAACGTGCAAAATTTTGAGTGATTCTAATCAGACCATATGAACCTCTTCAATAAATAAAAAAACACTATTAAGATAACTGACGTGATAAGAAAACGAAAAAAGAACTCGTCCCAGGGAAGCCCTGAATTACAAAGAAACATACAGCGTGTGTGCGCAGCGACGATCTGCAATGAGCATGCGGGAAATTCCAATTGACGAAACAAATAGCATTCGCCAATTATGGGGGACACACAGGAACCGGCAGCAGCAGTACCAACGTCATGAAGCGCAACGAAGGGAAGACATTAATGTAGAGAGATATATACAAACTTATTTTCTCCCACGGACGATCTCTTCCTGCTGCCGCTTTCTTTCTCTCTCTCTCATGACTCTCAATTAGAGTGGCCAACGCCTCGGCTCGTTTCGCATGTTTCTTTATTAGGAGAAGGTCTTAAAATACGACGCGGGCGTCATATCCCTGGTATCATTGGGAATTATGTATATATAGTCAATGTCCATTATTGTCATCAACAAATTAAGACGTAACGAGTTTCGGAAAGTTTTTAGCCAATTTTATGATAATAATTCCGAGTCTTGGAAATCCCTGATATAGATGGTGAACAATAGAATGCATAGTGAATAATAAATGTATTCATGCAATCGGTTGTTTGTACGAATTATAGAAGAAAAAATTATTATGTTGACCTGATCGTTAAATAAATGAAATATTTTCTATAAAATTTTTCTGAATATAACTGACTTCTCTATAAATAAAGTACAAAATGTCGCATTCCAAATGTTCCGAGCGTATTTTTTCACTCTGCTGTTGGAAGAAAACATACAAATTTTGTTGTTGCTCTGCTTTGAAATCTAGTGCGCAGAAGACTTGAGCAAATGTATGCAATTTTATTAAAAATTAATGCATTATCTGTAGTAATGTTTAAAATATGCAATAAGAATAGCTCAAAAATGTCTCAAAATGTTGTCTATTTGATGCCAAACATGTGTACAAAGTTTCGGAATAAAAGATTGAATATTAAAAAAGTTTTCAATTTTGCTATAAAACACCACCTTAATTATACTGCTCCACAGTTCCTCATGATATAACAATTAATTCGCAATTAATTCGCAATTTGTTTTCAAGTATAAATGTCGCATACACTACCCTAAAAGTTTTGAAAGCTGTGGCGTAATTGATCCATTTAAAATAATACCTAAAAATTGCGTTACTTTGTGCATAATATACGGGGATTCCTTGTCAACCTACTTTTATTTTATCATTTGAAAAATTTTCTAGAACGTCTACATGCTAATCTATTAATAATTATTTTTAATTATCCCTATTATACCGTGCAACATCGACACATATGGAGCGTTGGAATAAACTACGTTATGTCTTTGTTCATTTTTCCCTGAGAACCTCTCCCAAAGTTTCATAAAATCCATAACCCAAATATTTACCACTCTCCTCCAAAGCCATACAATACATGAATCATTATTCGAGTCATACTGATAATACAAATCACCAATTTTCCAGCTAAAAAAATGTCTTAAAATTGCAAAACATTCCATCACTGCGCAGCGGACGCCACTATTACGCAAGTGCGCGAAATATCAATGAACATTCGCACGTGCAGACCCGAGATGCCCGCGCGCGAAGTGGCGTTAGAGCGCGCGTGCACGTATGCACGTTGTGTTGTTCGCTCTCGGGGAAGGGTGAGTGTTGCCGTGTATCGCGCGGGAAGACCCACGTATATGCGAGCCCGTTTTGCGAGTTTCCTGCTGTGTGTTCGCGCAGTCTGTACACTGTACGTCTTATATCGTGGAAAGTCGGCATACGTGTTAGAGTGGCGCGCGCGCATGCGCTCAAGTTGTATTTTCTTTTTCGCGGTCAACGTGTATATATATCGCGTATAATATTTGAGCTGTCCTTGATGGTGAATTTTTAAGGTAGGATGGAGTTTTACTTTGTGTTAGTGTTGCGTTAAGCTTACGATTAGGATATTGTGTGAAAATAGTAAATTAAATATTGATGTGTGTTGGGTAGAATAAGGTAAAAAAAGTAGGTTGTATTTTTTATTTTGTTAAATATTTTAAATTAAAATTTTATAGATGTTTATAGTTTCTGAATTTTTAATATAATATTTTTCTTTAAACTGCGTGAAGTCACGATGTTATATTATCATAACGTTATGCGAATTTTTGTTAAATTAAAGAAAGTTATATAATATTCTAATTGTTCGAACTTAAATTTCAGAATCAAAAGTTTCTAAATGCTAATTAATTTTTAAAGCTCTATATTTAATCTAATTAATATTTACGAAAACTTGAGACTAACTATCATATCTATAAATTAGAGTAAAAGTACAAATATTTTAAGTTACAGACACTGTATAAATAAAATAAATGAAAACTAAATGTACAGTATTAATCAATAATAACTTATATATTATTCTTTGCAATTGAAAATGGAAAGAATAATCTTTAAAGATTTTTATCTTTTAATAACACTTGAAGGTGACTGGGAAAATAAGAAACGTGAAGCTCTAATTTTCTTAATAAGGTGCTAGATTAACAAATTACAAATTACAGTTGTAGATATCGGGGCGTGATATAAGCGCGGGTTACATTTGTTATTTATACTGCCACCTGAAGCAAGAAAGTCCATAACTTGAAAAAATTCGAAAATGATATCGTGGGCCATATTGATTCCGTTTAATCACATCTTTAATAATAAAATTTTAAAAAATGTCATAACAAAAAGGTCATAACTAACATTTTTTAAATAAAAGCTTGATTTTATTGGATTTTTATGCTTTTCATCGTATATAAAATAAAAAGTTATGAAGAAATAAACTTATTCTGATAGAATATATTATTTTGCTAATAAACGGCAAGCCTTCAAACTTCGCATCAAGATTGCGCAGAATGTGATATTTTAGAGTCACCGACCTTTTTGCTTAAGGAAGCAGTGTACGTATACATAACGTAACGTGTACGTTTTCAATAATTACATTTTATTTTATTATTATATTATACCGATATTATATATTAAGCTCCAGCCTACATCCTAAAACTTAGTGGAAACTTTATTAAACCATAATATTATAATTCAAGTTAAATAAACTAATAATTATGTTACTATATTTAACAAATATTGACACCGCAAACTCAGTCATTATTTCTTAAATCTTAATTATTTCATTGGTTTAAAGTGATGAAAAATTTCTTACATTATTTTTTCGGGTTGCAAATAATTTCATGTCATTTCACAAATTCAATGGGATTACTATACATTTCCTTTTAAAAATAAAATTACGGCATTGCATATAGTTGCAACAGAAATGTTCCTACCTCCTTTCACACACAGTAAACATCTGTTACTTATGTTCTCACTCCTCAATCACAGATTAGAATATGTATTTTTCTTTATACGGGATGAAACTATAAATAGCAATATTACCTAATCAATTATTGTACTTTTTATTTGTTCTTATAGATTTTCATAGTTTGATAATTAATAGCAATCAATTTTGTAACTTAAAGTGAATTCGCGCAACAACAATTTTAATTTATTTTAAAAAGTTGTTTTATAATATGTGCATGAAAAAGGCCCTTTTTCAGTTCGTGTTTTGAGGGTGCAAAGTATTACTTTTACACCTACTGGGCGTAAAGTTGAAAATCGTCCAAAAAGAGTAAAATCGTGTGTTAACTGATATCGATATAATTTCTTTAATCACAATTTTTTCATCAAATTCTTTTGCATCATTATAACTTTTTTTCAGTTAATTTTTATTTTCATTAATTTTTTATTTGACAAAATTTGTTTTTAATCAAAATCTATTTTATAATTAAAAATTTATTTAATTAAATTTTTTTCTTATTAGAAATTGTTTGTTATTAAAAATTTTCTTTAGTTAAATTTTTTTTATCATAGTAGGCGTAAAGTACGCGTAAAAGGTCCTGTTTTGTAGTCATCAAGTTAAAAATAGTCCAAAGAAAGTTAAGTCATATGTTAATTAATATCGATAGAATTTTTTTAATCATAAACATTTTAAGCATTAAAGTTTTTTTCAATTCAAAATATTTTTCATTTAAAATTTTAAAATTAAAATTTTTTTTATAAAATTTATTTTAAATTAAGAATTATGGATCCAATAATATTTTTTTCGTTTAAAAATATTTTTAATAAAAGTTCTTTTTTAATTAAATTATTTATTGATTAATTTATTTTTTAATTGTAAATTTTGTTAGTTTTAACATTGTTTAAAATTCAAAATATTTTTCTTTAAATTTAATTTATTTTATTTTGAATTATTTTTATTTTGAATTTTCTTTTAGGGGGGAGGGGGGGCTATCTAACTCCCCCGCGCACTCCAAACCCCACCCCCGCTCCAATCCCACCCTCGCCTCCTTTCATCATCCGTCCTTCTCTCTCACAGTTGCAGCTTAACCATAATTCACTGTATGTTTCTCTTACTACTACCTTCCTTATCCTATATGGTCACTTGATTGCGAACTTTACGTCTACTATGATGAAAAATGATGTTCGTACCTTAGGCGTTGAATTTGACACCCTCGTGGGTTCGCGCTGCACTCGAGGCCGGCTTCGCCGACCCTCGTGCTTGAAGATCGGGCGTAAAGTCCTACATTACGTCCTTTGTACGAAAGGTACTATTTTAATTGTAAAATTGTTTGTATTAACATTTTTTTAAAATCAGAACATTTTTATAATTCAAATTTTATGATTTTGAATGTACTTCTTAGGAAGGGAGGGGGAAAGAGCTTCGCCCCTTAAAATTAATGATATTTAAAAGAATTTTTTGTAACACAAGCATGATTTTCGCGTTTTTCTGTACCTATTAAGCGGGCCTGAAGAACCATTTTTCGCAAAATGGCGCAAAAGCAAATAAGCGGGCGCAAAAGTAATAAGCGGGCGCAAAAGTAACTTTTGCGCCCTATAAAATTTTTCGGAAAATTGTTATATATATATATATATATATATATATATATATATATATATATATATATATATATATATATATATATATATATATATTTAGCCTTGCTTAATATGCCAGAAAAACGCAAAAATCAATACATGCGTTACAAAAAGTATGGTGTGCACCAAGGGCAAACTGGGCACTTTCCGCCCTAGGTACAAAATATACTATTTTTTTTGGTGTGGTGAACGACTCTAAATGCCCAATTTCCCGTCCGCCTTGCATGCATAGAAAGGGCCTATTCATGCACTCGTGTTAGTCTCGTACTCGCTCATCATCCTCGCAAAGAAAAAGTAAATTTTCCCACCGGTTGCACAATCTATTATTGAAATATTTTGCAATGTAGTTCCATTTTAATAATAACTATTTAAATTACAGTACTCGTTATAAAAGTTTTGGTCAATCTCGATCATAATTGTGAATATATTTATATAAAGCAACTTTAATATTTCGTAATTAATAAATAGATTCTGTGCTGAAACAAAACTCTTACTTTATATATAAAAAGGTTACTCACATTCTAACCGATCTCACATTCTATCCAATGATGCCACATTAGCTCTCTCCAGAACGCGGAAGCACTTCTATTAAATTTCATGGGCGTATAACTCTGCAACTAAATAAGAATCAAAGTTAACAAAGGAAGCAAATTGCATACTTATTTTACAGCTAGCAAAGTTAGCGGAATCATAAAGTGTAAAAAAATAAAAATCTCTAATTCTCAATCACTCAGTTTAACTAAATATTGCGTCATATTTTGAATACAACACTTATACGAAATTACAATGGCAGTAGCACAGGCACAGTGTAAGTATACATATCGACGGTTCATACGAAAACTAATGCATTTGATGATTTCAATTTTTTGTTAATATAAAAAAATAGGTTTGGAAATTTCTAAACTATATCAATGTGTTCACTTTATCCATGTTTTATTTGTCTCCCTTGTAAGAATATTTTACCGGTATATTTGTCAGTTAAAAATCTGAAATGCTTGTTAGCCTTGTATGAGGCATGGATATATAAAACAACCAGTTAAATGGCAAATTTCCAGTTAGTTCTAACCTCAAAAGTAAACATTGTAACCCGCTTCTGGAATCCCCGATTTCTCACAAACTTACAGTTCCAAAAGATCTGATAATTACGAATTCTCTTAATAAGAAATATCTACCTATAGATCTATATTTCTGTACCAGCCTTACCTGAAACACGCGGTCCTGGCGCCTTGCTGCGCGAAAGGCGCGCGAAAGCGTCCGTATATTCCGCGCACACACATACACTTACCTATAAATACGTGGTAGGGGGAGAATCTAGCGGCGGCGGAAGCGACCTCCGGCGGCACGGGAGAGGCAGCACAGTAGGTATACCCAGTTTACAAGACCGGCTCCGCTGCTCCGAGCTCCGACACACTCAGTCAGTCGTCGCTTGCACAATGGCGCGCACGGTCGGTCTCTCGTCTCTCTGCTGCCGCCGTCGTTTCTGAGCGGAGGTACGGCCCAAAGCGTTGGACCGTCTTTAAGCGCGAGATACAATCTCTCTGTCTCTCTCACACACACACACACACACACCTCACAATATCACACGAGGTGTCGTTCGATTATATCCACCAAGCAAGCAACAACAGAATCAAGTGTACACACATCTCCGAAGCCCTTATATACTGCATGTGACCTCTCTTCGTCTCTCGAAGGAATTTTTGCACCGATATACCGCGATATATATAGTTATACCGCGGCTGTGCCGAGTTTACAAGAGTATACCTATACAGCTAGCTTCGTTCTTCGTGGGATTTTAGTATACGCAGGAATAATCGTTGGGCTTCTTCTCTTTCTGCAAGGAAGGAGAGCCACACGTCGACATCGAGTCCATCAACACACTATAGAGAGAGAAGTCCAGCGCGCGCGCGAAAAAAAACCCAATTCGTCCGGTGTACGTACCCGGATTGAAATTCGCCTTTTTTTCGAGCGGACGACGGTCGCTAACAACGTTCTTGGAACGCCGAGCCTTACCCCCGTTCAGGAACGAACATTCGGCATCACAACACCGCAGACACACGAGGTAACGTATTTTTCTATCAAAACAAGTGAATTCCTCGATTTTGCATAAGCTACTCACTCGGGGGCAACTCTGGTCGCAACAGTGCAGTGTTTATTGTTATTCTCAAAGTGAAATTTGTGATGAATTTTGTTGGTTAAAGGTCGCGCTCGCGTATAAACTTTTTTCGGCCAAAGTGCCGCGAATGAATGTTTCGTCGAACGAGGAGAGGGAGAGTGCCCCCCTCCCCCTCCCCTCCGTCGCTCGCGGCTATAATTGCTAAATTGGGTAACGAGACTTTTCGAGGTTACTGCTCCGAAATAATTCACGTTTTCGACATCTGCTCTTCGAGACTGTATATTTCACAATTGAATTATTTCGTGGTAAAACATCGATTCATACCGTTTGCAAAATTGCGCGTAAATCTTTTCATTCTAATTTTCGAGGTAGCTGCTCCAAAGATAAAAAAAATAAAAGTTTATCGATTGCGCGTGTTACACACAGAAGCCTCCGAGGAGATATATCTCCTCGTCTTACGCTGAGTAGCATACACACGGTTTAAAAAACAAATTAAACACCGCGTTGGTCGAATTGAGCTTATTGATCCGGCTTGAGCGTGTGTGTGTACGTGTGACATTCGTCGGCGAAAGAGCGCGCGTGCCTAAGCAAAAAGAGCGAGAGAGAGAGAGAGAGAGAGAAAAGCTCCGCTCGAAGCCCCTTCTTGAGAAATCAAAGTGTTTACTTACACCGCTCACCCAGTGCAAAGTGCAGTGCGATTAGACACACATACATGCGTGCACGCGCTTTATACGTGTGCCTTCGATACGGCACTATCGTGTGCAATCCGGTGCGTTATTCCTTTTTTCTTCTCGCTTCGTTTTATCCGAGCGTTGTATTTATTGTTGTTTTTCGCGTTGCGTTATCGTGGGACTTTCATCGTCGCGCTGCTTATTTCCGGGAGAGAGAGAAAGAGCTGGGTTTCTTGCGTTTTACGAAAGCATCCGGAGCGAGCCCGGATTCTGTCTTGATAAAAAAAGAGACGTAATCCAGGATGTGGAGAGGGAGAGAGAGAGAGAATGAGAGAATGAGAGGAAAAAGGAGGACGAGGAATTCGTAATGGCCGAGACGTCAGTTCTATTTACATACATATAACGTACGCGTACAGCAGCGCTCTTCGTGTGTATTTACATGCGATTTGAAACTCGGCCTTAATTTACTTGCTAGTTGAGTTGATTTTCCGCTTTTGATGTCGCCTTGTGCTTAGAACACTTTTTTCGAAACATATTATTTCACTTGTCGATTTAAGAAACTTGTAGGCGTCGCTTAGTGAATGAATACAGCTGTTTGCTTAAGGTTAGATTGACTCATCTTATCGGAAAGTTACGGATTTATACAATTTACGAAATATCTGCGGTATTGCGCATTTCTTACACATACTTGCCAACAAACGTTTTTTTTTTAATTTCCTACACTCTCAGGTGTACAGCAACACGTTCTAAATGCAAATCGCGGTCTCACTCTTCTTTCTCTACTTCCTCGAAAGAGAATCGCATCGAGCCTCTCATCAAACCCCCAATATCCGGTTATACGCGTACAGGCCTGTTTATCAACACACCTCGGCTATTTATCAACATCCAACCGTTAAATTTTCAAATTATAAAACACCGCGGCACGCGCGTTGGCGGCGACAGCTCAAAAAGTCTCCCGTTTCCGCAACGGCTATTCCCCCCCTTCCCTCGAGCTTATATAGTACAGCGCGACGAGTCAGGGCCGAAGGAAGTCGAGAGAGCAACTTCCGGCTCGCAGTGAATAAAAGCCGCGCGGGCTCGCGCACACACACACATACGTGTGCAATAATAATCGATGACCCAGCGAGCGGGTCGCGCACATGCCACCTTTACAAACGTTCTATTCTATATAGCTGAGGTAAAGCTTCATTCAGATTTTTGTATCTTTTTAGGAATTTGATGGTCTATTTTAGTCGTGTGGGTATGGGTGGGTGGTAATGGAAAGTTTGGAAATCCATTTTTTCGCTTAACTAGCGTAAATATAGAAATGCACAGCGACAAAAGAGCCGAAAAACAGGAAAAATATTATACCGCGAGCCGGTTCCGCATACATAATACAAATGTGTGTGTGTGTATTTGCCAATTTTATTTTACGAGATTGCGTCAGGCGACGAGAACGATAGCGCAAACCCCGGGGCCTCACGACTGCAGCGAAACTTACAAGTTTTCCTCGTATTTATTATTCTCGATTCTCAATATACACTTTGCTTCGCGTACTTAGCAATGTATATACAATTATTTTTTCCCTTATACATCTACAAGGCTAAATTGATTACGATAAACTCATATTTTCACGTCTATCTGAAGTTATAATTACAATTATAATTAAATGATTAAGAAGCAAAGTCTATATTTTAAAGTCTTGTAATTTTTTTTATTTATAACACGAACGATTCGATAAGCACCGATCGAAGCAGTCGCGCTCTTTTGAATAATAATAGAAACCTGCGGCCCCCGGCCTCTCTGTCCCCCATATCCCCCACACCCACACGAGCGCGCTCACAGCCGTGGAAACTCCGCCATTTTGACCTTAACGAAGGATATCAGCTATCTCGGCGCTTGCCGTACACACCGCTGCCGCCACTGCTGCTACTGCTGCTGCTGCTGCTGCTCGAAGCCGATCGCGGCCCAAGAAGTGCGTTTCGTCATAATGTGTTTCGAGCAGCAGCGGCAGCAGCTCTACGTACCGTTTCGTTCCGCTTGCCCAATTTCATCATGTTTCTCTCTTGCGTATACGCTATACATACACATACGCAGACGGAGACGCGTTCTCTATATCCCTACTTCTTCCTCTTCTTCTTCTGCTCTCTTGAGAGATGTCCGTTTCTTATTGTTCTTGTGAGACTTGCTTGCTCCGATTCGTGCCTTTATTGTGCTCTGGTAAATTTGAATGGGGGTTCGTCAACTCTGCCGGCTCAAGGTTCGCGGTTCTGCGATTCTTTTTTCTCCTCTCTTTTTGCGATACTTACGCGCCGAGTTATTGAGAAATGTAGGGTCGTGCGATTTTATGGGCCGAGATTTTCATTATAATCTCTACGGCTTTGATACATTGTACAAACAATACGAATGTATTTTTGTCAAAATTATTCTGTCAAATATTTAAACGGAAATTATCTCACAAATTGTTTCACTCGGAGCTCTAAACTCTTTCACAAGATAAAATTCACGACGCTTGAGAAACAGTTTGCTGGATTAACCAAAAACACTTGTTACGAAGAACGAGTTCCACGATGTATCTCTCAAATATGGTCTTTTTTTACACTTTGAATGTAAATTCAAGCCTGTTGCGGATTTAATGATCTCGTTATTGTTTACTTTTACATTATCGATTGCAGAATAAATAATGCTCCCGAGATATTTATAAAAGTATTTAAAAAACAAGCTTCTCTTAAGAAATCCGAATAAGCGAAAATCATCCAGAATAAGTGAATAGCCATTTATTCTACGTTGAGATTCGAGTGGAATAAAAAATTCACTATATTCAGCCACGGAGAAGAAAAATGAAAAATATCATCCTGCACGCGAATCCAACACGTGAAAATCTCAAGTTCGCCGGTGTAAGGCGGGGGGCGTCGGCAGCCACGCGGCACGGCCCTGAGCCTCGTCGGCGCGCTTGAGCTTTGCGCAAGTGCGCCGCAGAGCGAGCGGTGGAAGGGGGAGATCGGCAGCCGGCCCGAGAGGGGAATCACGCGATAAGGTCGCGCGACGCGGGGATTTCTTGTTTTATATATTATTATATTTCGATGAGACGCAGCGCGCGCGGGGGGCTTTTTTTCTTTCTTTGCTTCTTTTCGGCGGCCGAGGCTGCGCGGAGTTGCGTCGTAGGTACTCGAGTTTCTCGCTGTAATGAACGCCGCGCGATATTGTCTGATTTTTGTGTTAGCAGAGTGCGCGGTGTAACGCGTCAGCTTTGGAAATGGCTGATTCGCGCCGTTGTGGGATTCCTCGGGAGATTCGTACGGCCGTTTGCGAATTAATACATTTTTGTTGTTCCGAATGATTCTTGTTTCTAGCTTTAAGGGCTTGCGAATAGTAGTAGCGTAATGGATCTACTTTCTGATAAGGTAGAAGTAATTCCAGACGAGAGCTCTTTTTTTCCATAATAACAAATTTTACTTACTCTCGAAGTTTCTTAAAGTAACGTTTTTAGCCTTTACATACAGATATTTTAGTACAGCAAACAATCATTTCTTAAGTCTTAAAACAAATTATTGTAAGAACAATTGTATTGAAAGAATAATATAAGAAAACAATTTTATAAGAAAAAATTATCAGGACTTAGCTCTGTTACGGTGCGATTTTACGAAGAATAAAAATTCCTTTTCATTCCAGGCAATGTAAAACGCCTCTAATCGCCCTGAATCGTCTCCCTCATCACGAGGACATTATCGTTGATTTAGGTAGACACTGTGCTCGAGCCTCGAAATTTTTCACGAGGTCACACAGCTCGCAGTGTCCCCTCCTCATTTGTTATCTCGTCGTTATCGATGCGTCACACGCGAGCCTTCGCGCGCACGCGTGTCCTATAGTACATTTTCGGTCACGTATGCCTCTTCGTTTTTTCCCGAAGGTGCGCACATGAGTGTATGCGCGTGAAAATCGAACGCTAGCCGCGGTGGTCTCCCACGTTGCGGAGGTGGCCCTGATAGATCGGCCTCAAAACGTGAATGAAGAACAGAACAATGAACGGTTGCGCGAGACGTGAATTTATAAAATGCACTCGAGCGCGTAAAATAAATAAAGCGAGGAAATCGGTTGATGATTATGATGCATCGATTGGTATAGGTCCGATTCTCATCGCATGCAGAAATATAAAAGCAATTATGGTAAATAAGAAAAGTTAGTAATGGTTATATTATTGGTTATAGGTGTAAGTACTATTCCCACCCGAATTAAAAAAGTATAAATATTTACTAAATGTTTCACTATATTTGCACACACTCGTGAGCATACATGTAAAATACTTTCGTTATTGTAAAAATGCCAAAACCTTTATCTATGTACTTTTCATTAAGAATAAACGTATAATGAACCAAGTTTTAAGGTTATGTTACTAACACTAACTTTTGTCCGAGTTTAGTAGCTCCAATTCACCTAACCGGTTAGTAACAATTACGAATTACTCCTTACAATAAATCAAAATTAATCGATCAAATAAAATTAAAAAAAAAGCTCCCTACCATAGAAACTAAAAAACACATCGATACAAGAGCCAACACACTCGACCCACCAATCAACCTTCGAACATCGCGTAAACCAGCTAACTGATTCGCAAACCACTGCGATAAGACACACACCACATTGCGAAAAGCATCTCCCGCTTCGAAACACAGAAAGCAAGAAAAAAGTCCGAGCCCCGAGCGGAGGATAAAAAAAAGGACGCGCGCGCGCGCGGTATATCGGCTCAAGATCGCGCCGCAGCGGCTTCCAGAGCTCGCTCGACTCAGCGGTGGCATTATATACCCCTGACCTTAGCGAGTCCTCGCAGCGTGAAGCAGCAGCAGCAGCAGCGGCTGCTGGCCATTGCATAAGCACCCGTATACACTGTGCTGTGCGAGCGGCGGACGGATGTCGAAACGCGCGCGCATTTGCTTTTGAAATAATGCGCGCGTGCGTATGTGTGTGCGAGTGTGTGAATCACTTGGCTCATCGACGAATGGAACTCGCTTGTGGCGTATGTGTGTGTGTCTGTGTACAGTAGGCGATTAACGAGAAGCGGATCAACTAATTTACCGTTTTTCCATATGCAACGACTAGGTGATGATTATAGGTGTACACTTGGAGTTTCGTAGTTTCTTTTTTTTAGTGCAGCGTGGATGTAGTCTTGAAAGCGTTATCTCGAGGACCTTGAATTTGAATATAACAAAAACGCGGTTATGAAAGAATTATCATATCTTTCGGAATTATAATAGAGCGCATCCGCAAGAGGATGAATTTGTATATTTCTAGGCACGTGATTATTCGTAATGATCCTGCACGCGTGCGCTTCCTTTAAAAAAAAACTTGAACCAAGGCTCTTCTCTCGGTTGCATAAAAATTGTCACAACGAAGATCCCTCTTCTCGAGCGTATATAGAATCATCATCATTGCGAGGCCGTTGCAAAAGCACGTGTAACGTCACCGCGCGACCCGTCCTTAGTATTATTTCGCGTTCTGAATGTCTCGATTCATAATTAATGTTAATATCTCCATTCTCGTTTCAAAACACTGCACTTCGCGATTCATGCTCTCTACGTATATATACGTATTGAGCGTCGATTGTAGCTTGTACGCGTCGAGCTACAATCGCGCCAAAAACTTCGTGTTATCTGTGCGCTCGCGGGCACGGACCTCACGCACCGCGAAAACTAAAAATATACCAATTCGCGCGGTTCTCATTGTCGTCGTGAATTCCATGTACATGCATAACGCGAGAGTGATTTTTTTCACTCTTTTGTTGTCGCATGACGGCGTCTTAATTTATCGATCGCGAGTAATTAATGTATATATGAGCGAGCACGCGTGCATCGTGGCACTGTTACGAAATTCGCCGGCGACGACTATATTGAAAAGCTGACAAATCGAGCGCCGCGCTCGCAAAGGGTTGCGGCATTTTTACGCGCGTTGCACAACGAGCTTAAACTGTAACTGTAACGTTCCGTTGCATTATATTCTCTTCGAAATACCGTTCGCATGTATCCAGGAGCGGAAAGTAGGGCTTATAGCTTCAGAGTTTCGTCGCGAAGCGCGATTTTAGGAAACGCTTATTAGTTCATAATTTTAATGCGACCGTAATTTTGACCTTTATCCAACTCAACCATTGTCCCACAACTAGATTTTGTAATAAATCCATTTTATTTAAATTCCGAGCATTTAATTATTACCCAAGGTCAGCAAATCCGGTGTAATCCCAATACAAT